>CATIWC010002773.1:0-392050 GCA_948472305.1 Vicia faba | reverse complement strand
GATGTAGATTACGCTGGAGATAGACTGGAGAGAAAGAGTACTTTTGAAAATTTTCAGTTTCTTGGCAAGAATCTGATTTCATGGTCAAGCAAGAGGTAATCAACAATTACTCATTCAAAAATAGAAGCAGAATACATCTTAGTGTCAGTGTGCAGTACTCAGATGCTATGGATGAAGAATCAACTGGAAGACTATCATAATTATGAGATTAACATTCTTATCTTTTTTGATAACACAACTGCTATTTACTTAAGTAAAAATCCTATTTTATATTCTAGGACTAAACATATAGAAATAAAACATCATTTCATTAGAGATTATGTTCAGAAAGGGATTTTATATTTAAGATTCATAGATACAGACTGTTGTACCCCAAAATTTTCCCTCCCATATTCTTCAAAGTTTTGACAGGCGTCATCTAGATTTGCTCAAGTCTCCTCAAGGGTTGCACAGTCAAACCATCCTCCTAAGCCAGTCAAAATTAGGGTTTTGGTTCTTGCAAGGAAGTTGAGGTTTTCAAGGGCTCAATCAAGTCCCATATGCTCATATACATTGTCAAGCACCTACATGTCAAGTTTCAAGGCGCACAAGGTCAAGTTGCACAGTCAAAAACCCTAATTGCCCCACAGTCAACTGCAGGGGCAAAATGGTCATTTGGCAGTCAAAAGTCAAAAATTTTGGTCAACATCTTATTTTGAAGCCACAATCATCATAGGATCAAATCTTGATCATGATTCCACAAGAATGGCTCAAAAATCATCAAGATGCAAAAGTTTCTATTTTTGGACAGTTGAAAAGTCAACTGTAACTTGACCAAAGCATAACTTTTTCATGGTTCATCAGAAAAATCCCATCCAATGCTCATTTTGAAGGGGATGAAATTTCCTACAACTCATCTTCACATTCCAAATCCAAGAAATGCTCTCACAAAAAGTTATCAATTTCAACATTATAGGTCATTTTCAAAAGTCAACAAAAAGGCACTTTAAATCAAAGACCATAACTTGAGATTGGTAAATTCAAATAACATGGGACCAAAGGAATTGGTTAGAGGACTTCAAGACCTTTCCAAAATGTCCAAGAACATGTTCATATGATCAAAATTGAGCAAGATATGCATTGGAGAAGTTGGGAAATTTTTGTGAAATGGCAAAAGTCAACTATCCTTGAAACTTCAATTTTTGACAAAAGGGCCCACTTTTTTCCACTTGGTTCAGCCTTGTCATGCCACCCACGTGTCCCATGACCCATTACAAGACTAAACATTTATTTTTTCATTTTTATTTAATTTTTATGGATTTAATTCACTTTAATCCATAATAATTCAAATAAAAATCAAAAAATGAATTAAATGGTATCTTTGAGTTTTGAATGACTTTTATATGTCATGACTCACCTACCAAATTCGTGCCAAGCCTATTATGAGCATGAAATTCAAATTTTGAACAAAAATGGCATGTTTCTTTAATGGTGGTTATGAGAAAATCCAAAGCTTAATGGCAATGGTTAAAAGCTCCTTAATGTGACTTATTCTCACTCATTACTATATATACAAGCCTTGCAAGCCTCATTCACGACCTAAAAAAAAGTGCACAAACGGCCAGAGCAAAGTTCAAAATTTGTCAAAAAGAGTGTGAGATCAAAAGGAGTTTTGCAAGCGTTTCCAGGCCAAAAGGAGAACGTGACTCTCTTCTTTGCCATACCCTGAAGCTAAAGCAACCCTTACCACGTCCTAAGGTCCATTATCAAGCACTGTAAGTATTCCCAGGTCCCCTCAAAATCCCATATTATTTGTTCTTACATACTTGTGTGCAGGCTTCAAAGAAGGCTTATCATGCGCCTCACATATCCAACGCGCCAAGTGTCTCCAAGTACAAATCCAATGGCCACAAGGGAAGGAGCATCATGTTCTCAAGTCAACACAGGCGCAGGCAATCTCCAAAGTCAAACAAAGCTGGCTTCTTGATGGGCTTCAGATTCCAATCAAAACACCCCAATATGGCCCAAAACCCCCCCTGGGTTTGCAATTTTTATTTTGTCATTTTTATATTTTGTTTGTCTTATTTTATTTTTTCCCTTTTATTAACTATTAACATAACTAACTTTTTTTTCTCATAAAAATCAAAAAAAGAACTAACATTATTAATTTCATTTTATTTTTGTAAAATAAATATTAACAAATAAAATAGTTTAATTAGGCAACTTTAACTTTTTTTTATAATTAAAATAAGTTTAGAATTAGGTTTTATTAACTTTCAATTTTAATTCCTTTATTTTATTTTCATTAAAAAACATAAAAAATACAAAAACATTTTTCTTTTAATAAATTAATTATTTAGATTAGGCTTTATTTAATTAATTGCATTTAATTCAAAAAAAGACAAAAAATTCAATTTCTTTTCTTAAAAGGGTCAAAACCCTTAGAACGTTCCCGATTAATTTTTATTCGCGCGCATTTACTTTATTTTGATTATTATGTAATTGCTTTCAAGAATGTAATAGTAATTAGGTTTATCGCTTTATTTAATTTCTCGTACTTATTTACCAAAACGGGTCTTTGTATTTTTGGCGATATATAGACCCGCGCCTTGTAATAGCGTAGAATTTATATTTCCGCAATTTACTTTCCGCACCCCCTAACCGTTAAATGCATGAAAGAATGAATGTAAATAAAACCAATCCGTAGCTCACAAATAACATGTACAAGATAAACATAACATGAAAACAACACACAAGCACATGCCACTCTTAGGGTACGCCTCACTGGTTGCCTCGAACGTGGTCATCAAGTATAGGGTGTCTTAGAGGTCGCCCTTCTGTCCAAAAGATCCAGTTGCCTCGAAACGGTTGCCTCGGATACAAAGGATCTAGGACATTAGGGTTACTTCTAAGGTGTCCTACCATTGCTTCGGTGACCACACATGTCCCTTAATCGAATTGACCCGAACACCTCCAACGACGGTGCTACCTATCTCTCAATGGTGGGATAGAACTATCTAAAGGACTCTTACACAGCTTAATTCCTTAGGATAGGTAGATTCTCATGGGTACTTGCTCTTTTCAAAACAAACAAAAACAACTTTTCGCACCTACACTTTCAAAAGTTTTCAAACAAATCTTTCATATACTCTTGAGGATAGATACAAGAGTTACTCAGAAATTTTTCAAACAAAACTTTTTTCAAAAAAACCACACACACTTGAAAAGCAAACAAATTTTTGAAAACATAAGAGCAAGTACCTAAGAGCCCGTGGATAACCACGGATAGAAAGGGTGCTAGCACCTTCCCTTTCTATAAATCTACCTCCCGAACCGAGAAACATTCTCGAATAAGGAATTTTGCTGTGCTTTTGTCATTTCCATGTTGGAGAACATAAAAGACGGTGGCGACTCTTGCTTACCGCGACATTTCGCGAAACCAGCTAAAAAACAGTCAGTTCTATTTCCACCGATCACAGAACTGGCGACTCTGCTGGGGAGATACTCTATAAGTGAGGTGTACCTTAGGATTAGATCATACTTATGTTTTCAATTGAATGTTTTTGTTTGCTTTATTATTGTGGGTTGCATCGGAGTTTCATAAATCCTAACCCGAATCTGGGGATACCCTTTTAGGTAGCATAAGTTGTGAGGGACCTGTCCGGCGTAGACCGACACGGGTGAAGCAGTGGCTACATTGGTGTGACACCTTGGTCTGTACCGATATCCCTTGTGTTGCAACGAGGAGAATATGGGTCTTCTGAGGAGTCATTAAGCACCAACCGACCTTAGAACCCTAATGTGACCCAACTTAGCCATAGAACAGTAGCAGTATGCTACACCCATTGAGGCTAAACTCTCGCGATGGTTCTGGCCGCAAGAAAAGATTGCGACGCTGGAGTTATGATTGATTGAGGGTAGTCAGTGATATTGGGATCCTCTAGAACCCGTTACTTTTGATAGGACAGGTTTGAGCCCACCAACTTCAAAGAGGGTAGCACCCAAAATTCATGCTGGCCTAAACTCTAAGGGCTCTTTTGTGTGACTTGTGTGCCTTCATACTTGAAGTACCTGCATACTTGTTATCTAACAACACGAGTTCCTTGTAGGTTTTGTTTACAGTTCTTAATTGGGACTCATTACAGAGCCTACTTACATCACTCCATGCATAGCATAACATCATACCATTGCATGCATTCTGCATAAAGACTAATCCATTTCAAGGATCTCAAGGGCTTGTGATGCAGGTCATGATGAATCAAAGTGTCTAGCAAGGGGCAAAGGGGATTTATTTTCCTCTAGCCGAGGTTGTCAGGGGCTGTGACCCACTCGATATGGTGAGCTTTGACTCTTGAAGAGGGACTCTCAGCAACATGAAGTTCCTCCAATCAAGCTACCCAAATTCAAATTTGTTGTACCCCAAAATTTGCCCTCCCATATTCTTCAAGGTTTGCTAAGATCATGCTTAAAAATCTCTCAAGAGTTGCACAGTCCAATGGCCTCCTAACAGTAAAAAATTAGGGTTTTGGTTCTGGCAAAGAAATTGAAGTTTCCAAGGGTCCAAACAAGTCCCACATGCCTATAAACCTTGTCAAGCATCCATATGCCAAGTTTCAAGATTCACAGCACCATATCGCACAGTCAAAAACCCTAATTGCTTCACAGTCAACTGCAGGGGCAAAATGGTCATTTACAGTCAAAAGTCAAAATTTTTGGTCAACATCTTATTTTGAAGCCACAAACATCATTTGATCAATTCTTGATCATGATTCTCAAGGCATGGCTAAAAAAGTCTCAAGATGCAAAAGTTTCTATTTTTGGACAGTTGGAAAAGTCAACTGCAAATTGACCAAGGCATAACTTCGACATGGTTTATCAGAAAAATTCCATCCAAAGCTTACTTTGAAGATAATGACATTTCCTACAACTCATCTTCACACTTCAAGTCCAAGAAATGCTCTCACAAAAAGTTATCAATTTCAACATTATAGGTCATTTTCAAAAGTCAACAAAAAGGCACTTTAAGTCAAAGACCATAACTTAAGATTGGTAAATCAAAATTACATGTGACCAAAGAAATTGGTTAGAGGACTTCAAGACCTTTCCAAAATGTCCAAGAACATGATCAAAGCTTAAAAATTGAGCAAGATATGCCTTGTGGAAGTTGGGAAATTTTTGGGAATTTTGAAAAGTCAACTTTGCTTCAAATGCCTCAAAATTGCTAATGGGCCTCAATTTCTTCCATGAATCATCACCCAAAAGCTATGCACGACCCATTAAGCTAAAAGGGAGTTATTTTCTTATTTTTAATTAATTAATTGAGTTTTTAATCCTATTAATTCATTTAATTAAAATTAAATATGAGAAAAATACTAAACAAAGATTTTGAATCTTTTTGTGCAGCATATTCTTCTATTATGAGCTCAAGATTTCGTGTGCCTTCTCAAGAGACCAAATCTTCCAAAATAGGCAAGTTTCCATGGCAAAAAAGATGGGAAAAGATTTGACAAAATCACATATTCAAAAGCATTAAAACAATGGATTTTGGGCTGACTTTTAACCTAATTATATTCACACATATATGCACAACTGAAACCTAGGCCAGGACACACAGAAGCTGCGCCCAAGAGATAGAACAACATTGCACTTTTTTCACAAAAATCTCAAAACTGAAAACCTAGCTAGAGCTTGTTTCAAGGCCTAAAAGCTATTCCAAAAGCTTGCTAAGACACCCAGGAAGCTTTTCCAATCAAAACCACGCCTCCATACTCAAGGAATTGGTAGAATGAAGCCTCCCTGTTCATAAATTTTTTCATATTCGTGTTTGAATTTGCATACATTTTTCATACGTTTTAAGCATTGATTTATACTAACATGAGTGTTCTGAAGCTATTGGCATTCTTTGATTGAGTTATTAAGCCCTGTACAAGAATCCACCATGAAAGCTGTTTAGGATTTCAGAGCTCCAGATTTGGGGTTTTGCACATGTGGAAAAATTAGGCCATGAAACCAGTACCATTGGAATCGTGACCTCCCAACGAACGGAATCCACACCTCGCGCCCTTTTTCTTTTTGACTATATGCTAATCGCTATTATTGCAGGTCTGGTTTAGTGGGGGTTTAAAACCCCCGCTATTTGATATCATTTACAAGTGCAAAAGGAAGAAGAAGGCTAGCGTGGATGAACGTGGTTGGCTGATTCAAATTTAGCGCGTTTTTATTTTTGGTTCAGCGTAATCTTACTTTTTCCATTATATTGATCATTGTCCATTAAGTTAACAAACATACACGCTGGTTCAGTTGGTAGCTTAGCTGGCATGCAGGCAATGGGACCTGGGTTCGATTCCCAGGTCCCTCTCTCATATTTCATAATTTTGCCTTTAACATATTTCCATGCAGCGTCTCTTTCAAAGACCACCATACACCTTCACATGCTGGCTTGCCACATAATCTGGAAGATCAATCCAATCGCCATAATATGCAATCCATGATACACACTCAGTCAACCACATGTACGCAAGCATAGAAAGTCAATGTGGCCAGATTTCTAGTGGGCCTGAATTCCCTTCAAAAACCTCCTAATTGGGCCAGAAACCCCCCATGGTTTGCATATTTTATTTTTATTTTAATTCTCCTTTTTATTCTTTTATTTGTTTTATTGTTTTATTAATTTCACAAAAATAATTTTCATAATAAAAATAAATACAGAAAAATACAAAAAGATGTTTTATTATTATTAATTTAATGCATTAATATTTTTATAAACAAATCTTAAATAATTAATTTAGGTTAATTTAGGTTTTCAATTTTAATGTTTTTTTTAATAACTAAAAAATGTAGAAATTAGGTTTTTAGCATTTTTATTATTTTTCTTAATAAAATAATTTCCTCTTCTTCTTATTATTATTAACTATTAATTATTTTGTAAATACTCATGTAATTAAATAATTAGGGTAAATTAGGTTAAAACTTAAATATTTTTCTCTAACAATTAAAAACAATTCAAAACTAGGGTTTTATTTAATTTCTAATTTTAATTAATTCTCTTTATTTCCATTAAATACAAAAAAACATAAAAAATAATTTCTTTTCTTATTAAATAATTAATTAGCCTTGTCAATTTCAATTTAATCTTTAAAGGGTCCAACGCCCTCGCATATTCGGTTCTAGTTTCTTTTCGCGCGTTTGTCCTTATTTTTTTTGTTTCAAATATTATGTAACTGTTCAAAGCCTTGTAATAGTAATTAGGAAATTTATTTACTTTCCGCATTTTATTAAAAAAACGGGTCTTTGTTAATTTGGCGATGTATAGACCCGCACCTTGTAATAGCGTAGGACCTTTATTTTCTGCACTTTAATTTCCGCAGCTTTAAACTGCTAATCACATGAAAGAATGAATGGCCCAAATAAAATCAAAGCGTAGCTCACCCAATGCATGATCAAGATAAAACATAAACTGAAAATGACACACAATTCACACACCACTCTTAGGGTACGCCTCACTGTTGCCTTGCCCCTCGAAACGTGGTCGTCGAGTATAGGACGTTTTAGTAAGTCCTTATGTCCATGAACATGGAATAAGGGTAGCTTCTAAGGTGTCCTACTGTTGCTCTGGTGACCACACTGTCCCTAATTCTCGAATTGACCTGAACACCTCCAACGGTGGTGCTACCTACCTCTCAATGGTGGGATGGCACTACCTTAAGGACATTTACACAGCCTAATTCCTTAGGGTAGGTAGATGACTCGTAGATACTTGCTCTAATTCAAAACAAATCAAAAACTCTTTTCACACCGACACTTTCAAAAAGACTTTCAAAACAATTTTTCAAACACTCTTGAGGACTGATACAAGAGTCGATCTGAAACTTTAAACGAAACTTTTTCAAACCCACTCACAATTGAAAAGCTAACACTTTTGAAAACACAATGAGCAAGTACCTAAGAGCCCATGGATAACCATGGATAGAAAGGGTGCTAACACCTTCCCTTTCTATAATCTACCTCCCGAACCGAGAAACTATCTCATAAGGAATTTTTCTGTGCTTTTGTCCTTTCCATGTTGGAGAAAATAAAAGACGGTGGCGACTCTTGCTTCCGCGACATTTCACGAACCAGCGTTAAACAGTCAGTTCCAGATCCACCGATCACAAAATTCTAACAAGTTTCTCTGTTTACCCCGCGAGATCCTTGAAAACATCGCATGCATACATACATATCATTGCATTACAGGTACTCTGTTTACAAGTTGATTAATCTTCTTCGCTGTTTATTTCAACCATCATCATGAATCCTGAATCATCCAACGAACAAGCTATCAAGGCCCTCCAAGCCCAGAACGCCCAGTTCCAGGAGCTGGTCATGAGCTTAGCCCAGGGTCAGTAGGAATTGAAGACTCTGATTCAGAAGAAGAAGAAGAAGAGGACGTTTTTGTTCAACCCTAGACGCAGATCTGGGAATGGACCATAAAATGAGGCTGATCAAGCTACTTCCTCTGTAGGGAAAGACAGCCCACAAGGGAGAGAGGTTCCTAGTCCCATGGTCTCCGACACCGAGACAGATTTCAATGATGAACAGTACCCTCCTGCTGAGGACAGGTACAAACAGCTGGAGGACCGGTTAAACGCTATGGAGATTCAACGTGTGCCTAGGTTGGACTTTGGAGACCTAGGCTTATCTTCTGGGGTGGTGATCCCTCACAAGTTCAAGGCACCTGCTTTTGTAAAATACGACGGGGCATCATGTCCTAAGCTGCATCTCAGATCATACATAAGGAGGATCCAGCCCTACACGGCTGACAAGAATTTGTGGATTCACTTCTTTCAGGATAGTCTGTCGGGGACTCAACTCGAGTGGTTCTATCAGCTGGATGGAGCCAGTATCCGCAACTGGGAGGACCTTGCTACTGCCTTTTACAAGCAGTATCAGTATAATTCCGACCTCGCTCCTACGCGTACCCAACTCCAGGGTATGTCACTAGGGACGGGCGAAGGATTCAAAGATTATGCGCAAAAGTGGAGAGACCTTGCTGGAAGGGTGCAACCACCTCTGACTGACCGTGAACTCATTGATATGTTCTTGGGGACCCTGTCTGGTCCCTTCTTCAACCATCTGATTGGGAATTCTTCTGCTGGGTTTACAGATTTGATCTTGATCGGGGAGAGGATAAAAGCTGGTATCAAGTCTGGAAAGATACAAACCGGTGACTCCTCGATCACTGAGAAGAGACCATCCAAGAAAGAATCTAGTGCTGTCAACGCGGTGGTTATTTCAAAACCGGCCGGTGCTCCTCAACATCGCAACCAACAAAGGGAAGAGAGACCTAAAAGGCAATTCACTCCCCTCGGCATGACCTTGTCCCAGATATTGCCACAGCTGCTGGAGACCAAGTTGGTAACTCTAAGGGACCCTCCTAAGAATCCCAACAGGACACCTTCAAGGTATAACCCCAACGTTCGCTGCGCTTATCATTCTGACAGCCCGGGGCATGCTACAAATGATTGTTGGACTTTGAGAAACAAGGTTCAGGATCTGATCGATGCAAAGGAAGTCCAGTTCGACTCTCCAGAGACTCCCGATGTGATCACTGCTCCCTTGCCAAAACATGGCTAGGATTGGGAATTTTTTGTTCATTCGAATGTTCAAATTGTATTTTTCTTTGATTGTTCAAACATTGTATTCATGTCAAACGTTGTTATTTCATTAATGCATTACACGTGTCTGTTTTGAAGTAATTATTTCGTATTCACTATATGCAAACTGTTTTCATATTTTTGTGATGATCAACTCTTGATCGAAAATTCTAAGCCTCTTGAGGGAGGATGACAAAAATGATACCACAATCTACAGTATGCTTTTGAACAGACCCCGCTGATGAGGTATAGGCATTGTTTCAATTCCTAAACACTGGAGTTATAAGGAAGATAATCCCTCGTCAACCCCTTTGAGCCAAAGAAGTAGGAGTTTTTCTTTTCGAAAATTAAAACCCTTAATCATAACCTGGGACAAGGTAGTTCTCTCAGTTGATCCGAGTGCACAACGAATGGCACCAAAGGAGTCCTTCCAAAGCAAAAGATGGCGACGGTTCCCCATAAAATAGGCAGTCATTATCTCTCGAAGTAAAAGCCCATTAAGTCAAAACCTATGAAGGAGACTTACAAAACTGGGGCATCCCGCTGAATGTGATCATGAAAGAAACAGTTCAGGCAAAAAACAGGGATAACGAAATCAAAAAAGAAAGAGGTCCTACAAACCCTCAACCAAAAAAGGAATGACTTCCTATTCCAAATAAATTGTCAATATCCGAACCATCACTGGAATATCAGAGCAAAGACTCAAACAAGGTCTAATGCACGATCAACTGAGTTTAGGTTTGAAGAACATCACGAAGAGCGGGTGGGTACAAATAAAAATTTGAGCCTTTATCCTTTGTTTCTTAAACCGTGAACCAGGCCACGCTACAACCCTTAAAAGTCCTAGCTGAAGCATGGGTTAGTTCGAAAGCATACTGTTACGAAAGGTATCCTGACTCCTTAAGGATTGCGGTAAAATAACGAGTTGACATCACATTTTACAAAATTTGCTTGTTTTACTGAAAAAATGCATTTTCAAAAACTTCAAGACAGACATAAGCTTTGCATTTTTAATATAACATTGCTTGCATATGACTATTTGTTTGAACATCATAGAAGTTCGCACGACGAATGTCTAATGAACAAAAGCACCTCCAAGCAAGGGGCATGGCATGATCATTGTCCATTATCTGGGGCAGTTAAGTCAAGATTTGGAGAATCTCTCAAAAGGCCAACCAGCTTGGGGCAAATATCCATCTGGATCACTTGGGGCATCAGACGATCAAACGAAGATCTTCTGGTGGTATGGTAACGCTGCACTACTAACAGGGGCACCTCCCTACATTCTGAGCACCGACATAGTCGAAAAAATACTACGCAAAATCAAAGACCCTCCAGGTTGACACACCTAGGCAAAAATAAGGGCTTCCCGGCGAACCAAAAGGGTTCGGGCAAAAATAAGGGATGAAAAGAAAAAATTTGTACACCCGGCAAGTCGAAAACCTGAAAAGGCGGCTTGGGCAAAAATGGGTATCCCGGTGGACTGAAAACCCGAAAGGGCGGTCCAGGCAAAAATTAGGGATCAAAGTGTACGACTATGTCCCGTCATCTTGTCACTTGCCTAGCAGAAGAAGATTTGTCAAATCGGCAGTCCTCAAGCACCTCTACAGGTACTTTCTCCCACAGAAGCTGGGGCAATAAGAGTTGTCCAAACTGTACAGCGGCTTTCCTCCAGGTACAAGGTAGATTCAATTGAAGAATTTGACCAAGATACCTCCACTCTCCGCAGAGTAAGTTAGGAGTCAGCAATACTCTCCTCAAGCAGAGTTGGTCTCCAATAAGCCCTGACAAGGCACAGTATCTCCGGCAAGTCAACAACGCTCTCCCCAAGCAGAGTTAGTCTACTGTCAGCCTTAAGGAAGTTTGGGTATCCCCAAAAAATCTCAACATTCCCCAGCGGAGTATACAGATGTTCCCAAGCAAGCATCCCTGACAATCTTAATGTAAGATTGTTCCCCGGCGGGATACCAGACACCCCAGTGGAACCATTCGCCAGTACAACTCAAAATTATCCCCAGCGGAGTTATCATCAAACCTCAACGAAGTATCTCTTCCTACAGAGTATTCCCCACAGAGTAATCTCTCCAGCAAGTTTATTCCTCAACGGAGTCATCTTCTCCTACCGGTTTATTCTTACAACCGCCGTCCCCAGCGGAAATGAAGAGCTCTACTCTTCAAACATCAGCCCAGGATTCAACAAATTACCGGAATTCGTCAAGGATTTATTTTCCTAGACGAAAATACATTCATAAACATCACATCCTCCTACATTATAGCATGCATACACATCATACAACACAAATCTCATTTATTTTTGAGAACATCTTAAAATCATGCAGTTCATGCATCATGACATTGCATACAACTGATGTTTTGCCTTTTCAGGAAAAAGGTCAATCCAAAGACGATTACTATCAACTGTCGCAATTCCAGATTCGATACCTGTATCTAGCCAGGGCATATCTGTGAGCGATTGATTGTGGATTCGATACCTGTACCTAGCCAGGGCATATCTACATTAAAGAGATTAAAGAGATAGCTTGGAAATGCTCCAGACATGGATGTTATTCTTTTGCTTATTCAGATTTCCTCTTCAGAGATAGCTTAGAAATGCTCCAGATATGGATGCTATTCTTTTGCTTATTCAAAGTTTCAGATATAGCTGGGAAATGCTCCAGATATGGATGTTATTCTTTTGCTTATTCATATTTATCTCCAGAGATAGCTTAGAAATGCTCCAGAGATGGATGCTGTTCTTTTTCTTATTCAGATTCCCTCTCAGAGATAGCTAAGAAATGCTCCTGATATGGGTGCTATCCTTTTGCTTATTCAAGAGTTTCCTTTCAGATATAGCCGGGAAATGCTCCAGAGATGGATGCTGTTCTTTTGCTTATTCAGATTCCCTCTCAGAGATAGCTAAGAAATGCTTCTGATATGGGTGCTATCCGTTTGCTTATTCAAGAGTTTCCTTTCAGATATAGCTGGGAAATGCTCCAGAGATGGATGCTGTTCTTTTGCTTATTCAGATTCCCTCTCAGAGATAGCTAAGAAATGCTTCTGATATGGGTGCTATCCGTTTGCTTATTCAAGAGTTTCCTTTCAGATATAGCTGGGAAATGCTCAAGAGATGGATGCTGTTCTTTTGCTTATTCAGATTTTCTCTTCAGAGATGGCTTAGAAATGCTCCAGAGATGGACGTTATTCTTTTGCTTATTCAAGAGTTTCCTTTCAGATATAGATGGGAAATGCTCAAAAGATAGATGCTGTTCTTTTGCTTATTCAGATTTGCTCTTCAGAGATGGCTTAGAAATGCTCCAGAGATGGACGTTATTCTTTTGCTTATTCAAGAGTTTCCTTTCAGATATAGCTGGGAAATGCTCTAGATATGGATGTTATTCTTTTGCTTATTCAGATTTCTCTCCAATAATAGCTTAGATATGCTCCGGACCCGGATGTTATTCTATTGCTTATTCAGAGATTCCTTTCAGAGATAGCTAAGAAATGCTCCTGATATGGGTGCTATTCTTTTGCTTATTCAAGAGTTTCCTTTCAGATATAGCTGGGAAATGCTCCAGAGATGGATGCTGTTATTTTGCTTATTCAGAGATAGCGAAGAGATGCTCCAGACTCGCATGCTATTCTTTCGCTTATTCAGATTTCTCTCCAGTAATAGCTCAGAGATGCTCCAGACTCGGATGTTATTCTATTGCTTATTCAGAGATTCCTTTCAGAGATGGCTTAGAGATGCTCCAGACCCGGACGCTATTCTATTGCTTATTCAGAGATTCCTTTCAGAGATGGCCTAGAGATGCTCCAAATCTGGATGCTATTCTATTGCTTATTCAGATTTCCTTCTAGAGATAGTTCAGACGCAACCCAGGCATGGCGACATTATGATACTTATTCCAGATTCCGTCCAGAGATAGTTCAGATGCAACCCAGACATGGCGACATTCTGATACTTATTCAGATTTCTCTCCAGTAATAGCTCAGAGATGCTCCAAATCCGGATGTTATTCTATTGCTTATTCAGAGATTCCTTTCAGAGATGGCCTAGAGATGCTCCAGATCCGGATGCTATTCTATTGCTTATTCAGATTTCCTTCTAGAGATAGTTCAGATGCAACCCAGGCATGGCGACATTCTGATACTTATTCCAGATTCTGTCCAGAGATAGTTCAGATGCAACCCAGACATGGCGACATTCTGATACTTATTCAGATTTCCTTTTAGAGATAGCTCAGAGATGCTCCTGACCCGGACGCTATTCTATTGCTTATTCAGATCTAAACTCCTAAAGATAACTTAGAGATGCTCCAACCACGGATGCTATTCTATTGTTTATTCCAGATATAGTTCAGAGGCGGCCCAAACATGGAGACATTCTGATACTCATTCCAGATTTCCTTTCAGATATAGCTTAGAGATGCTCCTAACCCGGACGCTATTCTACTGCTTATTCAGATTCAAACTTTTAAAGACAACTTAGAGATGCTCCAGCCCGGATGCTATTCTATTGTTCAGTCCAGATACGATCCAGATTCGGATGACATTCTGCCACTCATTCAGATGCAGTATGGATATACCCCAGACCCGACGGTCATTCTACTACTCGTTCAGACGTCAGCAATCAGATATAGACTAGATATGCCCCAGACACGGAAGCTATTCTATTTCTTATTCAGATTCAACTATCCATTACAGTTCCAAATGGCATCTATAAGCCCATTCCCAACAAGGTTCTGTCACATCTCCAGATGGCATCTATAAGCCCATCCTCCTATCCACCATCTCTCCAAATGGAATCTGTAAGCCCATTCCCGACATCATACTGCTGATACCTCACTATGTGAGTGCAAATTTCTAGGCACTCTAGTGTTCAATCATCTTCCACCTTCGGATCACGAAAGGCGCACAAGCCAATCTACATCCTCAGGTCTAAGAAGATTGAACAGGGGCAACTGTTGTACCCCAAAATTTTCCCTCCCATATTCTTCAAAGTTTTGACAGGCGTCATCTAGATTTGCTCAAGTCTCCTCAAGGGTTGCACAGTCAAACCATCCTCCTAAGCCAGTCAAAATTAGGGTTTTGGTTCTTGCAAGGAAGTTGAGGTTTTCAAGGGCTAAATCAAGTCCCATATGGTCATATACATTGTCAAGCACCTACATGTCAAGTTTCAAGGCTCACAAGTTCAAGTTGCACAGTAAAAAACCCTAATTGCCCCACAGTCAACTGAAGGGGCAAAATGGTCATTTGGCAGTCAAAAGTCAAAATTTTTGGTCAACATCTTATTTTGAAGCCACAATCATCATTGGATCAAATCTTGATCATGATTCCACAAGAATGGCTCAAAAATCATCAAGATGCAAAAGTTTCTATTTTTGAACAGCTGAAAAGTAAACTGTAACTTGACCAAAGCATAACTTTTTCATGGTTCATCAGAAAAATCCCATCCAATGCTCATTTTGAAAGGGATGACATTTCCTACAACTCATCTTCACATTCCAAATCCAAGAAATGCTCTCACAAAAAGTTACCAATTTCAACATTATAGGTCATTTTCAAAAGTCAACAAAAAGGCACTTTAAATCAAAGACCATAACTTGAGATTGGTAAATTCAAATGACATGGGACCAAAGGAATTGGTTAGAGGACTTCAAGACCTTTCCAAAATGTCCAAGAACATGTTCATATGATCAAAATTGAGCAAGATATGCATTGGAGAAGTTGGGAAATGTTTGTGAAATGGCAAAAGTCAACTATCCTTGAAACTTCAATTTTTGACAAAAGGGCCTACTTTTTTCCACTTGGTTCAGCCTTGTCATGCCACCCACGTGTCCCATGACCCATTACAAGACCAAACATTTATTTTTTCATTTTTATTTAATTTTTATGGATTTAATTCACTTTAATCCATAATAATTCAAATAAAAATAAAAAAATGAATTAAATGGTATATTTGAGTTTTGAATGACTTTTATATGTCATGACTCACCTACCAAATTCGTGCCAAGCCTATTATGAGCATGAAATTCAAATTTTGAACAAAAATGGCATGTTTCTTTAATGGTGGTTATGTGAAAATCCAAAGCTTAATGGCAATGGTTAAAAGCTCCTTAATGTGACTTATTCTCACTCATTACTATATATACAAGCCTTTCAAGCCTCATTCACAACCTAAAAAAAAGTGCACAAACGGCTAGAGCAAAGTTCAAAATTTGTCAAAAAAAGTGTGAGATCAAAAGGAGTTTTGCAAGCATTTCCATGCCAAAAGGAGAACGTGACTCTCTTCTTTGCCATACCCTGAAGCTAAAGCAACCCTTACCACGTCCTAAGGTCCATTATCAAGCACTGTAAGTATTCCCAGGTCCCCTCAAAATCCCATATTATTTGTTCTTACATACTTGTGTGCAGGCTTCAAAGAAGGCTTATCATGCGCCTCACATATCCAACGCACCAAGTGTCTCCAAGTGCAAATCCAATGGCCACAAGGGAAGGAGCATCATGTTCTCAAGTCAACACAGGCGCAGGCAATCTCCAAAGTCAAACAAAGCTGGCTTCTTGATGGGCTTCAGATTCCAATCAAAACACCCCAATTTGGCCCAAAACCCCCCTTGGGTTTGCAATTTTTATTTTGTCATTTTTATATTTTGTTTGTCTTATTTTATTTTTTCCCTTTTATTAACTATTAACATAACTAACTTTTTTTTCTCATA
Organism: Vicia faba; assembly: GCA_948472305.1. NCBI lineage: Eukaryota > Viridiplantae > Streptophyta > Magnoliopsida > Fabales > Fabaceae > Vicia > Vicia faba. The sequence continues at coordinate 375,723 of CATIWC010002773.1, read as the reverse complement.
AAAATCAAAAAAAGAACTAACATTATTAATTTCATTTTATTTTTGTAAAATAAATATTAACAAATAAAATAGTTTAATTAGGCAACTTTAACTTTTTTTTATAATTAAAATAAGTTTAGAATTAGGTTTTATTAACTTTCAATTTTAATTCCTTTATTTTATTTTCATTAAAAAACATAAAAAATACAAAAACATTTTTCTTTTAATAAATTAATTATTTAGATTAGGCTTTATTTAATTAATTGCATTTAATTCAAAAAAAGACAAAAAATTCAATTTCTTTTCTTAAAAGGGTCAAAACCCTTAGAACGTTCCCGATTAATTTTTATTCGCGCGCATTTACTTTATTTTGATTATTATGTAATTTCTTTCAAGAATGTAATAGTAATTAGGTTTATCGCTTTATTTAATTTCTCGTACTTATTTACCAAAACGGGTCTTTGTATTTTTGGCGATGTATAGACCCGCGCCTTGTAATAGCGTAGAATTTATATTTCCGCAATTTACTTTCCGCACCCCCTAACCGTTAAATGCATGAAAGAATGAATGTAAATAAAACCAATCCGTAGCTCACAAATAACATGTACAAGATAAACATAACATGAAAACAACACACAAGCACATGCCACTCTTAGGGTACGCCTCACTGGTTGCCTCGAACGTGGTCATCAAGTATAGGGAGTCTTAGAGGTCGCCCTTCTGTTTAAAAGATCCCGTTGCCTCGAAACGGTTGCCTCGGATACAAAGGATCTAGGACATTAGGGTTACTTCTAAGGTGTCCTACCATTGCTTTGGTGACCACACATGTCCCTTAATCGAATTGACCCGAACACCTCCAACGACGGTGCTACCTATCTCTCAATGGTGGGATAGCACTATCTAAAGGACTCTTACACAGTTTAATTCCTTAGGGTAGGTAGATTCTCATGGGTACTTGCTCTTTTCAAAACAAACAAAAACAACTTTTTGCACCTACACTTTCAAAAGTTTTCAAACAAATCTTTCATACACTCTTGAGGATAGATACAAGAGTTACTCAGAAATTTTTCAAATGAAACTTTTTTCAAAAAAACCACACACACTTGAAAAGCAAACAAATTTTTGAAAACATAAGAGCAAGTACCTAAGAGCCCGTGGATAACCACAGATAGAAAGGGTGCTAACACCTTCCCTTTCTATAAATCTACCTCCCGAACCGAGAAACATTCTCGAATAAGGAATTTTGCTGTGCTTTTGTCCTTTCCATGTTGGAGAACATAAATGACGGTGGCGACTCTTGCTTACCGCGACATTTCGCGAAACCAGCTAAAAAATAGTCAGTTCTATTTCCACCGATCACAGAACTGGCGACTCTGCTGGGGAGATACTCTATAAGTGAGGTGTACCTTAGGATTAAATCATACTTATGTTTTCAATTGAATATTTTTGTTTGCTTTATTATTGTGGGTTGCATCGGAGTTTCATAAATCCTAACCCGGATCTGGGGATACCCTTTTAGGTAGCATAAGTTGTGAGGGACCTGTCCGGCGTAGACCGACACGGGTGAAGCAGTGGCTACATTGGTGTGACACCTTGGTCTGTACCGATATCCCTTGTGTTGCAACGAGGAGAATATGGGTCTTCTGAGGAGTCATTAAGCACCAACCGACCTTAGAACCCTAATGTGACCCAACTTAGCCATAGAACAGTAGCAGTATGCTACACCCATTGAGGCTAAACTCTCGCGATGGTTCTGGCCGCAAGAAAAGATTGTGACGCTGGAGTTATGACTGATTGAGGGTAGTCAGTGATATTGGGATCCTCTAGAACCCGGTTACTTTTGATAGGACAGGTTTGAGCCCACCAACTTCAAAGAGGGTAGCACCCAAAATTCATGCTGGCCTAAACTCTAAGGGCTCTTTTGTGTGACTTGTGTGCCTTCATACTTGAACTACCTGCATACTTGTTATCTAACAACACGGGTTCCTTGTAGGTTTTGTTTACAGTCCTTAATTGGGACTCATTACAGGGCCTACTTACATCACTCAATGCATAGCATAACATCATACCATTGCATGCATTCTGCATAAAGACTAATCCATTTCAAGGATCTCAAGGGCTTGTGATGCAGGTCATGATGAATCAAAGTGTCTAGAAAGGGGCAAAGGGGATTTATTTTCCTCTAGCCGAGGTTGTCAGGGGCTGTGACCCACTCAATATGGTGAGCTTTGAATCTTGAATAGGGACTCTCAGCAACATGAAGTTCCTCCAATCAAGCTACCCAAATTCAAATTCTAACAAGTTTCTTTGTTTACCCCACGAGATCCTTGAAAACATCGCATGCATACATACATATCATTGCATTACAGGTACTCTGTTTACAGGTTGATTAATCTTCTTCGCTGTTTATTTCAGCCATCATCATGAATCCTGAATCATCCAATGAACAAGCTATCAAGGCCCTCCAATCCTAGAACTCCCAGTTCCAGGAGCTGGTCATGAGCTTAGCCCAGGGTCAGCAGGAATTGAAGACTCTGATTCAGAAGAAGAAGAAGAAGAAGAGGACGTTTTTGTTCAACCCTAGACGCAGATCTGGGAATGGACCACAAAATGAGGCTGATCAGGCTACTTCCTCTGTAGGGAAAGACAACCCACAAGGGAGAGAGGTTCCTAGTCCCATGGTCTCTGACACCGAGACAGATTTCAATGATGAACAGTATCCTCCTGCTGAGGACAGGTACAAACAGCTGGAGGACCGGTTAAACGCTATGGAGATTCAACGTGTGCCTGTGTTGGACTTTGGAGACCTAGGCTTATCTTCTGGGGTGGTGATCCCTCACAAGTTCAAGGCACCTGCTTTTGTAAAATACGACGGGGCATCATGTCCTAAGCTGCATCTTAGATCATACATAAGGAGGATCCAGCCCTACACGGCTGACAAGAATTTGTGGATTCACTTCTTTCAGGATAGTCTGTCGGGGACTCAACTCGAGTGGTTCTATCAGCTGGATGGAGCCAGTATCCGCAACTGGGAGGACCTTGCTACTGCCTTTTACAAGCAGTATCAGTATAATTTCGACCTCGCTCCTACGCGTACCCAACTCCAGGGTATGTCACTAGGGACGGGCGAAGGATTCAAAGATTATGCGCAAAAGTGGAGAGACCTTGCTGGAAGGGTGCAACCACCTCTGACTGACCATGAACTCGTTGATATGTTCTTGGGGACCCTGTCTGGTCCCTTCTTCAACCATCTGATTGGGAATTCTTCTGCTGGGTTTACAGATTTGATCTTGACCGGGGAGAGGATAGAAGCTGGTATCAAGTCTGGAAAGATACAAACCGGTGACTCCTCGATCACTGAGAAGAGACCATCCAAGAAAGAATCTAGTGCTGTCAACGCGGTGGTTATTTCAAAACCGGCCGGTGCTCCTCAACATCGCAACCAACAAAGGGAAGAGAGACCTAAAAGGCAATTCACTCCCCTCGGCATGACCTTGTCCCAGATATTGCCACAGCTGCTGGAGACCAAGTTGGTAACTCTAAGGGACCCTCCTAAGAATCCCAACAGGACACCTTCAAGGTATAACCCCAACGTTCGCTGCGCTTATCATTCTGACAGCCCAGGGCATGCTATAGATGATTGTTGGACTTTGAGAAACAAGGTTCAGGATCTGATCGATGCAAAGGAAGTCCAGTTCGACTCTCCAGAGACTCCCGATGTGAACACTGCTCCCTTGCCAAAACATGGCTAGGATTGGGAATTTTTTGTTCATTCGAATGTTCAAATTGTATTTTTCTTTGATTGTTCAAACATTGTATTCATGTCAAACGTTGTTATTTCATTAATGCATTACACGTGTCTGTTTTGAAGTAATTATTTCGTATTCACTATATGCAAACTGTTTTCATATTTTTGTGATGATCAACTCTTGATCGAAAATTCTAAGCCTCTTGAGGGAGGATGACGAAAATGATACCACAATCTACAGTATGCTTTTGAACAGACCCCGCTGATGAGGTACAGGCATTGTTTCAATTCCTAAACACTGGAGTTATAAGGAAGATAATCCCTCGTCAACCCCTTTGAGCCAAAGAAGTAGGAGTTTTTATTTTCGAAAATTAAAACCCTTAATCATAACCTGGGACAGGGTAGTTCTCTCAGTTGATCCGAGTGCACAACGAATGGCACCAAAGGAGTCCTTCCAAAGCAAAAGATGGCGACGGTTCCCCATAAAATAGGCAGTCATTATCTCTCGAAGTAAAAGCCCATTAAGTCAAAACCTATGAAGGAGACTTACAAAACTGGGGCATCCCGCTGAATGTGATCATGAAAGAAACAGTTCAGGCAAAAAACAGGGATAACGAAATCAAAAAAGAAAGAGGTCCTACAAACCCTCAACCAAAAAAGGAATGACTGCCTATTCCAAATAAATTGTCAATATCCGAACCATCACTGGAATATCAGAGCAAAGACTCAAACAAGGTCTAATGCATGATCAACTCAGTTTAGGTTTAAAGAACATCACGAAGAGCGGGTGGGTACAAATAAAAATTTGAGCCTTTATCCTTTGTTTCTTAAACCGTGAACCAGGCCACGCTACAACCCTTAAAAGTCCTAGTTGAAGCATGGGTTAGTTCGAAAGCATACTGTTATGAAAGGTATCCTGACTCCTTAAGGCTTGCGGTAAAAGAACGAGTTGACATCACATTTTACAAAATTTGCTTGTTTTACTGAAAAAATGCATTTTCAAAAACTTCAAGACAGACATAAGCTTTGCATTTTTAATATAACATTGCTTGCATATGACTATTTGTTTGAACAGCATAGAAGTTCGCACGACGAATGTCTAATGAACAAAAGCACCTCCAAGCAAGGGGCATGGCATGATCATTGTCCATTATCTGGGGCAGTTAAGTCAAGATTTGGAGAATCTCTCAAAAGGCCAACCAGCTTGGGGCAAATCTCCATCTGGATCACTTGGGGCATCGGACGATCAAACAAAGATCTTCTGGTGGTATGGTAACGCTGCACTACTAACAGGGGCACCTCCCTACATTCTGAGCACGGACATAGTCGAAAAAATACTACGCAAAATCAAAGACCCGCCAGGTTGACACACCTAGGCAAAAATAAGGGCTTCCCGGCGAACCAAAAGGGTTCGGGCAAAAATAAGGGATGAAAAGAAAAAATCTGTACACCCGGCAAGTCGAAAACCTGAAAAGGCGGCTTGGGCAAAAATGGGTATCCCGGTGGATTGAAAACCCGAAAGGGCGGTCCAGGCAAAAATTAGGGATCAAAGCGTACGACTATGTCCCGTCATCTTGTCACTTGCCTACCAGAAGAAGATTTGTCAAATCGGCAGTCCTCAAGCACCTCTACAGGTACCTTCTCCCACAGAAGCTGGGGCAATAAGAGTTGTCCAAACTGTACAACGGCTTTCCTCCAGGTACAAGGTAGATTCAATTGAAGAATTTGACCAAGATACCTCCACTCTCCGCAGAGTAAGTCAGGAGTCAGCAATACTCTCCTCAAGCAGAGTTGGTCTCCAATAAGCCCTGACAAGGCACAGTATCTCCAGCAAGTCAACAACGCTCTCCCCAAGCAGAGTTAGTCTACTGTCAGCCTTAAGGAAGTTTGGGTATCCCTAGAAAATCTCAACATTCCCCAGCGGAGTATACAGATGTTCCCAAGCAAGCATCCCCGACAGTCTTAATGTAAGATTGTTCCCCGGCGGGATACCAGACACCCCAGTGGAACCATTCGCCAGTACAGCTCAAAATTATCCCCAGCGGAGTTATCATCAAACCTCAGCGAAGTATCTCTTCCCACAGAGTATTCCCCGCAGAGTAATCTCTCCAGCAAGTTTATTCCTCAACGGAGTCATCTTCTCCTACCGGTTTATTCTTACAACCGTCGTCCCCAGCGGAAATGAAGAGCTCTACTCTTCAAACATCAGCCCAGGATTCAACAAATTCCCGGCATTCGTCAAGGATTTATTTTCCTAGACGAAAATACATTCATAAACATCACATCCTCCTACATTATAGCATGCATACACATCATACAACACAAATCTCATTTATTTTTGAGAACATCTTAAAATCATGCAGTTCATGCATCATGACATTGCATACAACTGATGTTTTGCCTTTTCAGGAAAAAGGTCAATCCAAAGACGATTACTATCAACTGTCGCAATTCCAGATTCGATACCTGTATCTAGCCAGGGCATATCTGTGAGCGATTGATTGTGGATTCGATACCTGTATCTAGCCAGGGCATATCTACATTAAAGAGATTAAAGAGATAGCTGGGAAATGCTCCAGACATGGATGTTATTCTTTTGCTTATTCAGATTTCCTCTTCAGAGATAGCTTAGAAATGCTCCAGATATGGATGCTATTCTTTTGCTTATTCAAAGTTTCAGATATAGCTGGGAAATGCTCCAGATATGGATGTTATTCTTTTGCTTATTCATATTTATCTCCAGAGATAGCTTAGAAATGCTCCAGAGATGGATGCTGTTTTTTTCTTATTCAGATTCCCTCTCAGAGATAGCTAAGAAATGCTCCTGATATGGGTGTTATCCTTTTGCTTATTCAAGAGTTTCCTTTCAGATATAGCCGGGAAATGCTCCAGAGATGGATGCTGTTCTTTTGCTTATTCAGATTCCCTCTCAGAGATAGCTAAGAAATGCTTCTGATATGGGTGCTATCCGTTTGCTTATTCAAGAGTTTCCTTTCAGATATAACTGGGAAATGCTCCAGAGATGGATGCTGTTCTTTTGCTTATTCAGATTTTCTCTTCAGAGATGGCTTAGAAATGCTCCAGAGATGGACGTTATTCTTTTGCTTATTCAAGAGTTTCCTTTCAGATATAGCTGGGAAATGCTCCAGAGATGGATGCTGTTCTTTTTCTTATTCAGATTTTCTCTTCAGAGATGGCTTAGAAATGCTCCAGAGATGGACGTTATTCTTTTGCTTATTCAAGAGTTTCCTTTCAGATATAGCTGGGAAATGCTCCAGATATGGATGTTATTCTTTCGCTTATTCAGATTTATCTCCAGTAATAGCTCAGAGATGCTGCAGACCCGGATGTTATTCTATTGCTTATTCAGAGATTCCTTCCAGAGATAGCTAAGAAATGCTCCTGATATGGGTGCTATTCTTTTTCTTATTCAAGAGTTTCCTTTCACATATAGCTGGGAAATGCTCCATAGATGGATGCTGTTCTTTTGCTTATTCAGAGATAGCAAAGAGATGCTCCAGACCCGGATGCTATTCTTTCGCTTATTCAGATTTCTCTCCAGTAATAGCTCAGAGATGCTCCAGACTCGGATGTTATTCTATTGCTTATTCAGAGATTCCTTTCAGAGATGGCTTAGAGATGCTCCAGACCCGGACGCTATTCTATTGCTTATTCAGAGATTCCTTTCAGAGATGGCCTAGAGATGCTCCAAATCCGGATGCTATTCTATTGCTTATTCAGATTTCCTTCTAGAGATAGTTCAGACGCAACCCAGGCATGGCGACATTCTGATACTTATTCCAGATTCCGTCCAGAGATAGTTCAGATGCAACCCAGACATGGCGACATTCTGATACTTATTCAGATTTCTCTCCAGTAATAGCTCAGAGATGCTCCGGACCCGGATGTTATTCTATTGCTTATTCAGAGATTCCTTTCAGAGATGGCCTAGAGATGCTCCAGATCCGGATGCTATTCTATTGCTTATTCAGATTTCCTTCTAGAGATAGTTCAGATGCAACCCAGGCATGGCGACATTCTGATACTTATTCCAGATTCTGTCCAGAGATAGTTCAGATGCAACCCAGACATGGCGACATTCTGATACTTATTCAGATTTCCTTTCAGAGATAGCTCAGAGATGCTCCTGACCCGGACGCTATTCTATTGCTTATTCAGATCTAAACTCCTAAAGATAACTTAGAGATGCTCCAACCACGGATGCTATTCTATTGTTTATTCCAGATATAGTTCAGAGGCGGCCCAGACATGGCGACATTCTGATACTCATTCCAGATTTCCTTTCAGATATAGCTTAGAGATGCTCCTGACCCGGACGCTATTCTACTGCTTATTCAGATTCAAACTTCTAAAGACAACTTAGAGATGCTCCAGCCCGGATGCTATTCTATTGTTCAGTCCAGATACGATCCAGATTCGGATGACATTCTGCCACTCATTCAGATGTAGTATGGATATACCCCAGACCCGACGGTCATTCTACTACTCGTTCAGACGTCAGCAATCAGATATAGACTAGATATGCCCCAGACACGGAAGCTATTCTATTTCTTATTCAGATTCAACTATCCATTACAGTTCCAAATGGCATCTATATCCCCATTCCCAACAAGGTTCTGTCACATCTCCAGATGGCATCTATAAGCCCGTCCTCCTATCCACCATCTCTCCAAATGGAATCTGTAAGCCCATTCCCGACATCATACTGCTGATACCTCACTATGTGAGTGCAAATTTCTGGGCACTTTAGTGTTCAATCATCTTCCACCTTCGGATCACGAAAGGCGCACAAGCCAATCTACATCCTCAGGTCTAAGAAGATTGAACAGGGGCAACTGTTGTACCCCAAAATTTTCCCTCCCATATTCTTCAAAGTTTTGACAGGCGTCATCTAGATTTGCTCAAGTCTCCTCAAGGGTTGCACAGTCAAACCATCCTCCTAAGCCAGTCAAAATTAGGGTTTTGGTTCTTGCAAGGAAGTTGAGGTTTTCAAGGGCTCAATCAAGTCCCATATGCTCATATACATTGTCAAGCACCTACATGTCAAGTTTCAAGGCTCACAAGGTCAAGTTGCACAGTCAAAAACCCTAATTGCCCCACAGTCAACTGCAGGGGCAAAATGGTCATTTGGCAGTCAAAAGTCAAAATTTTTGGTCAACATCTTATTTTGAAGCCACAATCATCATTGGATCAAATCTTGATCATGATTCCACAAGAATGGCTCAAAAATCATCAAGATGCAAAAGTTTCTATTTTTGGATAGTTGAAAAGTCAACTGTAACTTGACCAAAGCATAACTTTTTCATGGTTCATCAGAAAAATCCCATCCAATGCTCATTTTGAAGGGGATGACATTTCCTACAATTCATCTTCACATTCCAAATCCAAGAAATGCTCTCACAAAAAGTTATCAATTTCAACATTATAGGTCATTTTCAAAAGTCAACAAAAAGGCACTTTAAATCAAAGACCATAACTTGAGATTGGTAAATTCAAATGACATGTGACCAAAGAAATTGATTAGAGGACTTCAAGACCTTTCCAAAATGTCCAAGAACATGTTCATATGATCAAAATTGAGCAAGATATGCATTGGAGAAGTTGGGAAATTTTTGTGAAATGGCAAAAGTCAACTATCCTTGAAACTTCAATTTTTGACAAAAGGGCCCACTTTTTTCCACTTGGTTCAGCCTTGTCATGCCACCCACGTGTCCCATGACCCATTACAAGACCAAACATTTATTTTTTCATTTTTATTTAATTTTTATGGATTTAATTCACTTTAATCCATAATAATTCAAATAAAAATCAAAAAATGAATTAAATGGTATCTTTGAGTTTTGAATGACTTTTATATGTCATGACTCACCTACCAAATTCGTGCCAAGCCTATTATGAGCATGAAATTCAAATTTTGAACAAAAATGGCATGTTTCTTTAATGGTGGTTATGAGAAAATCCAAAGCTTAATGGCAATGGTTAAAAGCTCCTTAATGTGACTTATTCTCACTCATTACTATATATACAAGCCTTGCAAGCCTCATTCATGACCTAAAAAAAAGTGCACAAACGGCCAGAGCAAAGTTCAAAATTTGTCAAAAAAAGTGTGAGATCAAAAGGAGTTTTGCAAGCGTTTCCATGCCAAAAGGAGAACGTGACTCTCTTCTTTGCCATACCCTGAAGCTAAAGCAACCCTTACCACGTCCTAAGGTCCATTATCAAGCACTTTAAGTATTCCCAGGTCCCCTCAAAATCCCATATTATTTGTTCTTACATACTTGTGTGCAGGCTTCAAAGAAGGCTTATCATGCGCCTCACATATCCAACGCGCCAAGTGTCTCCAAGTGCAAATCCAATGGCCACAAGGGAAGGAGCATCATGTTCTCAAGTCAACAGAGGCGCAGGCAATCTCCAAAGTCAAACAAAGTTGGCTTCTTGATGGGCTTCAGATTCCAATCAAAACACCCCAATCTGGCCCAAAACCCCCCTCGGGTTTGCAATTTTTATTTTGTCATTTTTATATTTTGTTTGTCTTATTTTATTTTTTCCCTTTTATTAACTATTAACATAACTAACTTTTTTTCTCATAAAAATCAAAAAAAGAACTAACATTATAAATTTCATTTTATTTTTGTAAAATAAATATTAACAAATAAAATAGTTTAATTAGGCAACTTTAACTTTTTTTTTATAATTAAAATAAGTTTAGAATTAGGTTTTATTAACTTTCAATTTTAATTCCTTTATTTTATTTTCATTAAAAAACATAAAAAATACAAAAACATTTTTCTTTTAATAAATTAATTATTTAGATTAGGCTTTATTTAATTAATTGCATTTAATTCAAAAATAGACAAAAAATTCAATTTCTTTTCTTAAAAGGGTCGAAACCCTTAGAACGTTCCCGATTAATTTTTATTCGCGCGCATTTACTTTATTTTGATTATTATGTAATTGCTTTCAAGAATGTAATAGTAATTAGGTTTATCGCTTTATTTAATTTCTCGTACTTATTTACCAAAACGGGTCTTTGTATTTTTGGCGATGTATAGACCCGCGCCTTGTAATAGCGTAGAATTTATATTTCCACAATTTACTTTCCGCACCCCCTAACCGTTAAATGCATGAAAGAATGAATGTAAATAAAACCAATCCGTAGCTCACAAATAACATGTACAAGATAAACATAACATGAAAACAACACACAAGCACATGCCACTCTTAGGGTACGCCTCACTGGTTTCCTCGAACGTGGTCATCAAGTATAGGGTGTCTTAGAGGTCGCCCTTCTGTCCAAAAGATCCAGTTGCCTCGAAACGGTTGCCTCGGATACAAAGGATCTAGGACATTAGGGTTACTTCTAAGGTGTCCTACCATTGCTTCGGTGACCACACATGTCCCTTAATCGAATTGACCCGAACACCTCCAACGACGGTGCTACCTATCTCTTAATGGTGGGATAGCACTATCTAAAGGACTCTTACACAGCTTAATTCCTTAGGGTAGGTAGATTCTCATGGGTACTTGCTCTTTTCAAAACAAACAAAAACAACTTTTCGCACCTACACTTTCAAAAGTTTTCAAACAAATCTTTCATACACTCTTGAGGATAGATACAAGAGTTACTCAGAAATTTTTCAAACGAAACTCTTTTCAAAAAAACCACACACACTTGAAAAGCAAACAAATTTTTGAAAACATAAGAGCAAGTACCTAAGAGCCCGTGGATAACCACGGATAGAAAGGGTGCTAACACCTTCCCTTTCTATAAATCTACCTCCCGAACCGAGAAACATTCTCGAATAAGGAATTTTGCTGTGCTTTTATCCTTTCCATGTTGGAGAACATAAAAGACGGTGGTGACTCTTGCTTACCGCGACATTTCGCGAAACCAGCTAAAAAACAGTCAGTTCTATTTCCACCTATCACAGAACTGGCGACTCTGCTGGGGAGATACTCTATAAGTGAGGTGTACCTTAGGATTAGATCATACTTATGTTTTCAATTGAATGTTTTTGTTTGCTTTATTATTGTGGGTTGCATCGGAGTTTCATAAATCCTAACCCGGATCTGGGGATACCCTTTTAGGTAGCATAAGCTGGGGATACCCTTTTAGGTAGCATAGTCTGAATAAATGAGATTCTGATTTTAAATAAAAGTATTTTCTTTTTATTCAGAACCTTAGTCATCAGAAGATGTTTCGGTCAGAAACGTCTCTGATCAGATGGAAACCTTTTGGTTTTCCAGACTCCGAGGATACTAAAATGTGTCACTTAATTAGATTCTTTGATTAATGTGTGTAACCCTTTGTTATTCTTAATCATTACACTCTACTTAAGCTATGTGATGAGTAGTGCAATTTTTCTTGGAATTAATTAAATTCATAATTATTACACTCATTTATTACTCCTAACTATTATGTATGTTTTTGTTTTTGAGTTTTTGTCTCTCTTCTAAAAATACTATACACTAAACACACACATCCTCACTTCACTTCCACACTTTCTAGAAACCCTAAACCCCTCATTCTCTCAATCGTTCATTAAGTACTTCGTAAAAGTTCATCACCTTCGTCAACAACTTCATCAACTTCAACAATGATGAATGCACAACAACAAGAGGCTGTTAAATTTTTGAATGAGTTGGAATAAGCTTTGAATACTTCTGGTCTTCATCTTCAACTGTTCCACCAAGTTCTTCTACTCCCATGGTGATTGTTTCGTCCTCTCTTCCAATCATCAATGAAACTCATATTACAAAGATGTATGTTCATGTTTCTTGTATTAATCCTCCATAAGAGTTGCTTGTTCTTTATGAATATCTAGTTGATTTCAATAATCTTTCTTCCAACGGTTCTGACCTAACAGAATAATTGAACGCTCAAGGCTGGTAACACTACTTCATGAGGCTTCATGGTCCTGAGTATGAAGTTTTGGTGAAATATTTATGGAAACAAGATGATTGTGATAACTTGCATGTGGCTTCTCATGTACTAGGTCAGAGAATCATCATAACTGAAAAGTCTATAGAAAATCTTCTTGGGATGAAGCATCTGGAAGGAAAAAGAGTCCATGGAGTAGATAAAAAGTCTAAGTTTTTAAAAGAAACTATCAACAAATCCATCTTTAAGAATTACTCTCCGAATAAGACTGAATACAAGAGTAAGGAATTTCACGATAAGCTTGGGGTTTGGTACAAAATCACTCTGGGTTGTATCAACCCTAAACCTTCTTCAAGTTCATCTAATTTTTTCAATGCTCGTCAGAAATACATGTTGTATTATCTGATGGCTCATTAGAAGATATGTCTTCCCTCTCTTATGTTCTATTATTTAAGGGACACTGTCAGAAAAACCAGAACCATCGATGATCCAAACACGAAGATTTTAAATTACATTCCATTTGGACATCTTTTGACTGACATCTTTGTGGAGAGTGGTTTGGTGAAGTTTCTGATTGAAGATGCTCACTATATAGAGGATCTGACTCCTGGAATTGGATAATCTTCCAATGCATGAACTATGAACAATATGGGGCTGATAAAGAAAATCAATGTTTATCCTCTATTGGTGCCTTCTGCTAGCATCACTGAACAAAGAATTCCAGTGGATAATTTCCCTCTATTTACCAAGGGGGGTAGTCCAGATGGAATTTATAGTTATGTTTAGATGATGGCAGAAGAAGGGAATGATATGTCTAGTTTCAGATATGATGATTTGCCTCCTCCTCTTGTTCCAATTGATCCTTCGAGAGGAAAAAGGAATAAGAGTTCAGAAGCTTCTGAACCTGGAAGGAAGAAGAAGAAGAAGTCTGAAGCTTCTAAGAATGTTTCTTTAGCCACTTATCCAAAAACTACAAGTAATTTTTCTACTTATGTACATGTTTCTACAGTTGTTTCTAATATTGTTAATGCATTATCATCCACTCCAACTTCGTTTACACAAACTTCTTCTCTTCCATCCTTTTCTGCTCCACCATCTACCATCACCACATCTATATCTAATCCTCCTACTACCACATCTCCTTCAACAACGCAAACTTCTATTTTAATTCCCTTTCCATCTCTCACAACTCCCATTCCATCAAAACCTCTTCAAACCTTAACCGCATTCATAATACTTCCATTTCTGAAACCTTTACACCACCACCAGTTTCTAAAACCCTTCATTCACCAATCTCACAATCTCTACTTCAATCCGCCTTCTCTAACCCATAAATAATTTACCATGACTCACCCACTCACCACTTTGATCCATACTCCCCATCTAACCATGAAATGTCTGAAAGGATTATTTCCGAAACTCTTGAAATCTCCACTTCTGAATAATTCACCTTTTTTTTTATCTTTTTTATCTTATTGAACAACCATATGAACCAAACCCTTCTGCACCAGAACTTTCCTTAATAGTTTATGAAAAACATGTCCCCAAAATGTTGGATGAATGCATTAATATGTTTTGAAACAAGGCCATAAAGAAGGTTGCAAAGCTGCAAGAAGAAGCAAGCTCAAGTTCTAAACCTCATGATCTGGATGATTCTTAGAAGCTTTTTCAAAAGTGGATGTCTTCTAAATTTGAGAGGCTGATGAGCTTTTCTGAAGCATCTAGAGTTGTTGGAGTTCAGATGGTGACTGAAAGAGAAGAAGCTAAAGAAAGAATTAGAGTCTTCAAACTCTTTGCTGCAAAGTAACGAGAAGCTGAAGCCAGAGCGCTTGAAGAAGCTAACCTCATAGATGAGGAAGATACTAGAGCTTCTGAAGAAGCCATATTGGCTCAGGAGGCTGAAGCAGCAGAAAGAGCAAGGCAAGAAGCTTTGGTTGTCTCATCTTCTGATCCTGTCATTTTGCGTCTGGAACAAGCAATTGGTGAAATCAGAGATGAGCAACAAGTCTTCAGAGAAAGCATGACTCAACAAAAGGTTGTTAATGATCGAGTTCAGGCAATGCTTCAGCTAATTTTGGAAAAGATATCTTCTCCAACGTCACCCTCTTCTGGAACCTAGGATCTTAGGATTTTTCCTTTTGCTCTGAACTTTAGGATTCAATCTGTTTCTTTTGTTTTCTATTTCTGTCTGATGTTATCTTTCTCTTTTTTAATTCAATGAAGTCTCATTTTGTTATTATTTTCTTCTCACCATTTCTTCTTTTATTTCTTATGTTTTTATGTTTTTCACACATAATTACCTTTTTTATTATGACAAAAAGGGGGAGTAAATAAATTGATGTAATATTTTGATTTTGATAATAAAATTCTCAAAAAAACTTCTCTGATATAAGGGGAGCTGCTTATATTCTAGCCAAGATACTTCTGTTTCTGTTAGAATTGTTTTCTTTTTCAGGAATCATGAACTCTGATTAAAATCAAGATTTGGAGTGTTAAACAAGGTTTTTGTTCAACTTTTGGAATCACACTCTGAGAAGTTTAAGTTCATAATCAGGCTCTTAATTGAAATCTGGAGTCTATCTTTATGACACCAAGGGTTCAAGATCTCAATTGGTATGATTGGCATAAATAATCAAGACTCTTAAGATCTCAATGTCTTATCTATTGCAACCATGGGGAGTTTTCCCCAGAAGGTTCATAATCAGGATATACGATTTTTAACAAGTCTTAGATTCAGGGGGAGTTTCATATAACGGATAATTATTTCTTACCCTTCTTATTTTTGATACCTTTTCTGATTATGTACAAAATTGTGTCATCAAAATACATAGTTTTGTCATCACCAAAAAGGGGGAGATTGTTAGAACAAGATTTGGTTCTACAATTATATCTCTGAGTTTTGATGATAACAACAAGTATGTTTGTATGAAAATTTTTGGCACTCTAATGTTTGTTATTTTTATAATTTAACAAACAAGTTCTGATTATGATGAAAGGTGCTTCCAAGTCATTAGAAGAGACCAAGTTCCGCTTCTGCGCTACACAAGTTCTAAAGAACAGTAGAAAACCACTTTAGAAGGCTCTGAAGTTAGGACTTTGATACACGGTCAAGAAAAAAAGTTCTGAAAATCTGAAGACAAAGTTCTAATGAACAATCCAGATGCTGAAGACTTATGTTTCTTAAGACAATGGGTTTGGAAGACTAAGTGTTGAAGATTCTGAAAATGAAGTTCTGAAGACTCTGAATACTTGAAGTTATGATGATCCAAGCATTATTCTCTTTCTTCTAACGCATGCTTAATCATAAGCCTATGACATCAAGAAGAAGAAAAGATAAGATTATGTGATACAATAGTACATGGTACAAATGAACATTTCATTCCACTACCATGAAGGACGGACGCGTTGTATGATCTTGTCCCCCACGTAGAATCAAACTGCCAACTTTCTGGAAATTCCATAAATGCCCTCTAACGAATATATTATTTTATTGGCTATATATATGCTTGAAGACTCAAAGGAAAATGTTTCTAATTCACACGTTCTCTCACAAGACTATTCATAAGCATTCCTTATTTTCTTAAGTCTATTTGTTCTTGAAATATTGTTTACTATCAGCTTGTGTAGAAGCAAATCTATTGTAAACAAATCTTTTTCAAATTGTTGTTTGATTGTGCCTTAAGGGATCAGTGGTCAGAATCCTTGATAAGTATAAGATTAATGTGTCTTAGAGGTTGTATGTGAGTCACTTTCAGTCAGCTTGTGCATTGTAATAATCAGTGAGATTATTGGATTAAGACCTTGTTTGATAAGGCGAAATCACCTTGGCGGGTAGACTAGAGTAGCTTGATAATTTTCAAGTGAACTAGTATAAACATAACTTGTTCTTTCCTTCTTGCATCTTTAGCTTTATTATCAATAGTGAAGAAACCTGTTTTTAGTGAAAGGGGATTATTTTGAAGAAAAGTCTTTGATTTAAAATCCAATTCACCCCCCCCCCCCCTCCCACTTTCTTGTGTTTTTCACACCTTCATCCCAATCTCTCCAACTTTCAATATAAGAATCACACAAACCTAAGGTGTTCAGAAGTATTTCTCAATCCCCTAATATAAGTCCAAAGGCTTCTCAAAAACCCTTTACTTTCTAAGTTTTCCCTTAGAATTCTCTAAACCCTTGTTTTCTCCCCTTTTTCTCTAAAGCTCTAAAATTGTCACACTTATAATAACAGAAGAGATGCATATTTATAGTTACTAAAACCTAACATATCTAAATCAAAGCCTAAAACATAACCCATTATGCAAAATGATCCAAGAACCAAACTAAAAAGCCATGAAAAATGTGAATTGGACATTCTTGTTGCTTTTTTGCTTCCTGATTTTTTGCAATATCGAAATATGGTTTCTTTTTCTTCATCACTTAAGGGTTTTAAAGCATACTTCTACAATTTCCATCTTGACTTGAAACCATGGTGATACCAATTTAACCATCAACCATCTTACTGCTCTCTACCATATTGAAACACTATTCAATAACCTTGATCAAATTTAAGTCACCCTTAAGCTTTGATCTCAGATCTTGCATCCACTTGTTTCCAATTACTCTTTTATCAATAGGTAATTTGACAAGCCCATAAGAATGGTTCTTCAACCATCATTGACTTGACTCCACCTGCTTTCAAATGTCTCCCTAATGGTCATTCTTTCTGAATTTTGCAACCCTTCAGCCTCATTCAAAGCATAACACCCAAGGCTAGCATAATCGTCCCTTTGAGATTTTACAATCTTCCTCCTTACCTTATCACGAGTCAAATGATAATTAGAGGCCTATGTAATTATTACCTCACTGCTACTAGTATCCATAGTAGGAAACTCCACATCAAATTGAGTTTTCTTTGTCATAGTTTCTAAAAGCTTCATCCTTAGGTTTTTAATATTCTTTATCTGAAATAACTCTCTACTAACCAAGTAGGCCGCTTTTACACTGACCTTACCCCCAAAAATCAATGACAACTCAGCGATCTCATGCATCTTTATCCATTCTCTTCTACAAAATTCATTAAATAGTTCTGAAAAAACTTCTAGGCAATCATCATAACTTAACCTCAAATCTTATAGCTTGTTCCTATTGTGTGATGAATGAGCAACAAATTTTAAACCTTCTAAAATATATAGAATATATATTTTAAACCCTTTAACAATGATCACTTCATCATACAAAATATTTGACACTCCATGTTCAACACTAGTGTAACAACCTAGATTATCAAACATGCTTATGGACAATAAATTACGCTTTAGCTTTAAAACATACCCCACATTATCACTACTACAAAAAGAGATTTTAAGCTCGGACTCAAAATACATTTAACCTCAGCTAAAGAAGCGACACAACAAAGGGCGTCATGAAAAGTAATGACTTATCACCTCGGTTTTTAAAACACTGAGGGGTAAATTTATTTGTGCATGGTTTCAAATTCCGTCATATACACTTTTATTATTTTCAAAACTAGTGCATCATGTAACGCCCCAATATTTAATTATTTATTTAATTAAATATTATTTTGAATATTTTATATTAATTCAAATTTTTATCTTCGAAGTCGGAATTATTTTTTTTAGTGGCATGATAAATAATTGGATTTAATTTGGTGAAATTAAGTTGAGGTATTATTTTTATTATTAAACTTAAATATGATATTGGGATTAATATGTGTTGTTGTGAAGTATTAAGGGGGGTATGTAACTTAGGCTTATTTGAGTTTACTAAGGATTAATTAAAATAGGAGTATTTTATTAGAAATAGAACTAGAGGAGAATATAGTGTTATCAGGAAAAAGAGAAGAGAAAGAGGAATAGGGTTTTGAGAGGAGAAGAAGAACAAGAGGAGATTCAATCGGAGACCCATAGATTTACCTTCAAACCAAACCAGGTAAGGGTGGAGTTTCTTATCCTATAACGGGGCATATGATATTTTGTATGTGAGAATTAGTATGTGGGATTATTATTGTCTGTTGATTTGTGTTGGTTTGTGTTTGTTATGATCAGCATTATTAATAATTGATTTGATTAAAGAATTGTCAAAGAATTGATGTATTACTGTGTTATATACTTGTCTGGACCGGGTTTGATTGTACATTATCTCATGAAGTTCGTGTTTTAGAATTGAGCCAAAGGGTTTTCGCACTGCTATTTTTCTGAATTCGTAAGACTGTTTTTCACAGGATGCAATTGATTTGCAGCGCAGGTGCAATCGATTTACACAGTTCAATTTTGGTGAATTTTTCTTCTGTTTTAGTAAGAAATCGATTTGTACTACTTAAAAAAGTGATTTTTGGCCTCTGGAACAAGGTGCAATCGATTTTCATGTTAGTGCAATCGATTGCTCACTGTTTGACAACATTTTTTTTTGAAAACTTGAAAATTCCATAACTTTTGACTCGGGTGTCCGTTTGACGTGCCGTTTGGATTGTTGGAAAGATAAAAATATTTTCTACAATGTGATAATAAATTTAATGACAGTAGACTAATATTTTATTGGAATAATTCTGATGTGTGTGTACGTTGTATGTGTTGTAATGCAAAATGTTGCGATTGAATGTATTAGTGTTGTATAAACGATGTACGAAGGATTTTGCATGATGTATTGCATGATAATGATGATGAAGATGGCCTGTATTAGCGAGAAATTGATAAGTATTTACAATCAATGTAAAATAAGTTGTTGCATGTCAGTGTCGCATGCATTCATTAAATATGGCATGTATTAGCGGATTTTGTGAAGGCCTGTATTGGCGGGATTTGTGAAGGCTTGTATTGGCAAAATGATTTGTGAAAAGGGCTTATGCCTTGTGCCTCGAGATTACTGGAAAATGTTTATGTTGGGAGTTTTACTCTAATGGTACCACATGTATTCGCATAACATTGAGTCGCATTCCAAGTTGTACAATTGAGTTGTTGTGTTGATGAATTAATTATTGCATTTTGATGATATACTGCTGTGATTGTTGTTGTGAAGTGGTGATTTTTGCATGAACTGATTCTAATATATGATTTATCATGCGCTCACTTATACGATTTAAGAATATCACCCCTTCTGTTTGAATGTTTCCCTTTATTGATAACGTGCAGGTAACCAAGAGGAGTAGCCGATAACATTGTTAGTTCGAGTTCGGTGTCATTTGCTCCAATACGTAGCATTCGGGGGGAAACAAATGCTTGTTTTATTTTGTTGGTTGTTTATTGAACCTTATGTTATTATTTGAGGAGTTTATTATATTGATGTTGTTTTATGATTCAAAAGATGATATATCTTATTTAGAGAACTATTATGAATCTGTTGCGTGATTAATCAAAGTTGGGTTTATGTTATGAAGACTATGTTCATGAGTTGTGTTCATTCCGCTTCTTTAAGTGTTATGTATCTATTCTGAAAGCATGTCTGGTTTATGTTTCCTTGTTGAATATGTGACATCATGATTATATTGGAAATTTTTATACTATGATTTTCCGCTAATTTCTTGGTAGAACTGGGGTGTTACATTAGTGGTATCAGAGAAAATTGGTTCGTCCGGCCAAGTTATCGAGTCGTAGTTGTTTAACAATCGAGTATTGTTAGTTTTTCTTAACCTTTATTTGTGTTGCAGTGATAAGATAATATGTATGGAAGGAACGATGCTACGATTGATGCTGCTCTGCAAGCGATGGCTCAAGCTATGCAGAATCAGCCTAATGCTGACGAGAATGCTGGATCTCGTAGTTTGGCGACTTTCCAAAGGGAGAATCTGCCGGTGTTCAAGGGTAATAATGATCCTGATGGAGCACTATATTGGTTGAAGGAGATTGAGAGGATCTTCCGTGTGATGGATTGCACTCTAGCACAAAAGGTTCGGTATGGCACTCATATGCTAGCAGTTGAAGCTGATGACTGGTGGCTAGAAATGCGTGCAAGGTTGGAAGCTGCAGGTGAGGAAATCACTTGGATTGTGTTCCTAAGGGAGTTTCCGAGGAAATATTATCCTGAAGATGTTTAGGGTAAGAAAGAGATTGAGTTCCTTGAGTTGAAGCAAGGGAACAAATCTGTCACTGAGTATGATGCTAAGTTCATTGAGCTAGCTAAGTTCTATCCACATTTTGACGGTGAAGGTGCTGAATTTTCTAAGTGCATCAAGTTTGAGAACGGGTTGCGCTCTGAAATCAATAAGGATGTTAGATATTAGAAGATTTTTATCTTTTCTGATTTGGTTGATAGTTGTAGGATCTTTGAAGAGGATAGTAATGCTCATTACAAGATTATTAGTGATAAGAGACGCAAGAATCAATAGAACTGTGGCAAGCCTTATGATGCTGGTAGAGGTAAGAAAAGAGTTGCTCATGATCAGAGGACTAGTGGGAGAGATGCTCCTCCTAGAGTTGTATGTTTCAAATGTGGGCAACCTGGTCACAAGAGTGATGTGTGAACTACTGCTGATGTGAAGAGGTGTTTCCATTTTGGAAAGATTGGACACATAATTCCTGAGTGTAGGCATAAGGAGGATGTCTGTTTCAATTATGGATAAGAGAGGCATATTAGTACTCAGTTTCAGAAACCAAAGAAGGCGCAAACTGGTGGTAAGGTGTTTGCTTTGGATGGGACTCCGACAACTAGTGAGGACAGACTCATCAGAGGTACATGTTTCATTCATAGTACACCTTTAATTACTATTATTGATACTGGTGCTACTCATTGTTTTATTGTTGTTGATTGTGTTGAAAGATTGGGTCTTATGTTGTCTTCTATGAATGGAAAAATGGTCGTCGAGATTCTGGATAAGGGATCAGTGGCTACTTCTCGTGTGTGTTTGAATTGCCCTTTGTTGATCTTCGGCAAAGACTTTACTGTTGACTTGATTTGTTTGTCGTTAAGTGGGTTGGATGTGATCTTCGGTATGAGCTGGTTAGAGTATAACTATGTTCATATCAATTGCTATAACAAATCTTTGAGGTTTTCTACTCCAGAAGAGGAAGAAGTTGGTTTGTTGACTGGTAAACAGTTGCGGCAATTGATGTAAGATGAAGCGCAAATGTTCTCATTGATGGTGTCGCTATCTATTGAGAACCAAGTTAGGATTGATGAGTTGCAGGTGGTACGAGAATTTCCTGAAGTGTTTCCTGATGAAATTCCTGATGTACCGCCAGAAAGAGAAGTTGAGTTTACGATTGATCTTGTACCTGGTACCAGACCTGTTTCTATGGCACCATACAGGATGTCTGCATCCGAATTGTATGAATTGAAGAAGCAGTTAGAAGAGTTGCTTGAGAAAAAGTTTATAAGACCAAGTGTATCACCATGGGGAGCACCTGTGTTGTTGTTAAAGAAGAAAGATGGAAGTATGAGACTTTGTGTTGAATACAGACAGTTGAATAAAGTGACGATTAAGAACAAGTATCCGCTTCTGAGAGTTGATGACTTGATGGATCAATTGGTGGGTGCAAGTGTGTTTTCTAAGATTGATTTGAGGTCAGGATATCACCAAATTAGAGTGAAAGAAGATGATATTCAGAAGACCGCATTTAGAACTTGGTATGGACACTACGAGTATTTGGTGATGCCTTTCGGTGTTACTAATGCACTGGGAGTATTCATGGAGTACATGAATCGTATCTTTCATACTTATTTGGATCGATTTGTGGTGGTATTCATTGATGACATTCTGATTTACTCTAAATTGGAATAAGAACATGAAGAGCACCTAAGAGTTGTATTGCAAGTTTTGAAAGAGAAGAAGTTATATGCGAAGTTGTCCAAGTGTGAATTCTGGTTGCATGAGGTTAGTTTCCTTGGTCATGTCATTTCTGGTAGTGGCATTGTCGTGGATCCTTCTAAAGTTGTCTGGTTAGGAGCTGCTGGAGAAAGAATGACTTGGGAGAGCAAGATGCGAGACTCCTATCTCGAGTTATTTGAACTAGGTAAACTTTTATTTTCGAGGACGAAAATATTCTAAGTGAGGGAGAGTTGTAACGCCACGATATTTATTATTTATTTAATTAAATATTGTTTTGAATATTTTATATTAATTCTAATTTTTATCGTCGAAGTTGGAATTATTTTTTTTAGTGGCATGATAAATAATCGGATTTAATTTGGTGGAAGTAAGTTGAGGTATTATTTTTATTATTAAGCTTAAATATGATATTGGGATTAATTTGTGTTGTTGTGAAGTATTAAGGGGGGAGGGGGAGGTATGTCACTTAGGCCCATTTGAGTTTACTAAGGATTAATTAAAATAGGAGTATTTTATTAGAAATAGAATTAGAGGAGAATATAGTGTTATCAGGAAAAAGAGAAGAGAAAGAGGAATAAGGTTTTGAGAGGAGAAGAAGAACAAAAGGAGATTCAATCGGAGACCCATAAAGTTGCCTTCAAACCAAACCATGTAAGGGTGGAGTTTCTTATCCTATAATGGGGCATATGATATTTTGTATGTGGGAATTAGTATGTGGGATTATTACTGTCTGTTGATTTGTGTTGGTTTGTGTTTGTTGTGATAAGCATTATTAATAATTGATTTGATTAAACAATTGTCAAAGAATTAATGTATTACTGTGTTATATACTTCTCTGGATCGGGTTTGATTGTGCATTATCTCATGAAGTTCGTGTTTTAGAATTGAGCCAAAAGGGTTTTCGCACTACTATTTTTCTGAATTCGTAAGACTGTTTTTCACAGGGTGCAATCGATTTGCAGTGCAGGTGCAATCGATTTGCATAGTTCAATTTTGGTGAATTTTTCTTCTGTTTCAGTAAGCAATCGACTTGAAATATAGAGCAATTGATTTGTACTACTTAAAAATGTGATTTTTGGCCTCTGGAACAAGGTGAAATCGATTTGCATGTTAGTGCAATCGATTGCTCACTGTTTGACAACATTTTTTTTGAAAACTTGAAAATTCCATAACTTTTGACTCGGGTATCCATTTGACGCATTGTTTGGATCGTTGGAAAGCTAAAAATATTTCCTACAATTTGGTAATAATTTTTATGACAGTAGACTAATAATTTATTGGAATAATTCTGATGTGTGCGTATGTTGTATATGTTGTAATGCAAAATATTGCGATTGAATGTATCAGTGTTGTATAAATAATGCACGAAGGATTTTGCATGATGTATTGAATGATTATGATAATGAAGATGGCCTGTATTGGCGATAAATTGATATTTATGAACAATCAATGTAAATTAAGTTGTTGCATGTCAGTTTCGCATGCATTCATTAAAGATGGCATGTATTGGCGGATTTTGTGAAGGCCTGTATTGGCAGATTTTGTGAAGGCCTGTATTGGCAAAATGATTTGTGAAGAGGGCTTATGCCTTGTGCCTCGAGATTACTGGAAAATGTTTATATTTGGAGTTTTACTCCAATGGTACCACATGCATTCGCATAACATTGAGTCGCATTCTAAGTTGTACAATTGAGTTGTTATATTGATGAATTAATTGTTGCATTTTGATGACATCCTGTTGTGATTGTTGTTGTGAAATGGTGATTTTTGCATGAACTGATTCTAACATATGATTTATCATGCGCTCACTTATACAATTTAAGAATCTCACCCATTCTGTTTGAATGTTGCCATTTGTTGGTAACGTGCTGGTAACCAAGAGGAGTAGCCGATAGCATTGTTAGTTCAAGTTCGGTGTCATTTGCTCTGATACGTAGCACTCGGGGGGAAATGAACGCTTGTTTTATTTTGTTGGTTATTTGTTGAATCTTATGTTGTTATTTGAGGAGTTTATTGTATTGATGTTGTTTTATGATTCAAAAGATGCTATATCTTATTTAGAGAATTATTATAAATCCGCTGCGTGATTAATCAAAGTTGAGTTTATGTTATGAAGACTATGTTCATGAGTTGTGTTCATTCCGCTTCTTTAAGTGTTATGTATCTATTCTAAAAGCATGGCAGGTTTATGTGTCCTTGTTGAATATGTGACATCCTGATTATATTGGAAATTTTTATACTCTGATTTTCCGCTAATTACTTGGGGTAGAATTGGGGTGTTACACATTAAACCTCTCAGTTTATCAATAACACTGAGGCGTAAGATTGATATATATTTTTTTAATCTCATTAAAACAATAAATATTAATAAATTAATTGTTTTCTCATAATATTACATTGTTTACACATAATATTTTTGTAAATATATATAAAAAAATTGGAATTTGATTCATCATCATCAATGTTGGTGAAGATCAGATGTTGGATCCTCGTTTCATTGAAATGTCAGGAAAGAGGAAATGTTGGGTGTAATATATTCCAGATCCTTTTCGCATTTATTTATTTCTGATGTAAAACAAGAAAAGGGTTAGTTAAATGAATGAATATATGATTATAGAAGAACACTGAAAAAATTGATAATTGAAGAACATAAACCGTAAAACCCAATTTATTTTCTGCTCTTGCAATCCATCGTAGAGAAGTTTACCGAGTTTTTTATGCTTCAAATTTGTCATGTTGTGTTTCATTAACAACTATTGATATTCAGAATGATTTTATAACAGATGTTTGTTAGGTTTCATGTGGATCACTAATGGAAGTGTCTTGAGCATTGATACTCATGAAATGGACGACACAAATTTGTTTAAGGATGGTGATAAATATCCTCAATAATCATACCTAAATTATTCCCTCGATTTATTTAAAACAATCAAGGTAAAAGGTGTATAAGTTTTTTTTTAACATTACATTGTTTACACAGAATATTAAATTACATTAATACAACAAATGCAGTGTTATCATAGTAGTTGTTTTTCTTGGAGAACAAAACACCTTTACTCTAATGTAGATCATATTGGATATATTTTGTGCTCATTATTTTAAATTTCAATGGACAACATGAAATCAATTTCTAAGGAGATAGCTACTCCAAGTACGGAGTTGTTAGTTCCAAATATTGAAAATGTTTTTTCTGCACTTGCAAGCCATCATAGAGAACTTTTGAGTTTTTTTAAGTTCCAAAATTTCATTATCTTGAACAAATGTTATCAAGGTAAATGCTTTCACAAGAAAGATGTATAGTGGTGGGTGTAGATATTTTATTATGGATTAATGTCTTGGCAATATCTTGAGCGTTGTACCTTTAAGAATGTAGGGTAGGGATTCATTGTTGTAGGTGTGTAACATGTTAAAAAACTGAGGAAAAATATATTTTCTATTTTAAGTAGAAAAATAAAATAAAATAAGAAATCACCTAAATTTTACAAGAAAATGAGATATCGATATTTTTTTAACATGACATTTTTTACACAAAATATTAAAAAAATCTAGATTCATCATCATCATCGCTGTAATTCCAGATTTTGTTGGATATATCTTTTCAAAGATTGTTCTTGAGAGAAGAATGATTTTCTGCACTTGCAATCTATTATAGGGAACTTTCCCAACATTCTTTAACAACTAGTTGTTCCAAAAATACAACATCAACACCATTATGTGAGATAGATTGCAAGGTGAAAAAATGTACTGTTCAAGCATATAAGAACATTGAAGATTTTTTTGTCTTGCAATTAATCCCAAAGAATGATGCATGCGAGGGGAAGCTTCATATAAGTAAGTATTAGGGTAAAATATATTTAACAAGTTCTTTTATAGTGAAATCTGATTATCAGATCCCTTGGTTATACCGAAAAATTGAAGGGTTAGATCATTTAGTTTTCACTTATAAATAAATAAAAACATAAACTTGTTAGTTGTAATTTCGAAGCTCGAGAAGATACAAAATGTCAAATAAAGCAGAAGAAAATATGATGTAGACAAGGTGATTTTGACTAGGAGTTAGATGAAGACTTTGACCAGGTATTTGGCGAAGAAGTCCCAAACCTGAGAAATGGTACTGCGTTGGGACTTAGAAGGTTTTTTGGACTTGATTTGAAAGTGATCTCAACAAAGATAATTTTAAATAAGGCTAATAACTATATTTTGGCCTTATCCATTCCTTAAAAGAGACTTGTGGAAGCCTGTGAATGGCGAAGCGCATGCAAGCGAGAACGTGTCATTTTTTGGAGAAAAGACCGTTCGTGACAGTAACTGGCGAAGTAGTATAAATAGGGGATTTAGCATTAGGATTATGTGTGTTCAATTGTACCATACTCAAAATCACTCAAAGTATCTAAGTGTGTTGCGAAAGAGTTTTCTAAGTAACATGTACGTATGAATCACCATATTTACATTTATTGTTAAATCATTTACTTTCAATGTCATTTTGATTCCATTTAAGATTATGTCGGAACACTTTACATTCCTATACTTTTTAAAAATTGTATTTGCATTACTTTTACTTTTAATATTTTTAGTATTGTGGAAGTGTTAATCATCAAGAAAACAAAACAAAATTAGGCACATATGTTCTAGGATCAATATAGTCGATCCTGTGAGTAATAAAAGTATCAATTTTGGAAGACTGGCAGTTATTTACCAAAATTTAAGGTAAAAAGATTAGCACGTCTAGTGGGATCCTTGTGCTCAGTCAATTTTTTTGCTTAGTCTTTTTGAAATTTTTCAGCATTTAGTTCTTCAAACATAGGTTTCTCAAACTTCATTGCATGATATTGAGGAATGGTAGGATAGCCATAAATAATGAGCCATTACCAAAAAGTAAATACGTTAGAAGGATGGTTAATCCACCAAGTAACAATGGATAACAACCCCCTCATTCAATAGGGGAAAATACGATCACATCGCCTGTGATCGAAGAAATACCCTCTATGATGAGTACGACATCTATACCATTGAACACTCAAAGTAAACCAATATTATCCCCCATAAGAACGCGGGGTCAACCAGTGACCCCAAGACCAATGGTGACTAGTAATTTTAGGCCTTATGTGCCTGGGTTTACATTGCCTATTAATGGTCATAAATAGCCATATGGCATGCGAACTTCAGTGATGGCAAGTTTGCATAATAGTGCATCAATATTTGTTGATCCATTGATGAATATTTATTCTCTATTGCAAGGGTTGGGATCGACTATTAACAATTTTAGTTGAAATTTTTAACCCCTAGGGATAGGATTTCCTGCCCAACCAATGCCCACTTTTACTACAAATTCTGCGACAGTGTTAAGGTAACAAATTGACGAAAGCAGCCATGATATAGTTCACATGCTTTCCCAACAAATGGGAACAATATTCAACCCCTTGATCCAAAATAATATCCAAAATAATTAGCAAAATGCTTATACAAATAATCAATTGGAAGTGCAGATGACGTGAATTGCAGATTTCTTTAGCGCTCCACAAGCCCTGGTTTGACAACCTCAACGGGAATGGATGGTAGAAAACCAAGGAGAAATCCTAGAAGAAGACCCAACCATTAACCAGGCCCAGTAGTTTACACCTAATGTAGACAAAGTCAATCAGGGGAATAGGATCAAACCCCGTAGGGTCGAACAACCAATACCTAGGGAGAGAGAACCCTCAAGGGTTGTGATGGTAAATCGAAGCCAAGATGCAGACGAAGTCGTGCATTGAGTTTAACAGAATGATCTGGAAGGAGAAACTAATTTGGTTGTCATGGTTGAAAGAATTATTATGGGAAATGGGGTAAACATAGGCCTTCACTGACCAGACTATACTTTGAAGGTGTGTAAAACACAAGAAATGGGGGGTTTGAATTGGGTTTTTAAAACAAAACTATTCTTTTAAAACATATTCCCCTTTAAATTAAATTTTTTCCTTCACTCTTGATAATAACAATAAGTAAGAACAAGAAGTAAAGAACAATATATGTTTATACTAGTTCACTTGAAAATTATCAAGCTAGTCTAGTCCACCCGCCAAGGTGATTTTGCCTCACTCAATCAAGGAATTAATTCACTATAACCAAACTGATTACAATCTGCACAAGCTACCGACAAGTGACTAACAACCTCTAAGACTCACAAGCCCTAGACTTCTTAAGGATTTAGACCTACCTGGTCCCTTAAAGAATATCAAACAATAATCAACCTAATTATTACAATGCACAAGCTACCCGCAAGTGACTAACAACTTCTAAAACTCGTAAGCTCTAAACTTCTTAAGAATATAGACCTACCCGGTCCCTTAAGGAAAATAAAACAACTGTTTGAATAGAAGTTTTGTTGACAAGAGTATTACTTTTAAAAAGCTGAATATGTAAACTATTTTATGAACAATTACTTAAGAATGTGAAAGCTCTAAACAACGTTTGCGCGTGATTATTCAGTGAATTTGCATATTTCTCTCTTAGTCTTCAAGCCTTTATATAGCCAATAAAATAAAATATTTGTTAAGGGATACTCTTGGGATTTCTAGAAACACTGGAAGCTTGAACAATAACTTGGGGGACAAGATCGTGCGACGCGTCCGTTCTTTTATGGTAGTGGAATGAAAAGTTGATTATACCATGTACTATTTGTACCATGTTAAGTTTATCTTCTTTCCTTGTGCACTTCAGAGGCTTCTGCGAGCATGAGTTTAGAAGCGAGAACATATGTTACCTTGGAAAATCTTAAGGTATTCAAGTACATGTGGTAAACGAAGACATTCTCATAAGCTAAGAGTCATCCTCCAAAATAAGGGTTTTTTGGGAAACGGGAGCCAGTGTTTGAAAAGCTGGTTTTATTAAGTTAGAGTTAATGTTTGAAAGGAGTCACACTGAAACTGTCGAAATTGAACTACGTCGACTAGGAAGAAATAAGTTTAGTCGACCAAAGGGTAAAAGACAAGGACTTGGTCGAAAATGATTTTAGTCGACAAAAAAGGGTTTCTTGGACTTAGAGGAAGTGTGATTATTCTTTTCCAGAAAGAAAGTGTCGAAGCAAGGCTGAAGCAGTTTACGTTCAAGAGGCTTAGAGGAATCGTCGGTGGTTACCAGCAACCCATGATGTGTTCAAGTGCCAAATAGGTGGAATTTCAAAATCATGAGCAGTTACCAGCAACCCATGACGTGTTCAAGCGCCAAATAGGTGAAACTTCAAAATCATGAGAAGTTACCAGCAATCCACGATGTGTTTGAGCGCCAAATAGGTGGCAACATCTAGTGAAGCAGTTACCTCAAGATGTTAATATTAGCCGTAAATTTTATCTAGGTAGTTACATTGTAAACACTATAAATAGGCAGATTTTGTATAGTTTACGTGTGTTCACTTGTACTAAAAAATCACTTGTCAAAATCTGTCATTCCGAGCGTCAGGAAATCAAGAGTGAAGAGTGCTTGATGTACATGAATCATGATTTTTTTTATTTCAATGCAAATCCTTTATCTTTCAATTATATCTTTTGAGTACTTTATCTGTTTTCTCTTTACCGTCGAGCAAGATCTATACGTTATCTTCTATTTCACATAAACAATTCGACACTATCTGTTGGTCACGAGTCACCAGAGTTAGTTTAGTGAGTATCACTTTTTGTATGAATATCTTCTGTCGGTCACGAGTCACCAGTCATTCGATTAAATCATAGTGTGGAAAACCATTACACCCGTTTCCCCAGTCAAAAGAAAATCATTTCCCTTGACTAATATTTCGACGGAATAAGTGTGACAGTAAAAAATCTTAGCACGCGTCTTGAGATCAACTGGTCGACCTCACAAGTTACCCTCAGTTTAGGACTCTGGGAGGAGCAATAGTTGTTTACCATTTTCAACAGTAAATAAATTGGCATACCTAGTGGGATCCAGTGCTAAGAATTGGTCTTAAGTATTTATAAGTGAATGTAACTTAGAAATGGGAAATTAACCAAAGAGTATAATAAACTATTATCTAGGAAGCAGATATCAAGAATGACAATTCATGATAATCCAAGCGTAGACGAAATACTGTCATGAACTTTAATCACTACCGATCAAGTAGTTTCACAAGTAGCACTTTTTCCTCCAGTAGGGTCGACTACTGCAGTTTCCGTACAAATGTCTTCGGCTCCACCGGGAAGCCCAAGACCAGTAATGACTACGACTGCCATACCTAATGTGCCTCATTTTGGTAATGTAGATCCTGCTTGTGGAATGCCGTATTCCATGATGCCAGGATATCAGTCGACATCGAATACAACAGTGGTGTCAGATAATATTCAAAATTTGAACTCTCCTTTACAAGTATCTGTGCCAGGAGGGAATAATAGAGGTAACCAAAAGAGGGTAGCGCCTTCTCAACCTTTAGTACCGCCTGTTACTAATACTTCAGTAGCATTATTAAGGCAACAAATGGATGATAGCAACCACGAGTTGGTTAATATGTTAACTAACCAGATGGGTAATGTATTTAATCTTATAGTACAAGAGTCGGCTGAGACTAATAGGCAGTCCGCTGAAACAAATTGACAGGTGATTGCCCAATTAACGCGTTTTTGTAATTTTTTAGGTGCTCCCCCGGAGCCTATTCGACGGGCACCACCTGTTCGACTAGATGCCCCTGGTCAAATAAACATGGGGGCAATGCAGGACAAAACTGTCCATCAGGGGAAAATGCTAGTGCCTCCAAGGAATTTGATTGTCGATCCACCTAGGGTATTAGTACATCGGCATCAAGAGGCTGATCAAATTGTTGATCAAATTCGATAAGAGGAAGGGTGCACCAATTGATGGGGCACCAAACAAAGGGAAGTCGGATATTGACTACCGATATGAGTTCAAGTCAGAGAAGAAAATCCACATTTCTAAAAACTACATGGGGAAGAATCTCATGACTCGAACCCAATGAATCCCATGAGAGGAAAGCAGCTGCTGGCCAGTTTGCTACAAATAAAGGTGACAATCAAAGGCAGTACCAGGTGAAAGTCAAATCCTCTGTGAAAGAATAAATCAAAGAATTCGTGAATCGACCAGCTGCCAAATGTTCTAAAGAAGCCACTAACGATTTTGATTCCGACTCTGAAGAGAGTTTGAATATCTTAGTCAATATGGTATTGTGATCGGTGGGAATGAGAACTGACTGTTTTTTAATGCTAGTTCGCGTTTGCGTTTTGTTTTCGCAAAGTGTCGCAGTAAGCAAGAGTCGCCACCGTCTTTTATTTTATCCAATAAGGGAAAGGACAAAAGCACAGAAAAAAATTCCTTTTCGAGATGTTTCTCGGGTTCGGGAGGTAGATTATAGACAGGGAAGGTGTTAGCACCCTTTCTATCCGTGGTTATCCACGGGCTCTTAGGTACTTGCTCAATGTGTTTTCAAAAGGTTTGCTTTTCTTTGTGATTGTGGGTTTTGAAAAGTTTTGTTTTTGAAGAAAGTGTAAGTGTGAAAAGTTTTTGTTTTGTTTTTAAAAGGAGCAAGTACTTAAGAACCTCTACCTACTCAAAAAGGAATTAAATTGTGCTAACGTCCTTTAGACAATGCTATCCCACTATTGAGGAGTAGGTAGCATCGTCAATGGAGTTTTCGGGTCAATTCGATTTAAGGGACGTGTGGTCACTAAAGCAATGTTAGGATGCTTTAGCAGTAACCCTAATGTCTTAGATCATTTTTATCGAGGCAACCATTTCGAGGCAACTTTTGATCTTTAGACAGGAGGGCGACCTCTAAGACTTCCTATACTCAATGACCACATTCGAGGTAACCAAGTGAGGTGTACCCTAAGAGGGGCATGTGCATGCGTGTCAATTTTCAGTTTATATTATCTTTGTACATGCTATGGTGAGCTACTGTTGATTTTAAGTTAAGAGTTAATCTTGTCATGCAATCCTAGTTAGCATCCATCTAAACAGTTAATATATGTACAGGAATTTAAAGTGCGGGAATTGTAAATCCTACGCTATTACAAAGCTTCGGGGAGGGGGATTATTTACATGTCCAAAAATTGGGGGAATAAAAAGCAGTAAAAATGTAAAAGTCTTAGCTAAGTTATTAAAAACCAGTAGGCAGTTACAATAAAATAAGTGCGCACGAATCTGAAAATAAACTCTAAAAAAGGTCCTAAGAATAAAATCTTTTTGTTGTTTTATTTTATTTTGGGAAAATGATCTAAATCTATTTAATTTTAGTTATTTGGAAAAAAATGTTAAGATAATTAAAAGATTAATTAACAAAATTAATTTAATAGGAAAAACTAGCCTAATGTTTTTGTGTTTTTGATTTTAATGTTAATTAAAAAGATAAAAAGATGTCAATGAAAAAAAAAATAAAGTACAAGGGGAATCTTTCGATCCAGGAAAAAAAGGGGTTTCGACCCATGGAGGGAACAAAAGCTTCTATCCAAAGGGGGTCCTGGTCCTTTCGATTGTGCCAGACAGTAAGGCGTAAGTAGCCTTCGATCCAGGGAAGATGATTGTCTTTTGATCATGGAGATCATGGCTTTCGATCCAGGAATGAGATGCCTCCTTTGATCCATCATGCTAATGGGTTCGATCCAGAGAAGGTGTCTCCTTCGATCTGGGATATTATACCTGCAAAAGTTTGTTAGCGAAATAAAACACATGGACTGGGTATTGAACCCCAGGCCCTTCGATCCTGCGCTTGCTGGGTCTCTTCAGGCTATGTATGCAGCAAATATTAGCAAACGAAAAAACATGACCTGGGTGCCAAACCCAGGCCTCTTGATCCTGTCTAAGATAGAAAATCGAAGGTAATAACCAGTATGGATGTATTATGAAAATATGAGGTTGGATAGTTTACCCTTTCTTACCAGCAGATTGGAATTTTAATTTGGGCGTTTCCTGTATGTAGACACCTTCGATCTGGGCACTTCCTGGATGTAGGCACTTTTGATTTGGGGCTTCTGGGCGTGGGCACCTTCGATCTGAAGGACTTATTTGGCTGGGAAAATTCTGAAAATGCTAATGACCTTTGGCAGCATATCTCCAAGTCCTCCCTGTTTCTCCTTTTTCTGTTCTGTTTTCCTGCAGAGTTTTTATGTGATTTTCGTGTGTGTTTTTGCAGCATTTGTGATCTCTTTATATAGAGGGGGTGGAGGGGACAGGAAGACAAAGGTTTAAATGACCTTGATTATGTGTTTTGACAGACATGAAGGAGGATTTGTAACGTTAATTAGGTGTTTGAAAGCCATGAATGAGAGTTTGTAACGTTGGCTAAACACATGGGATTCTATCCCTTTTTGAATTTTGAATGACATGCAGCTTGCCTTCGAATGCTACCTTTCGAATGGGCTGATGGTCTCCTTCGAATGCTCCCTTTCGAATGGGATGATGGCCTCTTTCGAATGCTCTTCGAAAGCTTCTTCGAATGGACCCTTTGAATGCTTCTTCGAATGGACCTCTTGAAAGCTTCTTCGAATGGACCTTTTTGGAATTCCAATCTAAGGACACTGTTATACTGCCAATCGAAGTACTTGTCCATAATGCCAATCAAAAGGCTTGACAGAATGCCAATCGAAAGGCTCCTTCAGAACACCAATCGAAGGTTCTTTCAGAATGCAAATCGAAATACTTGTCTAGAGTGCCAATCAAAAGAGCTTGACAAAATGCCAATCGAAAGGCTCCTTCAGAACACCAATCTAAGGGTCTTTCAGAATGCAAATCGAAGTGATCCTTCAGAATACCAATCGAAGTGCTCCTTCAGAATGCCAATCGAAGTGCTCCTTCAGAATGCCAATCGAAGGATCTTTCAGAATGCCAATCGAAATGTACTTAAAGCAACACTAAGAAATTTTCCTTTTCCTCAGGCAAGAGTTTGTGATCAACCATGCAGGGGGAAGACTTTGGAAAACATGAGAGGGCAAATTTTGGGGTACAACAGTTGCCCCTGTTCAATCTTCTTAAACCTAAGGATGTAGATTGGCTTGCGTGCCTTTCGTGATCCGAGGGTGGAAGATGATTGAACACTAGAGTGCCCAGAAATTTGCACTCGCATGGTGTAGTATCAGCATTGTGATGTCAGGAATGGGCTTACAGATTCCATTTGGAGATTGTTGGTAGGAGGATGGGCTTATAGATGCCATCTGCAGGAGTGTCGATCGCATAAGAGATTCCTTAGAGAGAACTTGCATCCCTGTTGTTGTAGAAGATTCCACTGGGGAAGTCTAATTTCATTGAGATTGAGGAACCTGCCTGTACTTCAACTGGGAGAATGCCTCAGCTGAGTTTTAAGAACCTGTTCATAATTCAATTAGGGGGGAAACATCTTCATCAAGATCTAGGAATTGTCTCGTGCTCAATGGAGTAAACCGCTGAGGTTATAGAACTCGTCCACACTATGACGGAGGAAAACATCAAGATCTAGGAACTGACTCGTGCTCAATGGAGTATACCGTTGAGGTTATAGTACTCGTCCACACTATGACATAGGGAAACATCTTCATCAAGATCTAGGAACCGTCTCGTGCCCACCGGGAGTATACCGTTGAGGTTATAGAACTTGTCCACACTATGACGGAGTAAAACATCAAGATCTAGGAACTGACTCGTGCTCAATGGAGTATACCATTGAGGTTATAGTACTCGTCCACACTATGACGTAGGGAAACATCTTCATCAAGATCTAGGAACCGTCTCGTTCCCACCGGGAGTATACCGTTGAGGTTATAGAACTTGTCCACACTATGACGGAGGAAAACATCAAGATCTAGGAACTGACTCATGCTCAATGGAGTATACCGTTGAGGTTATAGTACTCGTCCACACTATGACGTAGGAAAACATATTCATCAAGATCTAGGAACTGTCTCGTGCTCACCGGGAGTATACCGTTGAGGTTATAGTACTCGTCCACACTATGACATAGGGAAACATCTTCATCAAGATCCAGGAACTGTCTCGTGCTCAATGGAGTAAACCGCTGAGGTTATAGAACTTGTCCACACTATGACGTAGGGAAACATCTTCATCAAGATCTAGGAACCGTCTCATGCCCACCGGGAGTATACCGTTGAGGTTATAGAACTTGTCCACACTATGACGGAGGAAAACATCAAGATCTAGGAACCGACTCGTGCTCAATGGAGTATACCGTTGAGGTTATAGTACTCGTCCACACTATGACGTAGGGAAACATCTTCATCAAGATCTAGGAACTGTCTCGTGCTCACCGGGAGTATACCGTTGAGGTTATAGTACTCGTCCATACTATGACGTAGGGAAACATCTTCATCAAGATCTAGGAACTGTCTCGTGCTTAATGGAGTAAACCACTGAGGTTATAGAACTCGTCCACACTATGACGGAGGAAAACATCAAGATCTAGGAACTGACTCGTGCCCACCGGGAGTATACCGTTGAGGTTGTAGTACTCGTCCACACTATAACATAGGGAAACATCTTCATCAAGATCTAGGAACCGTCTCTTGCCCACCGGGAGTATACCGTTGAGGTTATAGAACTTGTCCACACTATGACGGAGGAAAACATCAAGATCTAGGAACTGACTCATGCTCAATGGAGTATACCGTTGAGGTTATAGTACTCGTCCACACTATGACGTAGGGAAACATATTCATCAAGATCTAGGAACTGTCTCGTGCTCACTGGGAGTATACCGTTGAGGTTATAGTACTCGTCCACACTATGACGTAGGGAAACATCTTCATCAAGATCTAGGAACTGTCTCATGCTCAATGGAGTAAACCGCTGAGGTTATAGAACTCGTCCACACTATGACGGAGGAAACTGTCGAGATTGAGAACCTTATCTGAAAATTCAACTGATGATAATTCAATTGAGATTTAAGAACTGGTCAGATCTTCGACTAAGCTGAGAACTTAACCGCATTTTTCCTGAAAGGTAAAGGTCAATCATATGCAATGCATGATATGGATCAGGCAATGATGTTCTCAAAATGAGATTGTATTCGTATGATGCGTAATGCATGTCTCATGATGTATGGGAATGTGATGTTTTAGCTGGGGAAAATAAATCCTGGATAGCTTGCTGGAGAATAGAGTTGAATTCTTCGTTTCCGCTGGGAATGGTGAACGAAGATGATTGTGAGAATAAACCTGCAGGAGAGAAAACTTCGTTGGGGAATAAACTTGATGAAGAGATTACTCTGCGGGGAAATACTCTATGGGGAAGAGATATTCTGCTGAGGATTTTAATGATAAGCTCCGTTGGGGATTCCGCTGATAAGCTCTGTTGGGGATCTTGATGAAAAACTCCACCGGGGATGGATTATCGTTGCTGGTGATACTGAACCTGTTGAGGATAGAAGTCCTGCTTGGGGAAAGAAAGAACTTCGCTTGGGATGATCTTTCAGTTGCAACTTGCTGAGGATAACCTTCTGAAATTGGCTGGCGAGATTTATTTTGTACTCTGCAGGGGATAAGCTTCCAGAATCTACTGGGTAAGATGACTCAACTCCATTGGGGAAGCTTTTTTAGACTGCGCTGGGGAAATGGCTCCACTGGGGGTGTCTTGCATTCTGCCGGGGAACATTCTTATATTCCATTGAGGAATATTAAGACTGCCAGGGATACTCTTATGTTTGTTGGGGGATATCCTTATACTCCGCTGGGGAATATTAAGACCTTCTGGGGATACCCAACCTTTTTAGCGCTAATGGTGGATGAGCTCTGCTTGGGGAGAGCATTGTTGATTTGTTCATAGTTGCAAGTCTCAGCTGGGAGAGCTACCATTGCTGTCTTACTCTGGGGGAGTGAAAGTATCTTAGCCATATTCTTCAGCTGAATATATACCTTGGTACCTGGTGGACAGAGAGACTAGACTGCTCAGACAATTCTTATTGCCCCTACTTCTGATATCACCCGTAATTTGTCTTTTGTTTCGCATGTGAATATTTATGAGCAGCAATTAATGTCAAATGCATATATCAAAAATGAACATTGGACGTTCTTTGCAAAACAAAACAGATAAAGGAAAAACAATTTGAAATTTGTTTGAAAATGAGTTTGTATTGACTTTGAAGTTTGGCCTGAAAATAGGCGTTTTGTACAAGAGGCTGACGTCCTAGTAAGAGAACGCCGCCGAACAAATACAATTTGTGAAAACAAAACAGCTATGTGAATAATCCCACTAGGTTCCAGCTCTGCTATTGCCTTTATATCTTCAAGCATCTCATCACTTTGCTACTTAGTTGAAGATGAATCTGATTGGCTGGTGTCGTCCGAGCCTGATAGTTGATACCGAAGTCCGGATGCGAGGTGGTCCAATGAGACATAGTGTTACGCTTTAATCCCTAACTTTTGCCTGGACCGCCATTTCGGGTTTTCAGTCCATCGGGATACCCATTTTTGCCCAAGCCGCCTTTTCAGGTTTTCGACTTGCCGGGTGTAAAGATTTTTTATTTTCATCCCTTATTTTTGCCCGAACCCTTTTGGTTCACCGGGAAGCCCTTATTTTTTCCTAGGCCAGTCGACCTAGCGGGTCTTTGATTATGCGTAGTATCTTTTTACTATGTCTGCATTGACGGGGTGAGGAAGGTCGTCACCGTCCATGGTGGTTAGAATCATTGCTCCTCCTGAGAAGATGTTCTTAACCACAAATGGCCCTTCGTAAGTAGGAGTCCATTTGCCCCTGGGATCACCTTGAGGTAGAATAATACGCTTGATTACCAGGTCCCCAACTTGATACTCTTGTCGTCTGACTTTCTTGTTAAATGCCTTGATCATTCGTTTTTGGTACGTCTGACCATGACAAATAACAATAAGTCTCTTTTCGTCGATTAGATTCAATTGATCAAGTCGGGTCTGGATCCAGTCGTCTTCGCTCAGACCTGTATCCTTCATGATCCGAAGAGAGGGTATCTGAACTTCAATAGGCAAGACTGCCTCCATGCCATAAACCAAGGAGTAGGGCGTTGCCCCTGTTGACGTCCGTGCTGAGGTACGGTACCCATGAAGAGCAAATGGTAACATCTCGTGCCAGTCTTTGTATGTCACTGTCATCTTCTGCACAATCTTCTTAATGTTCTTATTTGCTGCTTCTACAGCCCCATTCATCTTCGGCCGGTAGGGAGAAGAGTTATGATGCTGTATCTTGAATTGTTCACAGAGCTCGGTGATCATCTTGTTGTTAAGATTGGTACCATTGTCCGTAATGATCCTCTCTGGTACACCGTATCGAGATCAGGTTGTGCCGAATGAATCGTGCCACGACATTCTTGGTTACGGTAGCAAAGGAAGCTGCTTCAACCCACTTCGTAAAGTAATCAATCGCTACCAGGATGAAACGATGCCCGTTGGATGCCGTAGGTCTGATCTTGCTGATCATATCAATACCCCACATTGCAAAAGGCCAAGGTGCTGTCAAGACATTCAGAGGAACTGGAGGTATGTGCACCTTATCAGCATTGACCTGGCACTTGTGACATGTCCGAGAATGCTGATAACAGTCAGCTTCCATTGTGGACCAGTAATATCCTGCCCGAAGGATTTTCTTTGCCATGGTATGTTCACTGGAATGAGTTCCGAAAGTACCTTCATGCAGCTCTGCCATGATCCTTTCTGCTTCAATTTTATCCACGCAACGCAGTAAGGTTGAATCATGGTTACACTTGTAAAGGATACCATTGCTGATGAAGAACTTCGCAGTGAACCTCCTCAGAAACTTCTTATCATTAACAGATGCACCCTCGGGGTATTCCTGAGCCTCAAGATACCTCTTTACCTCATGAAACCAGGGTTTATCTGCTACCTCTTCGGTCTCAAGATCACAGCAATGTGCAGGTTCATCCAATTTCCAAATAATGATCCGGGGAGCCTCGTTGTCCCATTTGACTTTGAACATAGAAGACATCGTAGCTAACGCGTCCGCCAACTGATTCTCCTCTCTTGGGAAGTGTTCAAAGGTTATCTCCTCGAAATGGGGAAGCAACATCAACACATACTCCTTGTAAGGAATAAGATTTGGGTGTTTCGTATCCCACTCTCCTTTGATATGACTGATCACGAGAGCGGAATCTCCGAAGACACTTAGAAACTTAATCCTTAGGTCAATTGCAGCTCGGAGACCCATAATGTATGCTTCGTACTCTGCCATGTTGTTGGTGCATTTAAAACATAGTCGGGCGATAAACAGAGTATGAGAGCCTTTAAGAGATATGATCACAGCGCCGATGCCATTACCCAAAGCATTTGAAGCTCCATCAAAATGCATAGACCATCGAGATCCTTCCTCAGGTCCTTCATCCGGTCCAGGTATTTCACAATCAGTTATGAACATGATATTCTCGTCTGGAAATTCAAAGTTCATAGACTGGTAATCATCCACTGCCTGATGTGCCAAATGGTCTGCCAATACATTTCCCTTGATTGCTTTTTGAGTCGTGTACTGGATGTCATATTCAGTCAAGATCATCTTCCATCTTGCTATTCTTCCGGACAAGGCAGGCTTTTCGAAGATATACTTGATTGGATCCATTTTTGAAATCAACAGAGTAGTGTGAGTCAACATATACTGTATCAGCCGGCGAGCAGCCCATGCTAAAACGCAGCAAGTTTTCTCGAGCAGTGAGTATCGGGTCTCACATTCGGTAAACTTTTTGCTAAGGTAATAAATGGCATGCTCTTTTCGGCCAGACTCGTCATGCTGCCCCGACACACACCCCATTGAGTTGTCAAGTACTGTCAAGTATAAGATTAGAGGTCTCCCTTCAACTTGTGGCATAAGAATAGGTGGCTCCTGGAGGTACTTTTTGATTCTTTCGAAAGCAACCTGACATTCATCGTTCCAACATACCACTTGATCTTTCTTCAGTAACTTGAAGATCGGCTCACAAGTAGCAGTTAGGTGCAAGATGAATCGGGAAATGCAGTTCAGACGTCCTAGAAAGCCTCCGACCTCTTTCTCTGTCTTGGGAGCTGGCATCTCTTGTATGGCTTTCACCTTGGCAAGGTCCACTTGAATACCTTTGTCGCTCACGACGAAACCTAGCAGTTTGCCAGACCTCACCCTGAAGGTGCACTTGTTCGGGTTCAATCTCAGCTTGTACAACTTTAGCCTGTCAAACAACTTTTGTAGATGGTCAAGGTGTTCCTCCTCAGTTTGGGACCTCGCAATCATATCGTCGACGTATACTTCAATCTCATGATGGATCATATCATGAAATAAAGCAACCATGGCACGCTGATACGTTGCCCCGACATTTTTCAACCCAAAAGGCCTGACCTTGTAACAAAAGGTACCCCACTGAGTAACGAAAGTGGTCTTTTCCATGTCTTCAGGAGCCATCTTGATTTGATTATAACCGGAGAAACCATCCATGAAGGAGAATACCTTGTGCTGAGCAGTATTGTCAACCAGAACGTCAATGTGAGGCAGAGGGAAGTCACCCTTAGGGCTTTCCCTGTTCAAATCTCTGTAATCAACACACATTCTGAACTTACCATCTTTCTTCGGCACGGGAACCACATTGGCGACCCACTGAGGGTAAGAAGTTACTGCTAGAAAACCGGCATCAAATTGTTTCATAACCTCAACCTTGATTTTCTCGGACATCTCTGGGCGCATACAGCGAACTTTATGTTTTACGGGAGGACATTCTTCCTTGGTAGGCAGGCGATGAACCACAATATCGGTATCCAACCCAGGCATATCTTCGTAAGACCAGGCAAAGATCTCCACGTAGTCATGCAACATCTGAATCAACCGTTGTTTCACACTAAGCTCCAGATTTGCACTGATCTTGACTTCCTTTTTGTCTGTCTCGGTACCCAGATTCACTGTTTCTACTAGCTCTTCATGTGGCTGAATGGCCCTCTCTTCCTGGAGTAGCAGTCTTGCAAGCTCACCAGGCACTTCGCAATCATCTTCACCTTCGTCTTCGGCTAAGTTGATCGGATTTTCGAAGTTATAACTGGCAGTAGCAGAGTTGTTACCGGTGAGATCCAGAGTGGATTGAGACCTGTATATGTGAGTGTGTGTAAAATAGCTGTTTTGCAATATATAATAACGAAAGGCAAGAAGCGTAACATTTGAAATGCAAAAACGTCCAATACTTTTATTAATGGTATATGAAAATGGCATACAAAAGCCCTCACAAATGAAGCCACGGTGCCTCGGGTAAGACACCGGGCCATAAAGTTTCAAAACATTGTCTGTTACAAATTCGAAACAAAGAGCTCATTACTGAGTAATAAAAGTAATAGGGATGAAATCCTTTGCTGTCCAGTTGTTTGGTCCATCGTTGGTCGTAGGATAGATCCAGCTGTCGAATTCAGACTCCTCCACGTCATCTTCTATGGCATTTACTCCCGAGTTGATGATGAACACAGGAGGTCTTCCAATCCTTGCA
Source organism: Vicia faba (assembly GCA_948472305.1). Classification (NCBI taxonomy): domain Eukaryota; kingdom Viridiplantae; phylum Streptophyta; class Magnoliopsida; order Fabales; family Fabaceae; genus Vicia; species Vicia faba. The sequence continues at coordinate 333,962 of CATIWC010002773.1, read as the reverse complement.
CTTCGAACAGCCCTTTGAGCTTCTGCATTGAAACCCAACCCAAAATTGTTAGTCTTCTGAGTGAAATCAGGAAGTCGGCCCCAGTTTGTGTACTCACCCTTCTCAATAACAGCCCGAGCATCCTTTAAGGAAGCCATCTTCATAGGAGAACCTTCAATCACAGTCTCAGCCGATGCCAATGTTTGAGGAACCTCTTCAAAGTGTTGAAATGGGGTCTCAATGAACTCCCCATCCATATCTACATACCGGAGCGAGTTGAGGTGGCTGACCATGTACTCCTCCTCCCCTTGAACTGTTACAATCTTCCCTCTGACCGAATATTTTAACTTCTGGTGGAGCGTTGAGGTTACGGCTCCAGCTTTGTGGATCCATGGACGACCCAGCAAACAAGAATAGGACAGCTGGATGTCCATCACGTAAAATATAGAGTTGAAGACCTGAGAACCAACTTTGATTGGAATATCAACCTCACCATGCACCATCCTCTTAGACCCATCAAAGGCCCGGACAACAATGTTACTTGGCTTTAGCTCCAAACCTTCGCAATCCAGCCTATCTAGAGCTTTCTTGGGCAAGACGTTCAACGAGGAACCAATGTCAACCAACACATGTGCAAGAGTAGTGCCCCTGCATTCAATGGAGACATGCAGGGCATCATTATGGTTCTTCCCTTTAGCAGTCAGATCAGCGTCGGAGAAGCCTAAACCATTATCAGCAGTTAAATTGGCCATACAATCGGTAAATTGATCAGCTGATGTCTCTTGTGGCACGTGGGCCGTCTTTAGGAAGGTAATCAGAGCCTTGGCATGGGCTTCTGAACACAACACCAATGATAACATAGAAATCTTGGATGGGGTTTGCCCTAGTTGCTCAACCACATTATAATCACTCTTCTTAATGATCTTCAGAATCTCTTCCATCTCCTGTTTGGAAGCTTCAACGTTGATTGTCTTTGGCGCCTCCGTCTGGGCAGGCATATCAATAGCGATCCCTTTGCCCCGAGCGTTAGATGACTTGACGATAGGGGTAGGAGCAAGGACTTGATCAGGAATGGCAGCGGGTACCCTTGCAGGCTTAATGACAACAGGTCTTCGGACGGCTGGTGGAGCAATATCAGGTGAGAAAAGTCTACCGCTGCGGGTGACTTTAGCAGGCCCAGTAATGTTGTTGACGCCGGTATCAGCATCAAACTCTTGCTTAACTCCGAGAACATAAACATCTGCCCCATAGTGCCAAGGGACAACTTTGTCAGAGGTATAGGGGATGGGCCCCGGAACAGTGATGATTATAGGTGTGGTTTTCGGAACAGATGTAATTCTAACAGGCGTCCTCGAGGGAGCCTTGGAAGAATTATCAAAAATGGTAATGATGGAAACTTCTTCAGAATGAACGGGTGGAACATCAGTCTTCTCAAAAAGAATCTCTTTACTATCCATCAGGTTCTGGATACCTGACTTCAGAGATGGGCAACCAGTAGGTAGAGCAGAACACATATCGCAACTTTCACTACAGCCCGAAAATAAACCGGCTAGCAACAAGTTCTTCTTGATAGTCATTAGAGGGGTAACAACATCATCCACAAAAACTACGAACAAATCTTCCTCTACAGCATTCACTCCATGCCTGGGCATGGGAGCAGTTACAACATTAGGCCTCTCGTGCGCCTCGAACTCAATCTCCTTTGCATCAATTAAGTCTTGCACCTTGTTCTTCAGAACCCAACAATCGTCTGTATTATGCCCCGGGCTATCAGAGTGAAAAGCGCAGCGGGCATTAGGGTTATACCTTGGTGACATTGTATTTGGATTCTTTGGAGCTTCTTTTAGGGTCACCAGATTGGTCTTCAGCAATTGTGGCAGAATCTGAGACAAGGTCATGCTGAGATGAGTGAATTGCCTTTGAGGTCTCTCGTCCCTTCGTTGGTTGTGATGCTGAGGAGCACCGGCAGGTTTTGAGATAACAACTGCATTGACAGCTTGGCGGTGTTCAGGTATGTTTTGTCTTCTTGAACTGTAGACAGCACTGGACTCTTTTTTAAACGGTCTCTTCTCAGTGCTTGATGAGGAACCCTTCTGTATCTTCCCAGCCTTAATACCATCTTCAATCCTCTCACCAGTCAAGATAAGATCTGTAAACCCGGCTGAAGAGCTTCCAATCAAATGGTTAAAGAATGGACCAGACAGGGTCCCCAAAAACATATCAACGAGTTCACGATCAGCTAAAGGTGGTTGCACCCTTCCAGCAAGATCTCTCCATTTTTGAGCATACTCTTTGAATCCTTCACCCGTCCCTATTGACATACCCTGGAGTTGGGTACGCGTAGGAGTAAGGTCGGAGTTATATTGATACTGCCTATAGAACGCAGCAGCCAAATCCTCTTAGCTGCGGATACTGGCTCCATCCAACTGATAGAACCACTCAAGCTGAGTCCCTGAAAGACTGTCTTGAAAGTAATGGATCCACAAGTTCTTATCAGCAGTGTAAGGTTGGATCTTCCTCACATATGACCGGAGGTGCAGTTTTGGACAGGAAGCTCCGTCATATTTGGCAAAGGCAGGTGCCTTGAATTTTTTGGGAATCACCACCCCAGATGATAGACCCAGATCTCCGAAGTCCAGACCGGGCACCTTCTGTACTTCCATAGCGTTTAAACGGTCTTCCAGCTGTTTGTACTTATCCTCAGCAGGAGGATACTGTTCTTCATCATAGTCCGTCTCGTTGTCGGAGACTTCAGGGCTAGGAGCCCTCCTTTCTTGTGGACTGTCTTTCTCTCCAGACGGGGTGGCCAGATCAATTTCATTTTGCAGCCCGTTTCCAAACCTGCATCCAGTATTGAACAGGATGGTCCTCTTCTTCTTCTTCTTCTTCTTCTTCAGAATCAAGGTCTTCAGGTCCTGCTGACCCTTAGCTAGATTCATAACCAACTCTTGAAATTGGGCATTCTGGGCCTGGAGGGCCTTGATAGCTTGCTCAATGGAAGTTTCAGCAGACATGATGATTGCTGAAATAAACAGCGAAGAAGATAAGAGACCTGTAAAAGGGTACCTGTTATGCATATGATGAATGGTATGCTATTTATGTAATGCATTCAAAGGTTCAAAAATTCAAATTTGTTGCAGACAAAAGAGAACACACGTCACATTAAGAAGCAATTTGTTAGTACATAAGTTCTCCATGGGCGAAATATTACAAAATTCTTAATGTAAAAAGAAATTGTGCATCCTCTTTGGAGCGATGTAAGTGTTGAGGGTCTCCTCCTCGTGAAGTCGGCGGGTAAGCTCCAAAACCTTCTTTTCACTGGCATAGAAGCTAGCTTCAAAAGTATTCCCCTCTTCCTTGAGTTGGATCCAACTCTTTTGCATTTCTTCCCATGATGTTGGCATGTCAGGATGTAGGATGGCGTATGGAACCTCTCCTTCCGTAACAGGCTCTTTGATCAAGGGGAGAATGTGAGGATATGGCATCATAATATTCTGGGAGCGGGTTCGTACCCACTTGAGGTAAGGCTCAAGGGGGATGGAATTCTTGTGCCCCATTGTCTTACTATCCACTTTGTTAGGAATCCTCCAAGCTCTGATGAACCTTTGTCGAAGTCCTTGCATATCGTTGTCGAAGTCAAAAACATAGTCATGAATCAGCATGTCATGAGGGCCATCCCTCCGAGCATATCCAAATTGTCTCAAAGCCAGACAGGGGTTGTAGGTAATGCCTCCCCTAATTCCAAGTAATGGAACATTAGGAAATTCTCCACAACGATCAATGATGGTGACATTTTCTCTGGACCGAGAACACCAATAAACATCAGAATGTGTGAGGGTCATCAATCGTTGTGACCACCTTAAACCCTGCTCATTCTTCAAAACTGATTGTGGAAGGTGAGAAATAAACCACCTTGCTAGGAGAGGAGTACAGCACATGAGAACACCTCTTTTCCTCATTGTTCGTGTGTAAAATGAGTGGAGGAGGTCCCCAAGCAATGTAGGTATGGGATTCCTGGATATGAAAATCTTGATAACATTCACATCTATAAGTTGATCAGGATTTGGGAACAAAACCAACCCATAGATAAGGAGTGCCACAATCTCTTCAAAGGCTTGTAGATCAAGAGAATTCCAGCATTCTCGTGCCTTCTCAAACAAAAACTTTGCCAAGAATCCTTTGATACCACTTTTGGTTTCCCAATGCCCCTTGATGTCGGATGGTTGTAAGCGTAATGCTTGAGCAACATCTTCAAGTTTTGGTTCCTTTTCCTTACCGTTGTAGGGTAGTTGACTAAGAATAGGAATTCTCAGGAGTTGAGAAAATTCCTCCAAAGTAGGCACCAATTGATAATCAGGGAATGTGAAACAGTGGTGTATGGGGTCAAAGAACTGGAAGAGAACTTTCATCATGTCTTCTTCAATGTTGGTGTTGACCAAACTGAGGAGTCTGCCATGTCTTTCACTGAAGAGAGAATTCTCGGGAATCCTGGATATAAGCTCTTTGAGTTGAAGAGGGACCCTTACAAGGTTGACTTGAATTGTTTTCCTGCGGAGAGACTCCTTGTCCTACAAAACAAGAACAAAGATGAAGATCTAAACCCTTGAAATGGTTAGAAGATGCATATGATGCTTTATGATGTATGCAGAAACACATGTACAAGCAAGTCACACAAAAACCCTAGTTTCAGGCTTGCAGGAGGTTTCATAGGTAAGCACCCTCTTGAGTTTAGTTGGCTCAAAACCTGTCCTATAAATAGTAACCGGGTTCTAAGGAGCTCAATATCATTGGATTGTTTTCTATGTTCATCGTTTCGGTTTAGCCACTTAACTGGCGACCAAAATATTCCAAGAAAACAATCCTTAATGAGTGTAGTATCGAGTATCTACCAACTTCGGACTGCACCAAAGTCGGTCATCTCACTACCCCTAAAAAGGCCAAGATGGTCAAATAAGGTTCTAGGTCATTAGTGCTTAGTGAAATCACTCAGCGGCCCCGTATTCTCTTTAATTGACTCAAAGGCTACCGGTACTCACAAATATGTCGCACTAATATAGCTATTGCTTCAACCGTGTCGGTATACCCCGCACAGTTTCCATAACGTATTGCTATCTATGAATGTTTCCCAAATCCGGGTGGGGGATTTATAGAACTCCGATACAAGCCCACAAAATTAAAAGCATACAAAGCAATACAAATGAAAACACAAGTGATCTAGTCCTAAGGTACACCTTACTTATAGTAAATCCCCAGCAGAGTCGCCAGTTCTGTGATCGGTGGGAATGAGAACTGACTGTTTTTTAATGCTGGTTCGCATTTGCATTTTGTTTTCGCAAAGTGTCGCGGTAAGCAAGAGTCGCCACCGTCTTTTATTTTATCCAACAAGGGAAAGGACAAAAGCACAGAAAAAATTCCTTTTCGAGATGTTTCTCGGGTTCGGGAGGTAGATTATAGAAAGGGAAGGTGTTAACACCCTTTCTATCCGTGGTTATCCACGGGCTCTTAGGTACTTGCTCAATGTGTTTTCAAAAGGTTTGCTTTTCTTTGTGATTGTGTATTTTGAAAAGTTTTGTTTTTGAAGAAAGTGTGAAAAGTTTTTGTTTTGTTTTTAAAAGGAGCAAGTACTTAAGAACCTCTACCTACTCAAAAAGGAATTAAATTGTGCTAACGTCCTTTAGACAATGCTATCCCACTATTGAGAAGTAGGTAGCATCGTCGTTGGAGTTTTCGGGTCAATTCGATTTAAGGGACGTGTGGTCACTAAAGCAATGTTAGGATGCTTTAGCGGTAACCCTAATGTCTTAGATCATTTTTATCGAGGCAACCATTTCGAGGAAACTTTTGATCTTTAGACAGGAGGGCGACCTCTAAGACTTCCTATACTCAATGACCACATTCGAGGCAACCAAGTGAGGTGTACCCTAAGAGTGGCATGTGCTTGCGTGTCAATTTTCAGTTTATATTATCTTTGTACATGCTATGGTGAGCTACTATTGATTTTAAGTTAAGAGTTAATCTTGTCATGCAATCCTAGTTAGCATACATCTAAATAGTTAATATATGTACAGGAATTTAAAGTGCGGGAATTGTAAATCCTACGCTATTACAAAGCTTCGGGGAGGGGGATTATTTACATGTCCAAAAATTGGGGGAATAAAAAGCAGTAAAAATGTAAAAGTCTTAGCTAAGTTATTACAAACCAGTAGGCAGTTACAATAAAATAAGCGCGCACGAATCTGGAAATAAACTCTAAAAAAGGTCCTAAGAATAAAATCTTTTTGTTGTTTTATTTTATTTTGGGAAAATGATCTAAATCTATTTAATTTTAGTTTTTTTGGAAAAAACGTTAAGATAATTAAAAGATTAATTAACAAAATTAATTTAATAGGAAAAACTAGCCTAATGTTTTTGTGTTTTTGATTTTAATGTTAATTAAAAAGATAAAAAGATGTCAATGAAAACAAAAATAAAGTACAAGGGGAATCTTTCGATCCAGGAAAAAAGGGGTTTCGACCCATGGAGGGAACAAAAGCTTCGATCCAGAGGGGGTCCTGGTCCTTTCGATTGGGCCAGACAGTAAGGCGTGAATAGCCTCCGATCCAGGGAAGAGGATTGTCTTCTGATCATGGAGATCATGGCTTTCGATCCAAGAATGAGATGCCTCCTTCGATCCAGCATGCTAATGGGTTCGATCCAGATAAGGTGTCTCCTTCGATCTGGGATATTATACCTGCAAAAGTTTGTTAGCGAAATAAAACACAGGGTCTGGGTATTGAACCCCAGGCCCTTTGATCCTGCGCTTGCTGGGTCTCTTCAGGCTATGTCTGCAACAAATATCAGCAAACGAAAAAACATGACCTGGGTGCCAAACCCAGGCCTCTTGATCCTGTCTAGGATAGAAAATCGAAGGTAACAACCAGTATGGATGTATTATGCAAATATGGGGTTGGATAGTTTACCCTTTCTTACCAGCAAATTGGACTTTTAATTTGGGCGTTTCCTGGATGTAGACACCTTCGATCTGGGCACTTCCTAGATGTAGGCACTTTTGATTTGGGGCTTCTGGGCGTGGGCACCTTCGATCTGAAGGACTGCTTTGGCTGGGAAAATTCTGAAAATGCTAATGACCTTTGGCAGCGTATCTCCAAGTCCTCCCTGTTTCTCCTTTTTCTGTTCTGTTTTCCTGCAGAGTTTTTGTGTGATTTTCGTGTGTGTTTTTGCAGCATTTGTGATCTCTTTATATAGAGGGGGTGGAGGGGACAGGAAGACAAAGGTTTAAATGACCTTGATTATGTGTTTTGACAGCCATGAAGGAGGATTTGTAACGTTAATTAGGTGTTTGAAAGCCATGAATGATAGTTTGTAATGTTGGCTAAACACATGGGATTTTGTCCCTTTTTGAATTTTGAATGACATGCAGCTTGCCTTCGAATGCTCCCTTTCGAATGGGCTGATGGTCTCCTTCGAATTCTCCCTTTCGAATGGGCTGATGGCCTCTTTCAAATGCTCTTCGAAATCTTCTTCGAATGGACCCTTTGAATGCTTCTTCGAATGGACCTCTTGAAAGCTTCTTCGAATGGACCTTTTTGGAATTCCAATCGAAGGACACTGTTATACTGCCAATCGAAGTACTTGTCCATAATGCCAATCGAAAGGCTTGACAGAATGCCAATCGAAAGGCTCCTTTAAAACACCAATCGAAGGGTCTTTCAGAATGCAAATCGAAATGCTTGTCCAGAATGCCAATCGAAAGAGCTTGACAGAATGCCAATCGAAAGGCTCCTTTAGAACACCAATCGAAGGGTCTTTCAGAATGAAAATCTAAGTGATCCTTCATAATACCAATCGAAGTGCTCCTTCAGAATGCCAATCGAAGTGCTCCTTCAGAATGCCAATCGAAGGATCTTTCAGAATGCCAATTGAAATGTACTCAAAGCAACACTAAAAAATTTTCCTTTTCCTTAGGCAAGAGTTTGTGATCAACCATGCAGGGGGAAGACTTTGGAAAACATGAGAGGGCAAATTTTGGGGTACAACAAGTATCAATTTTGCCAGCAGAACATGATTGCTTAACGGAAGTAGAGGATTCACCAGACACGGACGCTGAGGAGATGGCTTTACACAAGCCAACATGTTATTTTGTCATGAACAATGGTTCCATTAAGAACCAAGATGCTTTCTTTGAGAAACCAGATATGTCCATGAGGAGCCATTTAAAGCCTATTTTAATAAGGGCTAAGGTCTAAGGGGTGGCTATCAACAAGGTATTGGTAGACTGTGGTGCTACGGTGAACATTATGCCACACCACCTATTTGAAAAATCGGTAAATATGACACCGATGTTAGATCTCATAACATGGTCTTATCAGACTATGAAGGAAGAACTAGAAACACCACGAGTGTGATCCAAGTGGACATTACTCTCGGCTCAGTTACTAGGCCGACTATTTTCATGGTGATTCAAGGCAGGCTAAGTTAAAACCTCTCAGTAGGGAGAGAATGGCTACACAGAGTGGGGGTTGTGCCATCCTCTATGCATCAGCATTTGGTGATCTGGAGGAAAGATGGCATAGTCGAGAATATTGAAGCTGATCAAGGGTATTTTATCATAGACATGAACAATGTCGGAAAGAAACAGTTCGACAGGAAATTAGCTAATATTTCCCCATGTCAACCTGCTGAAGAGGTATATGCCAACCTTGATGAAGCATTTGTTTCATTGAAGTTACATGAAACCCATGGCTTTACGTGGGATGTGGAACCTCTCGAGGATCCATACTGTACTAACTGACCGACAGGCTGGGGAGACATCAGTGATGATGTTTGAGCTAGATGCTCTAAACAAGATTTCGGCATATATTACCAAAAGTAAAATAAATTCGGCACTAGAAGCTGAAGAAAATATGGTTGTCGAAGCCAATAAAACACAAGTTCTAGATGAATGAGCTATTTTGGCTATTGAGCCAAAGCTACCAGATATAATAAAGAGGGTCGAAGAAAACATTGATAAGCAGCGTCTGGACTGCATATATGACGAAAAACCTTAGGTTTAGAAAAGGATCCAATGGCACCAGAAAAGATGCAACCACAAGACCCTTTAGAAGAAATAGATCTTGGCTAAAAGGGGGATAAAAGACCAACTTATATCAGCGCCAACATCAACCCAAAGTTGAAATCTGAGGTAATATCTTTATTAAAAGAATTTAAAGATTGTTTTGCTTGGGACTATAATGAAATGCCAAGTTTAAATAGGGACTTGGTAGAACTAAAATTACCAATAAAAGCTGGAAAGAAACCAGTAAAGTAGACGCCCAGACGTTTCACTGCAGCCATAATGTCGAAAATCAAAGAGGAGGTAGAAAGACTCCTCAAAAGTAGATTCATAATAACTGCAAGGTATGTCGACTGGTTGGCAAACATAGTGCCAGTAATTAAGAAAAATGGAAAATTAAGGGTATGCATAGATTTTAGAGATTTAAATGCTGCTACCCCAAAAGACGAGTATGCCATGCCTGTGGCAGAAATGTTGGTCGACTCAGCCGCTGGTTTTGAATATCTAAGTATGCTTGATGGTTATTCTGGTTATAATCAAATTTTTATTGCATATGAAGATGTGTCGAAAATGGCGTTTCCCTGCCCTGGGGCACTGGGAACCTGTGAATGGGTTGTCATGCCATTCGGTTTAAAAAATGTCGGAGCGACATATCAAAGGATAATGAATTCTATGTTTCATAATTTTATTGAAGATTTCATGCAAGTATACATTGATGATATTGTAATAAAGTCGAACAGTAAACCAACCCATCTACAACACCTTCAAAAGTCTTTCAAAAGGATGAGAAAACATGGATTAAAAATGAATCCATTAAAATGTGCTTTTTGTGTGCAGGAACATGATTTTCTTGGCTTTGTGGTGTATAAAAAAGGCATAGAAGTAAATCAAAGTAAGACCAAAGCCATCATGGACATCAAACCACCGTCGACCAAAAAGGAAATTCAGTCTTTGTTGGGCAAGATAAATTTCCTAAGGAGGTTAATATCCAACTTAAGTGGAAAAACCATAGTATTTTCACCACTACTTTGACTAAAAAATGAAGATTTTGTTTGGCAAGAGGAGCATCAAGAGGCTTTCGACAAAATCAAAGACTACTTAGTAAAGCCTCCAATATTGGCACCTCCTATTAGACATAGGCCTATGAGGTTATATATTGTAGCCTCATATGCGACTATATGTAGTATGTTAGTCTAACAGGACGAAAAAGGTGTTGAGAGACCTGTGTATTATCTTAGTCGAATGCTAAATAATCCTGAGACTAGGTATAGTGATATAGAAAAACTATGCCTTTGCTTGTATTTCTCTTGTATTAAACTAAAGCAATATATAAAGCCTGTTGATGTGTATGTATCTTCTCATTTCGATATTATTAAGCACATGTTATCCAAACCAATTTTACATAGTCGAATTAGTAAATGGGCTTTAGCACTAACAGAGTATTCTCTGACTTACATGCCCTTAAAAGCAATGAAAGGACAAGTAGTGGCAGACTTTTTGGTCGACCATTCAATGGTTGGTATACCTCAAAATTATGTAGATTTAGTTCCATGGAAATTACACTTTGATGGTTCTAGCCATCAGAATGGAGTTGGAATAGGAGGAATTATAATTTCTCCCAGTGGAATTCCAACAGAGTTCAAGTATAAAATCGACGGTATATGCACAAATAATGAAGTAGAATACGAGTCTTTAATAACAGGACTTGAACTACTGCTAGATTTGGTGGCAAGGAACATAGAAATTATGAGAGACTCTGAATTAGTGATTAAACAAGTATCGAATGAGTACAAATGTGTTAAAGAAAATAATTTAATCATGTACTTTGTGATTACCATCAGATTATTAAAACAGTTTGAGCAAGTAAGTATTCGACACATACCTCGAAGAGAGAACGAAAAGTCTAATGACCTAGCACAAGAAGCCTTAGGATATAAGAGAGATCAAAATGAAGAACTTACCCAAGTAAGAGAGAAAGTTCGAGCAACTTTGTTATCCCTTTTAGATTTGTCGATCGTAAAGTTAAGGGGTATAGATGCCGAAAATTTTCAAATTTTAACCATTGACAATGGACAAGAGAATGACTGGCGAAAGCCAATGGCAAACTATCTGCGTATCCCCACGGGGTCGACAGATCATAAAATCATGTATCGCGCTCTCAGTTATGTTTTGATAGAGAATGAATTATTTAAGAAAACTGCTGAAGGAGTTTTGTTAAAATGCCTTTGAGAAAGTGAGGCATAGGTGGCAGTGACAAGTGTGCATAGTGGAGCATATGGTACACATCAAACAGGACACAAAATGAAATGGCTTTTGGTGCATTCAGGTGTCTATTGGCCTTCAATGCTAAAATATTGCATCGAATTTGCTAAAGGTTTCCGAGAATGCCAAATGCATGCGGGCATACAACATGTCCCCGCAAGTGAATTACATGCAGTTATAAATCCATGGCCATTCAAAGGATGGGACTTAGATGTGATTGGAGAAATAAAATCAGCATCATCAAAACAACAAAGATATATTTTAGTCGGTATTGATTACTTTACAAAATGGGTCGAGGCAGTAGCTTTAACTAACATCGACCAAGAAGTTGTTATTGATTTTATACAAAATTATATCATCTGTCGATTTGGAATTCCAGAAACAATTACGACCGACCAAGGATCAATGTTTACTGGACGAAAAATGCAAGAATTTACACAAGAATTTGGAATTAAATTGTTAACTTCTACTCCTTACTATGCTCAAGCAAATGGCCAAGTCGAAGCTGTCAATAAAGTGATAATTAGCCAAATTAAGAAGCATGTAGGAAAGAAGCCAAGGAATTGGCATAAAACACTAGATCAAGCCTTATGGGCGTGTAGAACTTCCCCTAAGGAAGCAACATGAACTACTCCATTTCGACTTGCATATGGGCATGATGCAATGTTACCAGTGGAGATACATGTTCAATCGATAAGAATCCAAAGACAGCATGAAATACCATCCGAGGATTAATGGAGTATGATGGCATACGAGCTTGTCGACATAGATGAAGAAAGGATGTTGGCCCTTGATTCGTTAATAAGACAGAAAGAAAGAGTTTCCAGAGCTTATAACAAAAAAGTAAAGGATAAAGTATTTGCTGTCGATGATCTAGTATGGAAGGTGATATTACCTATGGGCAAAAATAATAGAGTCTTAGGGAAATGGTCCCAAAATTGGGAAGGACCTTTTAAGGTGATACATGTTTTTTCAAATAATGCCTATAAGCTTGAGGAGTTAGCCCCAGATCGATGGATCTTAAGGGTAAATGGCAAGTACTTAAAAAGTATAAGCACATTCTTCAAGAAATCAAAATCTCGACGGAATAAATATTCGTCGAACCAACGAGCTGGTAAAATTTTATTGAGACCAGCAAATTCAAAACATGCATAAAAGATGGAAGGTACATATAAAACAAACAAAGAAAGGATTCGTTAAAATTTGGATTAAAGCCATGAAGAAATTACAAGATTTTTGGTACAATGATTAAAATGCTTAAATTTGGCTTGGAATGACTGCAGTTCACCATGGAGGTTAGTGGCCTGATATTCAAAACCTTCTGCCTGAATCTTAAGTGTTTCAAGCTCTATTTCGACAAAAGAAATCGCGTCACTTACAACCACGACGTCCACGACCATTTGCTCAACTTTTTCTTGGGTTGGATTAATCACATTGTTAATCTCTTCCTCTTGCTTGGCGATTAATTCTAATTCCTTGTTGAGAGCAGAAATCTGGTCACGTATTTCAACAGCTCTGTTTCGTTTGGGAATCAGTTCATGATTCTTCTTTTCAATCATTGCTAATAAATCATTAATTTCTTCAGTAACTTGCACCACCATATCCAACTGCTCTTTCATGAAGGCTTCCTTCGACTCAACCGCTTCCTCATTTGCCCAAATTCTTTCAACATTTTAGCGTAGAGGAATGAAAAGTTTCTCAAATACCGTTATCATCAACCTGGCTGATTCAGACATATTGAGTTCCTTCATTTGAGCAAGAGCGTCTGAGAGTTCTGGGCCAAGAGTTGGATCAGAATGGAGTAGATGAGGTAGATTAGGATTCAAAGCATGAGTCCAAATTTTAGTCATCAGATTTTTGGCTTAAACTGCTTCAGGACTCATCTTGTCATTATGTGCTTGAGATGGGTTGGAGTCAGTAGAAAGAGTGCGAGAACTCACAAAGCGACGCAACCTAGCAATTGCTTCTAGACCAGAAGGATTGACTCCCATGTGTTTTAATTTAGTGGGTGTGTCAACCTTTTTTCTACCAGAAGAAACGAGAGGCGCGCCTTGCGTGCTTTCAGGTGGGGGCAAGATTCGGGAAGTGGTGACATTTTTATTTGCTTTTGAACCCTGCATGGAATCTGAAAGGCTAGAATCAGAACTAGTCTAACTATAACCCTTATGTTTGGCAGGACTAGTGACTGAGCCAGAGTCACTGAGAGTAGCCGAAATAGTCAGGTCGATAAACTCACCATCAGCAATGTCAAGATTCTCATGATGGTGAGGGGAAGAAGCTTCTGACAAAGGGGTATAATCAAGTACATGTTGTTGTTGACCAGAGATGTTAACCTAAAGGAAGTAAGAAAAGGTATTAGCAAAAACAAATTCAACTAACAAAAAATGAAATAAACTAGAAAACAACCGACTAATACCTGTGTCAACGGGTTAAGATCGACAAACTCATCCTTAGATGAAACATCAGTAAGGTCTCTCATTGTGATTTGAAGTTCATCAACCCTAGGAGCACGAGTCGAAGTAACCAGAGCTGTGTCGACCACAATGGTGTCAGCACCTAAATCTGAAGTGGCTTCGGGATTTTCGACCAAGACCACGTTACGTCTCCTTCTTGTAATAAGAGGAATTTCGACATCAGTTGGCTCCTATATTTCATCAACAAGTTTCAATCCAACCTTTGCTTCAGTACCCTGGGATACATGTACCTTTGTATTCTTCTTCTTTTTCTCCACCTCGCCTTCAGTAGAGGAATCTTTTTTCCTCTTATGGATTTTGGATTTGTGGGAGTGTTGAGACGGCTGAACATCAGGTGATGGCTAAGTATCAGAGAAAGATGTAAGTCAAAGCAATTGTGTTAGTCGATAATGGAAGTTTTGATTCGACATAATATACCTTAGTCCTCTCAGAAGTATGCTTTTTGTCCTTCTTGGACCTTTTGGATTTGTCAGAGGGAGCAGCCAAATCTGCTGAGCATTTTTAACTCTGGAAAACAAGGAAAATATTGATACAAGTTTAGGGCGTAATCAATGTAGAAACAAGAAGTATATAAATAGACCCACAAAAGAAGCCTTCTTGAGTGAAGAAGAAATGGGTTCATCATCAGAGGGTGTATGGTCAGGAATGATCTACAAAATTAAACTAAGTCAGATATGCCAAATCAAGATTGATAGCTGGCAGAAAGTTGAAGTTTAAACCTGATGTGTTGAAGGTTTTTGTTTTCCGACAGGAGCGACACCCGCCTAATCTATTGGTATAGCTTTAAGACAAGTGTAAAACAATCAGATAAGCAACCAAAGTAAAATAGGCAGGGGGTAAGCTTTCCAGAAATTGTTACCAATTTGTGTAGTTGAAAGTACTCTAACATATCGGAGATCATAATGAAGATGCCCTGAATATTTAGGTAGGTAATACTTCGTTGGTACCACTCTGTCGGCCTTTGTCTTATAGGCATTTTACATATCCGGTATAGAGAAATACCACCAATCAGGAATAGGTGGGCCAAAGTCCAAGGCCTAAGGGCTGGATGGCGAAGGAGGAAATTTGATGTTTCTAAAATGAAGGGCGTAAAGATACTTATCTTTCACATAATTAGGGATTTTTAATGTCAAGATTGTATCAGTTATCTTCTCCTTTAATTCGACAACGGCCTCATAGATGGTCCGACGAAGATCATTAGGTCGATACACAATTCAGAAGTAATTCTGGAAAGCTCGAATTTGTTTAATGTGAATAATCTTAGACTTGGTCGCTTTTTCCTGCAAATTTGAGAAAGTTGTGGTTAGTTCAGTCAGCTTAGCATTAGAATCACCAATGAATGTAACAAAATATGTCTGCCACCAAGTTTCAAATTCTTTGGTGCAATAGAAATATGGTTGGAAAGGAGTGAGAGTGAGTGTGGGTCTTCATGCCCATAGATTCCTTATATCATCCTTGATCATTTCAAAGGGTTGGTCAGTTGTGATGTCTACCAGCAGCCCGTGAGAATTGAAAAAAGATTTAGGAACAAGTTGACAAAGGCCAAATTGTCGAGCCACCAAGTTAGGCTGATAAGCGACCAAACCCGGGTTCACACTGATAATCACAGTAGATAAGAATTGGGGAGTCAAGTAATGCCTCCATAGGAATAAGGAATTTTTCTTGTCCTCTTCTCTTGCAGGTGAAAAAGCCCTAATAAACCACTCCAGGCCATCTTGTCTATCATGAAATGGGGCCATCGAGGGTTTGAAATCGACTCTTATCAGCATAATGGTAAACAACAACCTGAAGACTTTAGGATTTGGGGAGCCTTTGTCGATAGGAGTCGGAGGGAGAAGGAGTTTCCAAACGATATGGCTTTGAGATGGATGATATTCAACCTTTCTCTTTCTAAAGGGCTTAATCTTCTCATAGAAATTGGAATTCAACCATAGCTGCAAGGGCCAGAAAGGACCATGGACTAAGACGTTCTTTTTCTTTGGATTATTAGGGTCAAAACACTTTATTTGGTTAGCAGCATCAGTCAAAGCTGCATAGAGAGAGGCCAAAATCATTTGGCCTAAAGCAAGATTCTCACCCATATGCAACTGGGTAGCCAAATAAGAAAATTGTTTGGCCACCTGCATTGACCTGGAACAAAAAACAAAGCGAGATAGCCATAAGGTTAGAAATGCCACATGCTCTTCATCAGTTACAGGACCAGAGGTTTGAGCATGATGGTCGATGAAATTATTATATGTTGGCTTTCCAGCTTCACCCACGTCGAACCTTAGTGGCACGGGTTCAACATATCTTTAGTTGAAAACCATGCCAGATGGTTTCAGCCCTGTGATGGCAGCGACGTCGAACAGGGTAGGAGTGATCATACCAAATTTAGTATGAAAGGTGTTGGTCGATCCCTCCCAGAAATGTATGGCAGCTAGGAGCATGCCACTAGAATAAGGTTGACCACATCGAGAAAGTTCTAGCAGGGTATAAATACCCATCCTTTTCCATTGGTCTCCTTTGGCAGTTTCTAAACGTTCCATCTAAGCACAAAATTTAGGGCAACGCAGAGGTGGAGCGGTACTAAAGTTCCTGTCAATATATTTAAGTGATATAGGGTTTGGAGAAGAGATGATGGGTTTAGTAGTAGTACTAGTAGGGAAAACGCCTCCTTATCATCTACATAGATTTCAGAGGGTGCATCAGCAGGAAGAGGTCCTAAAAAGGCTAAGGGTTTCTCCTCAAGAGAGAAAGGGATAAGTACCTGAGATTTCCAGATTTTGGGTTTCTCCTCAGCAAATGGAGGTTCCGGCACATAAGCTTTGTCGCCGACAAGGCGCAGTTGAAGAGCGATTGCTGGAGAAGAGGTTTTATTTTTAACATTTTCTATTGTAAAAGGTTTGAAGGAGGATGAATATGAAGAACAACGATGGTGTGTAGTTTATGGGTTTTGTTTTCTAAAAAGAAAGGGATTAAAGAAGTGAAGGAAAATATAAAAAATGGGAAATAAGGGTATTTATAGACCCTGAGGAAAGAGGAATTAATAGGAAAAATCTTTCATGATTTCCCAAGTTCAAATCACGTCAGTTAGTGGGACGCGTGTTGCAGGATCAACATGAGTTAGTGGGCCATGTTTCCCACTAAAAGTGCAATGATGGAAAGCAATTTATGTCACACGTCTCGAAACTGAAAAGCGTGATACACTTCCATGATTACGTGACGTCACAGAAAAGACAGAACGGTAATGTTCATTTTTAGAGAAATGGAAACGATTTGGTCGAATGGTGAAACCGACGCTTCAGAGATGCCATTATCTCATGTTGGTTGAAATTTGAAAATGACATCTCTGGGGGTTATTTTGTTACCTTGGAAAATCTTAAGGTATTCAAGTACATGTGGTAAACGAAGACATTCTCATAAGCTAAGAGTCATCCTCCAAAATAAGGGCTTTTTTTGGGAAACGGGAGCAAGTGTTTGAAAAGTTGGTTTTATTAAGTTAGAGTTAATGCTTGAAAGGAGTCACACTGAAATTGTTGAAATTGAACTACGTCGACTAGGAAGAAATAAAAGAACATATGTCAGGAGGTTAAAATTGGTTTAGTCGACCAAAGGGTAAAAGACAAGGACTTGGTCGAAAATGAGTTTAGTCGACAAAAAAGGATTTCTTGGACTTAGAGGAAGTGTGATTATTCTTTTCCAGAAAGAAAGTGTCGAAGCAAGGCAGAAGAAGTTTACGTTTAAGAGGCTTAGAGGAATCGTGGGCAGTTACCAGCAACCCACGACGTGTTCAAGCGCCAAATAGGTGGAACTTCAAAATCATGAGCAGTTACCAGCAACCCACGATGTGTTCAAGTGCCAAATAGGTGGAACTTCAAAATCATGAGCAGTTACCAGCAATCCACGACGTGTTTGAGCGCCAAATAGGTGGCAACATCTAGTGAAGCAGTTACCTTAAGATGTTAATATTAGCCGTAGATTTTATCTAGGTAGTTACATTGTAAACATTATAAATAGGAAGATTTTGTATAGTTTGCGTGTGTTCACCTGTACTCTCAAATCACTTGTCAAACTCTATCATTCCGAGCGTCAGGAAATCAAGAGTGAAGATTGCTTGATGTACGTGAATCACCATTTTTTTATTTCAATGCAAATCCTTTATCTTTCAATTATATCTTTTGAGTACTTTATCTGTTTTCTCTTTACCGTCGAGTAAGATCTATACGTTATCTTCTATTTCACATACACAATTCGACACTATTTGTTGGTCACGAGTCACCAGTCAGTTAGTTTAGTGAGCCTCACTTTTTGTATGAATATCTTCTGTTGGTCACGAGTCACCAGTCAGTCGATTAAATCATAGTGTGGAAAACCATTACACTCGTTTCCCCAATCAAAAGAAAACTGTTCCCCTTGACTAATATTTCGACGGAATAGGTGTGATTGTAAAAACTCTTAGCATGCATCTTGAGATCAATTGGTCGATCTCACAAGTTACCCTCAGTTTAGGACAATGGGAGGACCAATGTTTGTTTACCATTTTCCACAGTAAATAACATAACATTAAGTCATCAGAACTTGAAGTCTTCAAAGTCTTCAAAACTGCTTCTTTAGAGTCTTAAGCACTTTGTTTTGAGAACCTTTTCTTGGAACCTTTTTATTAGAAACACAAGCCTTCAGCATCTAGACTTTAGTAGAAACTTTGTCTTCAGATATTCTAACTTTGTTTCTTTGGAACACATTATCTTTAGAAGATTGAGTGTTTAGAATCAGAAGGTAAGTAGAAACTTTTGTCTTCATATCTTCTGATTGGTTTCTTTAGACAAACATCAGAGCTTACACTTCAGAGCCTTCTGGAGTGTCTTGCTACTGTTCAATTAAACTTGTGTAGCATAGAAGCCGAATCAATTATCTTCTAATGTCTTGGACACGCCATCCATCACAAGCAGAACATGTTTGTTAAGTACTTAACAATAACAAACATTAGAGTATCAAAATTGTTCATACAAACATACTCATTTGTTATCATCAAAACACAAAGATAATATCCCCCTTTTTTATGATGACAAAACTATGTATTTTGATGACACAATTTTGTTCTTTATAATCAGAAGAAGTGAAAATAGAAAGGTAAGGAATACTTATCCTTGTTATGATGCTCCCCTGAGTCAATGATTTGATGAAGACTGAATATCCTGAATCCAAACCATTTTAGTAAAACTCCCCCTGGTTCCAAAATATCAAATATCGAGATCTTGAGATTCTTGACTCTGGATGCCAATAGAAAAATTGAGATCTTGATGTCAATCAAACAGTTAAGATATTGATTTCACACAACTTCTTCTTATTGAATATTGACTTTAGATGCCAACGAGAATGAAATCAAATTGAAATCTTTGAAATTTTAATGTCACTAAGACAACTTCCAGATTCTCAATTTTGGAGTTTGATTCTAGGTTTCTCTTCTTGAAGTCTGGTTATGAATTGAAAAACATCTTCAGAGTCTGAAGCCAATAGTCATCTGAAGCTAACAGGTTAGACATAAGCCTCAAATAATGCTTTTAGATCTTTGTCTTTAACCAAAGTTCTAATTTCCTGAAAAAGAAAAACAATTCTAACAGAAACAGAAGTTTAACTGGGTTAGAATGTAAGCAGCTCTTTTCAGAGAACATTTTCCAGAACTTGATTATTGAAATCAAAATTAAGTTCATTTAATTACTCCCCCTTTTTATCATAATCAAAAAGGTAATTATGTGTGAAAACATAAAAACCAGAAGAAACAATCAAGAAAAGACAAGAAATTTCATTGATATTCGAAGTAGATTACAACAAAGTGAACATAGACATGGAAATTTATCTAAAATTCAAACACATCTGTTATGATGTGGGAGAACTGACTTGAGGTTTTGCGTTTGTTTTCGCACTTGTTCGGTTTAGCAAGAGTCGCCACCGACTTTTTATTTTATCCTAAGGAAAGGTCAAAAAGCACAAGAAATACCTTTGAGATGTTTTCTTGGGTTCGGGGGGTAGATTATGAAAAGGGAAGGTGCTAGCACCCTTTTCATCCATGGTTATCGATAGGCTCTTAGTTACTTGTTTTAGATCACTTGCCTTTGCTTTTCAATTGTTTGAAATGGTGCTTTGTGTGTGTGGTTTTGAAAATGTTTTGAAAAAGATGCCTTGTATAGGCAACCTTTGTAATGATTCTTGTTTGAATATGTACAAAGGTGTGTGTCTTTTTGAAAAGATAATTCAATGTTTTGAAAGTTGTTTTTGAAACTGTTTTGAAGTTGTGTTTGAAAAATGGCAAGGATGTTTTGCAAGCTTTTGATCAAGTAACTAAGAGTTGTCTACCATATTTTACTCGAAGATCTTTCTTATGTTTTTAACCCTATTTAACAATGTTATTTCACCATTGTATTTGATGAACAACCTTGTGTTAGGATTATAAATAGGATAGGCGCGGGTCATCGTATACAATCATTGAAAGCAACTTCTGAGACGCTCTAGCAATTTTGTAAGAGACGAGATCGTTTTATCGAAGGCAACATCGAGGGTCATCGAGGGACTACGATCTTTGTTTATTGAAGGGGCATTTGCTAGAGTGTCTCATACTCGAGGGACATGATTGAATTTTCCGAGGCAACAAGCGAGGTTACCCTAGAGGTGCAAGTGTGAATTGTGTATTAATTTTCATGCATTTATCTTGTATTAGGTCATCTAGCGATTAATTTTGAATCTTCGCATACAAACCCTAATTACTATACAGTATCTCGAAAGCGATAAATTATGGGAATTTAAAGTCTAAGGTATTACAAATAAGTATCCGGGGATGGGGGTACAAATGTTTACAAAGGGGGATGGGTCTTATCAGAATAATAATGTCCAAGTATTATGTTACAACCAAATTGAACTGTCGCATTTTCAATGTAAAATTATAACAAAGTATAAGATAATGAAAATCAGAGAAATATGAGATGCGTGTATTTATTTACAAATGATCAAATAAAATTTTTAACCTAAGAAAGATTAAGTATTTATTATTATTTATTGTGTTTTATATTTTTTAGGAACTTATGTAAAAAGATTAGTTAAACAAAAAATTCTAGTATTCTTTTTGTATTTAATTAAATATAACAAATATTTAGAGAAAATTATATCAAAACAAACTTTAATCTATTATTGGTTTTCCTTATTATTAACAAAACGAATTTAAAAAAAAAAAAGAAAAGTATTGGTTTAAAGAAAATTAATTAAAATAATACTAGTAAAGAAAAGAAAGAATATTAGTTTAAAAAAATGAAAAGAGAAAGATGATGGGCCTATGAGTTATGGCCCAAAAAGAATGAAGAAGAACAAATTGATAGTATCAGAAATGAAGAAAAAGGGGGGTGGGCGCTGGAAAATGTATTGGGCTTAGGGGTTTTGTTTGGGTGAAGGCCCATGATGAATATTGAACAAATTTTAGGGTTGAAGTTGTGTATCCAGAAATTTGGGTTTTTCAGTTTTGAGTTAACGACGCCACTCCTCTCATCTTCTTCATTTCTCTTCCTCGTTCTCGAATCAAGGGCTTCTGATCTTTCTCTTTCCTCCAAGATGCCAGAGTGTTGCCCCCATCCTCTCCTCTCCATGACGGTACAAGGCTACGGTTTGAAAGGTGCTGTTTTTATCTTGTTCTGATTCTTTAGGGTTTTTCCAGTTTACATTTGATTCTTGCATGTTATCATTTGCAATGTTTTAATCTTTGATGTTTATGTTGTGAGATGCAGAAAAAAAGAAGGGAAACTAATACCTTGGTGCTTCGTTTCTAGAGAATGGATGGAAGGAGAGGGCTTGGAGCGGCGGCGCTCTTGGTGGCTAGGTGGAGGAGGGCGTGATGGCTGCTCGCTTCTGGTATTTATGTATTTATGTTGTTTGATGATGAGGAGCTTTCACTTCTGAGAACCTACTTGTTCTTGCTTGCTTCTTTGTTTGTTAATCTTGATGATTTGATGATCAAGACACTCTGAGATTTTCGTGGGCTTCTGGATCTTTATCTCTTTCTCCTTGTATGCTGAATGTTACGGATTTTGAATGCTCTTCTTATCTTTTATTGATATGTTTTTATTGGATATCAATGATGATGATTTTCTGAGATTCGCCTCTTTGTTGAATATTGTGGATGAAATGGTTTTAAAAAACGCTAGCTTGATGATTTTGTTGTTCTGAGGACTATGCTTCTTCCTCTTCCCCTCTCTGGTTTTGTCAATGATGATGATTTTATGAGATTTGCTTGTTGACTTGGTTTTGTTGATTACTGATTGTTTGATGATGAAAACCTATTCTGAGAACTTCTTGTTTTGAACTGAGCTTGATTTTCGTTGATGATGAATGTATATTCTGAGACTTTTACTCCTTTACTTCTCTTCCCTTCTTCTTGTTAAGGATGAAAGCATTTTCTGAAACTACTGTATCTTGGTGTTATTGTCTTCCTCTTTCTGAACATTCATAGTTTATGGTTGAGGATGATGTGAACTGATTTTGCAGCTTGTGGCTTTTGAACCAGGCTTGAACTGAGTTGCAGTTTAAGCCAGTTTGTTTTGAGTTTTTGCAGGTTAAGTTGGAGGTAGTTTTGCAGGTTTGCAGTTTGTTGCTTTTGAAACAGGATTGAACTGAGTTGCAATTTGTGGCTTTGAGTAAGTTTGGAAACAAGTTTGAACTGAGTGTTTGAGTTTTGGAAACCTGTAACGCAGGTTTTGGTGAACTTGGCTTGCAGTTTAGGCCAGTTTGTTTTGAGTTTTTGCAGGTTAAGTTGGAGGTAGTTTTGCAAGTTTGCAATTTGTTTGTGTTTTTTTGATTTAGAAGCAGGTTTGTGGTAAGTTTTAGGCAGGCTTCAGGTTTCAAAGTTTTAGCTTGCAGTTTGGTTGTGTTGAGAAGGCAGGCTTGCTGTTTTGTGAGGCAGGCCCTGGGTGTTTGTTGAACTTGCTTGATGCAGTTTAAGCAGGTTTCAGGTTTTGGAAACAGGCTTGTGCTTGTAGTTTTCAAAACAGGTTTTTGTGATCTTTTTTTGCTCAAATGTCCTCCTCTTGTGCTGGACTGTTAGACTGTTATATCTATTTGTTTTCTTACTACCTTTTACAGCCTGCCAAAACTGCAAACTCTCACTTCACTCTTTTTCTCTCTCCATAAAAGCACTTTTGATTGCTTATTTTATTTTAATTTGAAAAGCTGCTGGCCAGAACATGATGAGGGCTAGGACAAGCTCTCTTGCTTGTACCTTGGTTTATCTCTGCATTGTACTTGTTTCCATATTTCCTGCATTGTACTTTCTTGGACAGCTTTGTGTACTTGCTGCTTTGTAACTTAGTTTTTGACATGCTTGGTTAATGCATTTTGAAACTTAGTTTGGCAGGTCAGTTTACTTTGTATGCAGCCTTGTGCCTTTGGTTGACTAATGCAGTTTGGAATTCAATTTGCTTTGCCTTGTGCGCAACCTTGTGCCTTTGCATTTTTAATAACTTGTATGCTTGTAATTTTATATATTTTATATTTATTTTTGTGAACCGAGAAGAGAAATCTTCTCGTGATTTGCAGAGAGGAAAATGAAACATGATGAACATAGCGTTTCTGATTTCGGCCAGCAGACTTTAATGATGATTTTTTTATTTATCTGCTTCTGCTTGAAAATTCTTATACTAACTTCTTTCTGTCTTTTGCAGGTAAGTAACAGTTGGATGATAGAGGAAGCGGTAGAAGTAGAAGTCAAAGATCTCAAGAGATTTAGGCTTAGATTTATTATATTGTTTTTTTCATATATTGTAAACAAATTATACTGTAAATACTGTAAATTGTAAATTCACAGTATTCGAATAAAATTTGTAACAACATTTGAAATAAATAAATAAATAAGTCTTTGTAAAATATCTTCCAACTTTTCCTTGTATTGTCTATTTAATTATTTAAGACTCTCAAATTAAAATACCTGGAAATGTATTCCAATAACTTTAATCTAGATGAAATAAATAATCAACAAACTTTGCCATCTCGCAACCTTGCATTAATCACAATACGCCTGGTATTCCAATTAACATATGCGTTGTTCAGTTAAACAAACAAGCATTCCATAAACCTTTCACTCCACTGATCAAGCAATGCCTCAAAGTTTCAAACAAAAGCCTCAGCTCCTATCCCAAATATTTAGGTTTTGAGAAACAACCATTAATCTTTAACAAGCGTAAAAATAATGTAACAGTCAACTGAATTACTGTGGATTCAATTTCTTCTGAGAAATACGAGCGAAAAACCTAATTCCAGATTTGTTGTCAAAGAAAAGTCTGCTTGATCAATTCCTGATCCAATCTCAACACAATCAGTGGAAACCCTAATTCTGGACTTGTTGTCAAATAAAAGTCTGCTTGATCAATTCCTGAGCCAATCTCAACAAAATCAGAGAAAACCCTAATTCTCGATTAACTGATAAAGAAGAGTATGTTTGACCGATTCTCAAGCCGATCTTAAAAAATCATAGAAAAACCCTGGGGTTGTGATTTCTTGTGAAAAAGGGAGGGCAAATTTTGGGGTACAACAGTTGCCCCTTGTGATCGGTGGGAATGAGAACTGACTGTTTTGGAATGCTGGTTCGCGTTTGCGTTTGTTTTCGCAAAATGTCGCGGTAAGCAAGAGCCTCCACCGTCTTTTATTTTATCCAACAAGGAAAGGACAAAAGCACAGAAAAATTCCTTTTCGAGATGTTTCTCGGGTTCGGGAGGTAGATTATAGAAAGGGAAGGTGTTAGCACCCTTTCTATACGTGGTTATCCACGGGCTCTTAGGTACTTGCTCACTATGTTTTCAAAAAGTTTTGCTTTTCTTGGATTGTGGGTTTGAAAAAGGCTTTTGTTTGAAAACTTCGATTTAACTCTTGTTTCTGTCCTCAAGAGTGTATGAAGTGTTTTTTTGAAAACCTTGATTGAAAAGTGTAAGTGCGACAAATTTGTTTTGTTTTGAAAGAGCAAGTACCTAAGAACCTCTACCTACTCAAAAGGAATTAAACTGTGTAAATGTCCCTTTAGACAATGCTATCCCACTATGAAGGAGTAGGTAGCATCGTCGTTGGAGTTTTCGGGTCAATTCGATTTTAGGGACATGTGGTCACTAAAGCAACGTTAGGACATCTTAGTGGTAACCCTAATGCCCTAGATCATTTTTATCCGAGGCAACCGTTTCGAGGCAACTTTGATCTTTAGGCAGGAGGGCGACCTCTAAAACATCCTATACTCAATGACCACGTCGAGGCAACCAAGTGAGGCGTACCCTAGGAGTGGCATGTGCAAGTGTGTCAATTTTCAGTTATGTTATCTTTACATGTCATGGTGAGCTACGGTTGATTTTAATTTAAGATAGATCTTGTCATGCATAACCTATTTAGCATACATCTAGCAGTTAATAGTTGGGGAAAATAAAACTAAGCTATTACAAGGCGTCGGGTATTTACATCGCCAAAAACAAACCCTTGAAAAGTAAATGCGGAAAAGTAAATAAAAGCGGTAAATAAATCCTAAGTTAAAGCTATTACATTCTCGGAGCAATTACAATAATATAGATAAAAAATAGCACGCGCGAGAAAAAGGTTTTTAAAATAAAGCATGTTTTTGGTCTTTTGAATTAAAAATTAAGTCTAAATTAGTAACAGAATTAAAGAAAAAGGTGTTTTTGAGTTTTATTTTAATTAAGGCAGTAATATAGGAGTGATTAAAAAAGTTAATAAAATCCTAATTATAACTCAATTTTAATTTAATGCGAAATTGTTAAAATTAAACCTAATTGAAAAAACTAGATTAATTTGTTACAATTTATTTACAAAAAATAAGTAGTGAGGTTAATAAAGATTATTTTTATGTTTTCTGATTTTTTATGAAAAAAATGGTTAGTGTGTTAATTAGTTAGTTTTTAATGATAATAATAAGAGCAAAAAATATGAAACGAAAAGAAAGAAACAAAAGCAAACTGTGGGGCGCTGGGCTTGAAAGGGGAAGTTTGGTCAGCGTTTTTCTCAGGCTCAGCACGCTGGCCTTTGGATCTAGCTCGAAGCCACTAGGTACGTTGAGATCTGAGGATGTATGGTGTTCCCTGCCTTCAGCGCTGCATCTAAGTACCTGAAGAAAAAGCGTAACAAAGTTTTGGGGTACCTGGGATTCGAACCCAGGTCCCAAGAGGTTTTGCCATAGCGTGCTTGCCAACTCGTCCAATCTGCATCATTCGTTAGTTAAATAGAACATAAACATTATATCAAACAACAATTATGCCTGGTCAAAAAAATAAAAAGATGCGCAATTGGTTTGAACGAACCAATCACGCCCAACCACGTTATCATCTTCCTCACACTGCCTGGTTCGTTTACCTGCAGATTTCGTTCTGCAGGAAGTTTCGTGGGAGGGTTAAAAATCACTCCAGGCCATGAAAACACTATTCCAGAACACAGACGTGTTCGTCTCGACCTCCTCATCATTCCTATGGCTATTGTTTGTCTCGATTTACCCTGTACAAGAAACGCCTAAAAACAAGAACAGGAACCCTAGGTTCTATATATGGGGTTAGAGGCCATGAAAATTAAATTGGACAATGCCAAAACATTCTTAATCCAATAACAATCACAAATATGTCACTATTTTAAAGAAAAAAATGCAAGCATGGTGTTTTCGATTTCGTGTTCAGAGGTGTTTTCTAGAACACTTACAGTGCGATTTAGATGATGAACAACTTCGTTCTTGATTGGTCTCGCTTCAGGAGGTTGACGGCAAGAGAGTTGTGTCTTGCTCTGGATCGGAAGCTGCCTCCACACCAAAACCTGATCACCACTTTTCAAGCTTTCTTTTCAAGGTTGGGGCGCCGTTTCTGCAGAGTTTTTTGTAAGTGTTTTAGTGAGTGCAACAGGGTTTCGTGTGTCTCTGCAAGGGTTTTTTTGTATGTCTTTGTGTGTGTGATTTACTTATGAGCAGCAGGTTTATATAGGCAAAGAAATTAGGTCAACAAATGTGTATCAAATCTTGGTCCATTATGATGGAAAGATTTGATTTGATCTTCATGAAAACTTGCCAAATTTGGATTCAATCATGTGTTTCGGCCAACTTGCTCTGAGTTGTTTGGGCCTCCAGTTTGATGGAAATCGAAAACTGACTTACCCCTTCGATTTTGCCTTCTTTTCCAGTTTTGATTGCTTCAAAGTCCCAATTCGAATCTATTCCTTATTAGACAACCTCGACCAGCCCTTGGCCTTGTGATGAGTTTAAGTTCTGATTCGAAGTGTTCATAACTTCCTTTATCAGATCATCTTTGGTTGAGAGAACCTATACACTGAAATGCCATTCGAAAATCATTTCGTTCTGATGTTCTTATTCAGGGAAATTCTGCACTGAAATGCCATTCGAAGGGCATTTGTCCATATGCCAATCGAAGGGTACTAATTGAAACTTCAATCGAAAGACACTGTTAACAGGCCAATCGAAAGGTCTTGTTCATACTAATCGAAGGGTCTAGTGTTGCCTCCTTCGAATGGACTTCTTATGTACCTTTCGAATGGGCCTTCTGAATGCTTCTTCGAATGGTCTTGAGTTGCCTCGTCCGAATGGACTTCTTATGTACCGTTCGAATGGGCCTTCTGAGTGCCTCTTCGAATGAGTCATTTACATGTTCTTCGAATGAGCTTCTTGCCTGGTGAGTCGAAGGTAAGCCTGAAGTATCTAGTGCATAGTCGAAGCATTGTGATATTGACTTGATTGAAGGAGGGTCCAACGCTCAATTGAAGACCTATAGACCAAAGCTTGATCGAAGAGTTCCAAATGCTTAATCGAAGACTGGTGAATCAAACCTGATCGAAAGGTTCCAAACGCTTAATCGAAGCCTTTTCCCAGATGCCAATCGAAAGACACTTTGTATATCTTCAAAAAACTTTATTTTTGTTAGGCGAGGGTTTGTGACCAACCATGTAAGGGAAGACCTTTGAAAACATGGGAGGGCAAATTTTGGGTACAACAGTTGCCCCTGTTCAATTTTCTTAAACCTGAGGATGTAGATTGGCTTGCGTGCCTTTCGTGATCCGAAGGTGGAAGATAATTGATCACTAGAGTGCCCAAAAATTTGCACTCGCATGGTGTAGTATCAACATTGTGACGTCGAGAATGGACTTACAGATGCCATTTGGAGACTGTAGGTAGGAGGATGGGCTTATAGATGCCATCTGCAAGAGTGTCGATCGCATAAGAGATTCCTTAGAGAGAACTTGCATACCTGAGAAAGAAAGATGGTCTTCCTGGCTTGTTACAGGTGTTAATCTTCAATCTCTTTGTGTAAATGGTTTTCCTGGCTTGTTACAGGTATCAGTCATCCACAGACAGTTTTCCTGGCTTGCTACAGGTATTCAACTGGGACTTGAAGAGGTTGGTCAAGGAGATAGCTGTCCTGGTTGGTTTCAAGTATTAATCTCTGACCTGAGAAAGAAAGATGGTCTGCCTGGCTTGCTACAGGTATTGATCTTCAATCTCTTCATGTAGATAACTTTCCCGGCTTGTTACAGGTATTGATCTACAATCAGTCGTCCACAGATATTTTCCTGGCTTGTTACAGGTATTAATCTGGAATTTAAGAAGGTTGGCCGGTGAGATAGTTGTCCTGGCTGGTTTCAGGTATTAATCTCTGACCTGAGAAAGAAAGATGGTCTTCCTGGCTTGTTACAGGTATTGATCTTCAATCTTTTTATGTAGATAACTTTCCTGGCTTGTTACAGGTATTGATCTACAATCAGTCGTCCACAGATATTTTCCTGGCTTGTTACAGGTATTAATCTGGAACTTAAGAAGGTTAGCCTATGAGATAGTTGTCCTGGCTGGTTTCAGGTATTAATCTCTGACCTGAGAAAGAAAGATGGTCTTCCTGGCTTGTTACAGGTATTGATCTTCAATCTCTTCATGTAGATAACTTTCCTGGCTTGTTACAGGTATTGATCTACAATTAGTCGTCCACATATATTTTTCTGACTTGTTACAAGTATTAATCTGGAACTTAAGAATGTTGATGGTAGTCATCTTTTGATTGACCTTCTCCTGAAAAAGGTAAACGTTAGCTGTATGCAATGTCATGATGTATGAAATGCATGATGTCATGATGTTCTCAAAAATAAATGAGATTGTGTCGTATGCACTTTATCATGTATGTAAATAGGAGGTATGACATGTGAAATGTTTATGAATGTATTTTCGTCTGGGAAAATAAATCCTTGACAAATGCCGGGGAGTTTGTTAAATCCTGGGCTGCTGTTGAAGACTCTGGTTGACTTCTTCATTTCCACTGGGGATGACGCACGAAGATGATTTTCAAGAATAAACCTGTAGGAGAAAATAACTCTGTTGGGGAATAAATAAACATGGTGAAGAGATTACTCTGCGGGGGATTACTCTGTGGGGGAAGAGATACTTCGCTGAGATTTTAATGATAAACTCCACTGGGGATTCCGTTGATAGGTTCTGTTGGGGATCTTGATGATGAACTCTGTTGGGGATAGAAGGAACTTCACTGGGGATGATCTTTCAGTTGCAACTTGTTGAGGATAACCCGGTTGGACTCTTGTGAGGATAACTTCTGAATTTAGCTGGGGAGACTTATTTGTGTTCTGCAGGGGACGAGCTTCTAGAACCTGCTGGGGAATGTGATTCAGCTCCGCTGGGGAAACCCTTTTTTAGACTGTGCTGGGGAAATGGCTCCACTGGGGGTACCTTGCATTCTGCCGGGGAACATTCTTATATTCCGTTGAGGAATATTAAGACTGCCAGGGATACTCTTATGCTTGCTGGGGAATATCTTTATACTCCGCTGGGGAATATTAAGACCTTCTAGGGATACCCAATCTTTTTAAGGATGATGATAGACCAACTCTGCTTGAGGGGAAGTGTTGCTGATTCATTCATAGTTGCAAGTCTCGGCCGAGAGAACTATCATTACTGTCTTACTATGCAGGGAGTGAAAGTATCTTGGTCACATTCTTCAGCTGAACTTACCTTGGTACCTAGGTGGACAAAGCAACTAGACCGCTCAGACAATTCTTATTGCCCCTACTTCTGATATCACCCGTAATTAGTCCTTTATTTCGCATGTAAATATTTATGAGCAGCAATTAACGTCAAATGCATATATCAAAAATGAACATTGGACGTTCTTTGCAAATCAAAACAGATAAAGGAAAAAACAATTTTGAAATTTGTCTAAAAATGAATTTGTATTGATTTTGAAGTTTGCCTGTAAATAGGCGCTTTTGTACAAGAGGCTGACGTCCTAGTAAGAGAACACCGCCGAACCAATAGGATTTATACAATTTGTGAAAAGACAACAAAACAGCTATGTGAATAATCCCACTGGGTTCCAACTCTGGTATTGCCTTTATATCTTCAAGCATCTCATCACTTTGCTGCTTAGTTGAAGATGAATCTGATTGATTGGTGTCGTCTGAGCCTGATAGTTGATACCAAAGTCTGGATGCAGGGTGATCCAATGAGACATAGTGTTATGCTTATCCCTAACTTTTGCTTGGACCGCCCTTTTGGGTTTTCAATCCACCGGGATACCCATTTTTGCCCAAGCCGCCTTTTCAGGTTTTCGACTTGCCGGGTGTACAGATTTCTTTTATTTTCATCCCTTATTTTTGCCCGAACCCTTTTGGTTCGCCGGGAAGCCCTTATTTTTGCCTAGGCCAGTCGACCTAGCGGGTCTTTGATTATGCGTAGTATCTTTTCACTATGTCTGCATTGACGGGGTGAGGAAGGTCGTCACCATCCATGGTGGTTAGAATCATCGCTCCTCCTGAGAAGATATTCTTAACCACAAATGGCCCTTCGTAAGTAGGGGTCCATTTTCCCCTGGGATCACCTTGAGGTAGAATAATGCGCTTGATTACCAGGTCCCTGACTTGATACTCTTGCCGTCTGACTTTCTTGTTAAAAGCCTTGATCATCCGTTTTTGGTACGTCTGACCATGACAAATAGCAGTGAGTCTCTTTTCGTCGATTAGGTTCAGTTGATCAAGTCGGGTCTGGATCCAGTTGTCTTCGCTCAAGCCCGCATCTTTCATGATCCGAAGAGAGGGTATCTGAACTTCAATGGGCAAGACTTCCTCCATGCCATAAACCAAGGAAAAGGGTGTTGCCCCTGTTGACGTCCGTGCTGAGGTACGGTACCCATGAAGAGAAAATGGTAACATCTCGTGCCAGTCTTTGTAGGTCACTGTCATCTTCTGCATAATCTTCTTAATGTTCTTATTTGCCGCTTCAACAACCCCATTCATCTTCGGCCGGTAGGGAGAAGAGTTATGATGCTGTATTTTGAATTGCTCGCAGAGCTCAATGATCATCTTGTTGTTAAGATTGGTACCATTATCCGTAATGATCCTCTCTGGTACACCGTATCGACAGATCAGGTTATTCCGAATGAACCGTGCCACGACATTCTTGGTTACGTTAGCAAAATAAGCTGCTTCAACCCACTTCGTAAAGTAATCAATCGCTACCAGGATGAAACGATGCCCGTTGGATGCCGTAGGTCTGATCTCGCCGATCATATCGATGCCCCACATTGCAAAAGGCCATGGTGCTGTCAAGATGTTCAGAGGAACTGGGGGAATGTGCACCTTATCAGCATAGACCTGGTACTTGTGACATGTCCGGGAATGCTGATAACAGTCGGCTTCCATTGTGGCCAGTAATATCCTTCCCGAAGGATTTTCTTTGCCATGGTATGTCCACTGGAATGAGTTCCGAAAGTACCTTCGTGCAGATCTTCCATGATCCTTTCTGCTTCAATCTTATCCACACAGCGCAGTAGGGTTGAATCATGGTTATGTTTGTAAAGAATGCAATTGCTGATGAAGAACTTTGCCGCGAATCTTCTCAGAAACTTCTTGTCATTAACAGATGCACCCTCGGGGTATTCTTGAGCTTCAAGGTACCTCTTCACTTCATGATACCAAGGCTTTTCTGTTACCTCTTCAGTCTCAAGATCACAACAATGTGCAGGTTCATCCAATTTCCAAATAATGATCTGGGGTGCCTCGTTGTCCCACTTGACTTTGAACATAGAAGACATCGTAGCTAACGCGTCCGCCAACTGATTCTCCTCTCTTGGGAAATGTTCAAAGGTTATCTCCTCGAAGTGGGGAAGCAACGACAATACATACTCCTTGTAAGGA
Organism: Vicia faba; assembly: GCA_948472305.1. Lineage (NCBI taxonomy): Eukaryota > Viridiplantae > Streptophyta > Magnoliopsida > Fabales > Fabaceae > Vicia > Vicia faba. Next base: position 302,006 of record CATIWC010002773.1, on the reverse strand, counting down.
ATAAGATTTGGGTGTTTCGTATCCCACTCTCCTTTGATCTGACTGATCACGAGAGCGGAATCTCCGAAGACACTCAGAAACTTAATCCTTAGGTCAATTGCAGCTCGAAGACCCATAATGCATGCTTCATACTCTGCCCTGTTGTTGGTGCAGTTGAAACACAGTCGGGCGGTGAGTGGAGTATGTGAGCCTTTAGGAGATATGATCACAGCGCCAATGCCATTACCTAAAGCGTTCGAAGCTCCATCAAAATGCATAGACCATCGGGATCCTTCCTCAGGTCCTTCATCCGGTCCAGGTGGTTCACAATCAGTTATCAACATGATATCCTCGTCCGGGAATTCAAAGTTCATAGACTGGTAATCATCCACTGTCTGATGCGCCAAATGGTCTGCCAATACACTTCCCTTGATTGCTTTTTGAGTTGTGTACTGCATGTCATACTCAGTCAAGATCATCTGCCATCTTGCTATTCTTCTGGACAAGGCAGGCTTTTCGAAGATATACTTGATTGGATCCATCTTTGAGATTAATAGAGTAGTGTGAGTCAGCATATACTGTCTCAGCCGGCGAGCAACCCATGCCAAAGCGCATCAAGTTTTCTCGAGCAGTGAGTATCGAGTCTCACAGTCGGTAAACTTTTTGCTAAGGTAATAAATAGCATGCTCTTTTCGGCAAGACTCATCATGCTGCCCCATCACACACCCCATTGAGTTGTCAAGTACTTTCAAGTATAAAATCAAAGGTCTCCCTTCAACTGGTGGCATAAGAATAGGTGGCTCCTGGAGATACTCCTTGATTCTTTCGAAAGCGGCCTGGCATTCATCATTCCAACGTACCACTTAATCTTTCTTCAGTAGCTTGAAGATTGGCTCACAAGTAGCAGTTAGGTGCGAGATGAATCGGGCAATGTAGTTCAGACGTCCTAGGAAGCCTCTAACCTCTTTCTTTGTCTTGGGAGGTGGCATCTCTTGTATAGCTTTCACCTTGGCAGGGTCCACTTGAATACCTTTGTCGCTCACGACGAAACCCAACAGTTTGCCAGACCTCACCCCGAAGGTGCACTTGTTCGGGTTCAACCTCAGTTTGTACAGCTTCAACCGGTCAAACAGCTTCTGTAGATGATCAAGGTGTTCCTCCTCAGTTTGGGACCTCGCAATCATATCGTCGACGTATACTTCAATCTCATGATGGATCATGTCATGAAACAAAGCAACCATGGCACGCTGATATGTTGCCCCAGCATTTTTCAACCCAAAAGGCATGACCTTGTAACAAAAGGTACCCCACTGAGTAACAAAAGTGGTCTTCTCCATGTCTTCAGGAGCCATCTTGATTTGATTATAACCGGAGAAACCATCCATAAAGGAGAAGACCTTGTGCTGAGCAGTATTGTCAACCAGAACGTCGATGTGAGGTAGAGGGAAGTCATCCTTAGGGCTTGCCCTGTTCAAATCCCTGTAGTCAACACACATTCGGACCTTACCATCTTTCTTCGGCACTGAAACCACATTGGCGACCCACTTAGGGTAAGAAGTCACTGCTAGAAACCCTGCGTCAAATTGTTTCATAACCTCAGCCTTGATTTTCTCGGACATCTCTGGGCGCATACGGCGAACCTTCTGTTTTACGGGAGGGAAGTCTTCCTTGGTAGGCAGGCGATGAACCACAATGTCAGTATCCAACCCAGGCATATCTTCGTAAGACCAGGGTAAGATTTCCATGTAGTCATGCAACATCTGAATCAACCGTTGTTTCACACTGAGCTCCAGGTTTGCACCGATCTTGACTTCCTTTTTGTCTGTCTCAATACCCAGATTCACTGTTTCCACTAGCTCTTTATGTGGCTGAATGGCCCTCTCTTCCTGGAGTAGCAGTCTTGCAAGTTCTCCCGGCACCGCGCAATCATCTTCACTTTCGTCTTCGGCTAAGTTGATCAGATTTTCGAAGTCATAACTGGCAGTAGCAGAGTCATTACCAGTGAGATCCAGAGTGGATTGAGACCTGTATACGTGAGTGTGTGTAAAATAGCTGTTTTGCAATATATAATAAAGAAAGACAAAGAGCGCAAGATTTGAAATGCAAGAACGTCCAATGCTTTTATTAATGATATATGAAAATGGCACACAAAAGCCCTCACAAATGAAGCCACGGTGTCCCGGGTAAGACACCGGGCCATAAAGTTTCACAATATTGTCTGTTACAAATTCAAAACAAAGAGTCCATTACTGGGTAATAAAAGTAATAGGGATGAAGTCCTTTGCTGTCCAGTTGCTTGGTCCACCGTTGGTCGTAGGGTATATCTAGCTGTCGAATTCAGACTCCTCCACATCATCTTCAATGGCGTTTATCCCCGAGTTGCTGATGAACACAGGAGGTCTTCCAATCCTTGCACTATGAATAGCCCTTTGAGCTTCTGCAGTGAAACCCAAACCAAACTTGTTATTCTTCTGAGTGAAATCAGGAAGTCGGCCCCAGTTTGCATACTCACCCTTCTCAATAACAGCCCGGGCATCCTTTAAGGAAGCCATCTTCAGAGGAGAATCTTCAACCACAGTCTCAACTGATGCCAGTGTCTGAGGAACCTCTTCAAAGTGTTGAAATGGGGTCTCAATGAACTCCCCATCCATCTCTATGTACCGGAACGAGTTGAGGTGGCTGACCATGTACTCTTCCTCCCCCTGTACTGTCACAATTTTCCCTCTGACCGGGTACTTCGGCTTCTGATGGAGTGTGGAGGTTACAGCTCTAGCTTTACGGATCCATAGACGACCCAGCAAACAAGAATAAGACGGTCGAATGTCCATCACGTAGAATGTAGAATTGAAGACCTGAGAACCAACTTTAATTGGAATATCTACTTCACCATGCACCATCCTTTTAGACCCATCAAAGGCCCAGACAACAATGTTACTTGGCTTTAACTCCAACCCTTTGCAATCCAACCTGTCTAGAGCTTTCTTGGGCAAAACGTTCAATGAGGAACATGTGTCAACCAACACATGTGCAAGACTAGTGCCCCTGCATTCAATGGAGACATGCAGGGCATCATTATGGTTCTTCCCTTTAGCATTCAGATCAGCGTCGGAGAAACCCAAACCATTATCAGCAGTTAAATTGGCCACACAATCGGTAAACTGATCAGCTGACGTCTCTTGTGGCACGTGGGCCGTCTTCAGGAAGGTAATCAGAGCCTTCGGACAGTTGGTGGAGCAATGTCAGGTGAGAAAAGTCTACCACTGCGGGTGACTTTAGCAGGCCCAGTAATGTTGCTGACGCCGGTATCAGCATCAAACTCTTGCTTAACTCCAAGAACATAAGCATCTGCCCCATAGTGCCAGGGGACAGCTTTGTCAGAAGTGTAGGGGATGGGCCCGGGAACAGTGATAATTATGGGTGCAATCTCCTGAACAGGCGCAATTCTGACAGGCTTCCTCGAGGGAGCCTTGGGAGAATTGTTGAAAATGGTAATAATGGAAACTTCTTCAGTAGGGTTGGCAGGAACAGCAATCTTCTCAAATAGGATTTCCTTATTATCCATCAGGTTTTGGTTGCCTGACTTCAAAGATGGACAACCAGTAGGTGAAACAGAACACAAATGGCAACCTTCACCACATCCCGGAAATAAACCGGCTAGCAACAGGTTCCTCTTGACGGTCATCAGCGGGGTAACAATATCATCCACAGGGGCTACAAACAAGTCTTCCTCTACAGCATTTATTCCATGTTTGGGCATGGGAGCAGTCACAACATTAGGCCTCTCGGGCGCCTCAAACTCAATCTCCTTTGCATCGATTAGGTCCTGAACCTTATTTTTCAGAGCCCAAAAATCATCTGTATTATGCCCCGGGATGTCAGAGTGATAAGCGCAGTGAGCGTTAGGATTGTACTTTGGGGATGTTGTGTTTGAAATCTTATGAGCTTCTTTTAAAGTCACCAGATTAGTCGTCAATAACTGTGGCAATATCTGAGACAAGTTCATGCTGAGACGAGTGAACTGCCTTCGAGGTCTCTCGCCCCTTTGTTGGTTGTGATGCTGAGGAGCACTAGCAGGTTTTGAAATAACAACCGCATTGACAGCTTGGCGGTGTTCCGGTCTATTCTGTCTTCTTGAACCGTAGACAGCGCTGGACTCCTTCTTGAATGGTTTCTTCTCGATGCTCGAGGAGGCCCCCTTCTGTATCTTCCCAGCCTTGATACCAGCTTCGATCCTCTCACCAGTCAAGATAAGGTCTGTAAATCCGGCTGAAGAGTTTCCAATCAAATGGTTAAAGAATGGACCAGACAGGGTCCCCAAAAAAATATCAACAAGTTCACGATCAGTTAAAGGTGGCTGCACCCTTCCGGCAAGGTCTCTCCATTTTTTAGCATACTCTTTAAATCCTTCACCCGTCCCTATTGACATACCCTGGAGTTGGGTACGCGTAGGAGCGAGGTCGGAGTTATATTGATACTGCTTATAGAACGCAGTAACCAAATCTTCCCAATTACGGATATTGGCTCCATCCAGCTGATAGAACCACTCAAGCCGAGTCCCTAAAAGACTGTCTTGAAAGAAATGGATCCACAAATTCTTATCAGCAGTGTAGGGTTGGATCTTCCTCACGTATGACCGGAGGTGCAGCTTTGGACAGGAAGCTCCGTCATACTTGGCAAAGGCAGGCGCCTTGAACTTATGGGGAATCACCACCCCAGAGGATAGACCTAGATCTCCGAAATCCAGACCGGGCACCTTCTGTATTTCCATAGCGCTCAAACGTTCTTCCAATTGTTTGTACTTATCCTCTGCAGGAGGATACTGTTCTTCATCATAGTCCGTCTCGTTGTCAGAGACTATAGGGCTAGGGACCCTCCTTTCTTGTGGACTGTCTTTCCCTCCCGATGAGGTGGCCAGATCAACTTCGTTTTGCAACCCGTTTCCAAACCTGCGTCCAGTGTTGAACAGGACGGTCCTCTTCTTCTTCTTCCTCCTCTCTTTCAGAATCAGGGTCTTCAGGTCCTGCTGACCCTTAGCTAGGCTCATGACCAACTCTTGGAACTGGGCGTTCTGGGCCTGGAGGGCCTTGATAGCTTGCTCAGTGGAAGGTTCAGTAGACATGATAATTGTTGAAATAAACAGCGAAGAAGATAAGAAACCTGTAAAAGGGTACCTGTTATGCATATGATGAATGGTATGCTATTTATGTAATGCATTCAAGGGTTTAAACATTCAAATTTGTTGCAGACAAAAAAATAACACACGTCATATTAAGAAGAAATTCAGTACATAACTGCCTCGTGGGCAAAATATTACAAAATTCTTAATGTAAAAAGACATTGCGCATCCTTTTTGGAGCGATGTAAGTGTTGAGGGTCTCCTCCTCGTGAAGTCGGCGGGTAAGCTCCAAAACCTTCTTCTCACTGGCATAGAAGCTGGATTCAAAAGTATTCTGTTCTTCCTTAAGTTGGATCCAGCTCTTTTGCATTTCTTCCCAAGATGTTGGCATGTCAGGATGTAGGATGGCGTATGGAACCTCTCCTTCCATAACAGTCTCTTTGATCAAGGGGAGAATGTGGGGGTAAGGCATCATAAGTTTCTGGGTGCGGGTTCGTACCCACCTGAGGTAAGGCTCAAGGGGGATGGAATTCTTGTGTCCCAGTGTCTTACTGTCTACTTTATTAGGCATCCTACAAGCTCTAATGAACCTTTGTCAAAGTCCTTGTGCATCATTGTCGAAGTCAAAAACTATGTCAGGAATCAGCATGTCATGAGGGCCATCCCTCCGAGCGTATCCAAATTGTCTCAAAGCTAAACAAGGGTTATAGGTAATGCCTCCCCTAATTCCAAGTAATGGAACATTAGGAAATTCTCCACAATGGTCAATAATGGTGACATTTTCTCTGGACCGAGAACACCAATGTACATCAGAATCTGTGAGGGTCATCAATCGTTGTGACCACCTTAAACCCTGCTCGTTCTTCAACACTGACTGTGGAAGGTGAGAAATAAACCACCTTGCTAGGAGAGGAGTACAGCATATGAGAACACCTCTTTTCCTTATTGTTCGAGTGTAAAATGAGTGGAGGATGTCCCCGAGAAATGTAGGTATGGGATTCCTGGATATGAAAATCTTGACAACATTCACATCTATAAGTTGATCAGGATTTGGGAACAAAACCAGCCCATAGATAAGGAGTTCCACAATCTCTTCAAAGGCTTGTAGATCAAGAGAGTTCCAACATTCTCGTGCCTTCTCAAACAGAAACTTTGCCAAGAATCCCTTGATACCATTTCTGGTTTCCCAATGCCTATTGATGTCGGATGGTTGCAGGCGTAAGGCTTGAGCAACATCTTCAGGTCTTGGTTCCTTTTCCGTACCGTTGTAGGGTAGTTGACTAAGAATAGGAATTCCCAGGAGTTGAGAAAATTCCTCCAAAGTAGGTACCAGTTGATAATTAGGGAACGTGAAACAGTGGTGCAGGGGATCAAAGAACTGGAAGAGAACCTTCATCATGTCTTCTTCGATGTTGGTGTTGACCAAGCTGAGGAGTCTACCATGTCTTTTACTGAAGAGAGAGTTCTCGGGAATCCTGGATGTAAGCTCCTTGAGTTGAGGAGAGATCCTTACAAGGTTGACTTGAATTGTTTTCCTGCGGAGAGACTCCATGTCCTGCAAAACAAGAACAAAGATGAAGATCTAAACCCTTGAAATGGTTAGAGGATGTGTATGATGTTTTATGATGTTCATGATGTATGCAAAAGTAAGCAAGTTTACATATAGACAATCATATTCACACAAAGCAAACAAGTCCTTAGGTTTAGGCTTGCATGGGGTTCATAGGTAAGTACCCTCTTGAGTGTAGTTGGCTCAAAACCTGTCCTAAGTAGTAACCGGGTTCTAAGGAGCTCAATATCATTGGATTGTATTCTATGTTCATCGTTTTGGCTTGGCCGCTTAACTAGCAACCAAAATATTCCAAGAAAACAACCCTCAATGAGTGTAGTATCGAGTATCTACCAACTTCGGACTGTACCAAATCCGGTCATCTCACTACCCCTAATAAAGGCCAAGATGGTCAAGTAAGGTTCTAGGTCATTAGTGCTTAGTGACATCACTCAGCGGCCCCGTACTCTCCTTCACTTAACTCAAGGGTTACCGGTACTCACAAATATGTCGCACTAATATAGCAATTGCTTCGACCGTGTCGGTATACCCTGCACAGTTTCCACAACGTATTGCTATCTATGAATGTTTTCCCAAATCTGGGTTAGGATTTATAGATCTCCGATACAAGCCCACAATTAAAAGCATACAGAGCAATACAATTGAAAACACAAGTGATCTAATCCTAAGGTACACCTCACTTTTTTCCCCAGCAGAGTCGCCAGTTCTGTGATCAGTGGGAATGAGAACTGACTGTTTTGGAATGCTGGTTCGCGTTTGCGTTTGTTTTCGCAAAATTTCGCGGTAAGCAAGAGTCACCACCGTCTTTTATTTTATCCAACAAAGAAAGGACAAAAGCACAGAAAAATTCCTTTTCGAGATGTTTCTCGGGTTCGGGAGGTAGATTATAGAAAGGGAAGGTGTTAGCACCCTTTCTATCCGTGGTTATCCACGGGCTCTTAGGTACTTGCTCACTATGTTTTCAAAAAGTTTTGCTTTTCTTGTGATTGTGGGTTTGAAAAAGGTTTTTGTTTGAAAACTTTGATTTAACTCTTGTTTCTGTCCTCAAGAGTGTATGAAGTGTTTTTTTGAAAACCTTGTTTGAAAAGTGTAAGTGCGACAGATTTGTTTTGTTTTGAAAGAGCAAGTACCTAAGAACCTCTACCTACTCAAAAGGAATTAAACTGTGTAAATGTCCCTTTAGACAATGTTATCCCACTATGAAGGAGTAGGTAGCATCGTCGTTGGATTTTTCGGGTCAATTCGATTTTAGGGATGTGTGGTCACTAAAGCAACGTTAGGACATCTTAGTGGTAACCTTAATGCCCTAGATCATTTTTATCCGAGGCAACCGTTTCGAGGCAACTTTGATCTTTAGGCAGGAGGGCGACCTCTAAAACATCCTATACTCAATGACCACGTCGAGGCAACCAAGTGAGGCGTACCCTAGGAGTGGCATGTGCAAGTGTGTCAATTTTCAGTTATGTTATCTTTACATGTCATGGTGAGCTACGGTTGATTTTAATTTAAGATAGATCTTGTCATGCATAGCCTAGTTAGCATACATCTAGCAGTTAATAGTTGCAGAAAATAAAACTAAGATATTACAAGGTGTCGGGTATTTACATCGCCAAAAACTAACTCTTGAAAAGTAAATATGGAAAAGTAAATAAAAGCGGTAAATAAATCCTAAGTTAAAGCTATTACATTCTCGAAGCAATTACAATAATATAGATAAAAAATAGCACGCGCGAGAAAAAGGTTTTTTAAATAAAGCATTTTTTTGGTCTTTTGAATTAACAATCAAGTCTAAATTAGTAACGGAATTAAAGAAAAAGGTGTTTTTGAGTTTTATTTTAATTAAGGCAGTAAAATAGGAGTGATTAAAAAAGTTAATAAAATCCTAATTATAACTCAATTTTAATTTAATGCGAAATTGTTAAAATTAAACCTAATTGAAAAAACTAGATTAATTGGTTACAATTTATTTACAAAAAATAAGTAGTGAGGTTAATAAAGATTATTTTTATGTTTTCTGATTTTTTATGAAAAAAATGGGTAGTGTGTTAATTAGTTAGTTTTTAATGATAATAATAAGAGCAAAAAATATGAAACGAAAAGAAAGAAACGAAAGCAAACTGTGGGGCGCTGGGCTTGAAAGGGGAAGTTTGGTCAGCGTTTTTCTCAGGCTCAGCACGCTGGCCTTTGGATCTAGCTCGAAGGCACTGGGTACGTTGAGATCTGAGGATGTATGGTGTTCCCTGCCTTCAACGCTGCATCTGAGTACCTGAAGAAAAAGCGTAACAAAGTTTTGGGGTACCTGGGATTCGAACCCAGGTCCCAAGAGGTTTTGCCATAGCGTGCTTGCCGACTCGTCCAATCTGCTTCATTCATTAGTTAAATAGAACATAAACATTATATCAAACAACAATTATGCCTGGCCAAAAAAATAAAAAGACGCGCAATTGGTTCGAACGAACCAATCACGCCCAGCCACGTTATCATCTTCCTCACACTGCCTGGTTCGTTTACCTGCAGATTTCGTTCTGTAGGAAGTTTCGTGGGAGGGTTAAAAATCACTCCAGTCCATGAAAACACTATTCAAGAACACAGACGTGTTCGTCTCAACCTCCTCATCATTCCTATGGCTATTGTTTGTCTCGATTTACCCTGTACAAGAAACGCCTAAAAACAAGAACAGGAACCCTAGGTTCTATATATGGGGTTAGAGGCCATGAAAATTAAATTGGACAATGCCAAAAAATTCTAAATCCAATAACAATCACAAATATGTCACTATTTTAAAGAAAAAAATGCAAGCATGGTGTTTTCAATTTCGTGTTCAGAGGTGTTTTCTAGAACACTTACAGTGCGATTTAGATGATGAACAACTTCGTTCTTGATTGGTCTCGCTTCAGGAGGTTGATGGCAAGAGAGTTGTGTCTTGCTCTGGGTCGGAATCTGCCTCCACACCAAAACCTGATCACCACTTTTCAAGCTTTCTTTTCAAGGTTGGGGCGCCGTTTCTGCAGAGTTTTTTGTAAGTGTTTTAGTGAGTGCAGCAGGGTTTCGTGTGTCTCTGCAAGGGTTTTTTTGTATGTCTTTGTGTGTGTGATTTGTTTATGAGCAACATGTTTATATAGGCAAAGAAATTAGGTCAACAAATGTGTATCAAATCTTGGTCCATTATGATGGAAAGATTTGATTTGATCTTCATGAAAACTTGCCAAATTTTGATTCAATCATGTGTTTCTGCCAGCTTGCTCTGAGTTGTTTGGGCCTCCAGTTTGATGGAAATCGAAAACTGACTTACCCCTTCGATTTTGCCTTCTTTGCCAGTTTCGATTGCTTCAAAGTCCCAATTCGAATCTATTTCTTATTAGACAACCTCGACCAGCCCTTGGCCTTGTGATGAGTTTAAGTTCGGATTCGAAGTGTTCATAACTTCCTTTATCAGATCATCTTTGGTTGAGAGAAACTCTACACTGAAATGCCATTCGAAAATCATTTTGTTCTGATGTTCTTATTCAGGGAAATTCTGCACTGAAATGCCATTCGAAGGGAATTTGTCCATATACCAATCGAAGGGTACTAATTGAAACTTCAATCGAAAGACACTGTTAACAGGCCAATCGAAAGGTCTTGTTCATACTAATCGAAGGGTCTAGTGTTGCCTCCTTCAAATGGACTTCTTATGTACCTTTCGAATGGGCCTTCTGAATGCTTCTTCGAATGGTCTTGAGTTGCCTCGTCCGAATGGACTTCTTATGTACTGTTCGAATGGGCCTTATGAGTGCCTCTTCGAATGAGTCATTTACATGTTCTTCGAATGAGCTTCTTGCCTGGTGAGTCGAAGGTAATCCTGAAGTATCTAGTGCATAGTCGAAGCATTGTGATATTGACTTGATCGAAGGAGGGTCCAGCGCTCAATCGAAGACCTACAGACCAAAGCTTGATCGAAGGAGGGTCCAGCGCTCAATCGAAGACCTACAGACCAAAGCTTGATCGAAGAGTTCCAAATGCTTAATCGAAGAATGGTGAATCAAACCTGATCGAAAGGTTCCAAACGCTTAATCGAAGCCTTTCCCAGACGCCAATCGAAAGACACTTTGTATATCTTCAAAAAACTTTATTTTTGTTAGGCGAGGGTTTGTGACCAACCATGTAAGGGAAGACCTTTGAAAACATGGGAGGGCAAATTTTGGGGTACAACACCCCTGTTCAATCTTCTTGAACCTGAAGAGTTAGATTGGCAAGTTTGCCTTTCGCGACTCAAAGGTAAAAGAGGATTGGACACTAGAGTGCCTGTAAATTTGCACTCGTCAAAGCATAGTTGAGGGAATGGGCTTAAAGATGCCATTTTGAGATGTGACAAAATCTTGTCGGAGATGGGCTTAAAGATGCCATCCAAGAATGTTTGCTGAATTTGTACGTTGTAGGTGAGTGGGTGAGTATCAGAAAGGTGTCCATGTTTGGAACGTCTCCGAGCTGGGGGTCTGAATAATCAATAGATTGACATCCATGTTGGGAAGCATCCGTAAACTGTTTTCAAAAGTTGAGTCTGAACAAGCGATAGATTAACATTCGTGTTTGGAGAATCCATAAACTGTTTTCAAAAGTCTTGAAGTCTGTATGAGTAGCAGAATGAATTCCGTGTCTGGAGTATATCTGAGACTGTAATTGGGATCTGAATAAGTGACAGGATGACTTTCATGGTGACTGCACTGGGGATAATCAAACTGCTGGTGTAAAGGTCAGAATGGCATCCGTGTTTGGAGCATATCTGAACTTAAAGTTGATAGTTGAATCTGAATGAGAGATAGAATGGTCGTCGTGTCTGGGGTGTATCCATACCGTATCTGAATAATTGTTAATGACAGCCTTTTAATCTTATCCTGAAAAGGGTAAAATGTTAGCTAAAACACAAAGTTATGTTGCATGATATGAATGATGTAATGAACTGTATTTCATCAATGTTTATGATACATGAATGTAATGGATGTGCATGTAGGCTGAGTAGCCTTCTTGCTGAGGGAAATAAATCCTTGACAACTGGAGATAATGAAATCTTTGACTCCTGTCAGGGAAAATAAATTCTTGACTGCTGCTGGGGATTGAAAATCCTTTGATCATTGAAAATGAGAAGTCCTGGGACCACTGTTGGGGAAATCAGGAGTTTGGGTTGTATGCCAATCTACTGGGGATTCCTGTTTTGAGGAGATCTTAACCGGGGAATATCTGAAAACTCTGTGAGGAATTGAGAATGAGAGTCTTCATTCTGCTTGGGGAATAAGAATTCTGTGGGGAATAGCCATACTGTTGAAAGGTAGCTATCCTGTTGGAGAGTAAAACTCAGGATTCTGGAAAAAGCTTATTCCTGTCTGGAAGAAGTTCAGGTTTAGGTTGTATGCCACTTTAAGAATGAGAATCTTCACTCTGTCGGGAATATCCGAAATCCAGATGTTATACCCCTTTGCGAAATGAGAATCTTCATTCTGTCGGGAATATCAGAAGGTTGGGTGTATGCCAATCTACTGGGGAAGCCAAAATGAGAATCTTCATTCAGTTCTTGGGTCAGAAGATTGGGTGTATTCCAATCTACTGGGGAAGCCAAAATGAGAATCTTCATTCAGGTCTTGGGTCAGAAGATTGGGTGTATGCCAATCTACTGGGGTTTTAAGGATGAGAATCTTCATTTTGTTAACGGTATCAGGAGCTTGGGAGTATGCCAATCTTCTGAGGTTTCAAGGATGAGAATCTTCATTCTGTTAACGGTATCAAGAGCTTGGGAGTATACCAATCTTCTGAGGTTTTAATGATGAGAATCTTCATTCTGTTAACGGTATCAGGAGCTTGGGAGTATACCAATCTTCTGAGGTTTTAAGGATGAGAATCTTCATTCTGTTAAGGGTCAGGAAGTTGGGAGTATACCAATCTTCTGAGGTTTCAAGGATGAGAATCTTCATTCTGCTAGCGAAACAGATTTTTAGGAGCTTCAGTTGTCCGTTATTCTATTGGTGGCTGTAACTTCCAACAAGTGATGAAGGAATTTTTGATGACGACCGTAACTTCCAACAAGTGATGAAGGAAATCTTTGACGATCGATCAATTTGAAATGTAATTTGTTTTGGAGAATAAATCCTTGACAAATGTTGGGGAAATAAACCAATGACTGCTGGTTTGCTAGAGAGGTGATAAACTTCTCGAGGACGCTTGAATTTCTTTTCAGAAAGATTTCGAAGAGATTCGTCACTGCCCCTAGCATCAAGTTCTTGTGGCACTGCCAGGAAACTTGGACTGTACGTAACCCTTTGTGGAGATTGACGTTTTAATGCCCCAAGTGATGGTGAGGGAGACTTGCCCCAGGTTAATCTGCAATTGAGAGATTTCTTGAAATCTTGACTGGACTGCCCCAGGTTCACTGAACTTTGAAAGATTTGTTGAAATCTTGACTGGACTGCCCCAGATTTGCTGGACCATACCAAACCAAGTCCCCTTCTTGTTGATAGGAGATTTTTGTAACGAAAGTGTCATCCCACCTGAAGTGATTTTATTCACTGAGAGAGCTTTCGTTTCTCCGAACATTCACAGTTGTGAATTTCTCCGCTGTCAAACAAATAAACATGTGCAAACAAAGATATTCAAATAATGCAAAGTTTATGCTTGTCTCGAAGTTTTGAAAAAATGCGTTTTTTAGCAGAAAACTTTTGATAAGACAAATTCAACACAAGATTTTAGGGCAAAGCCTTACAGGAGTCAGGATACCTTTTGTAATAGTATGCTTTCGAACTAACCCATGCTTCAATTAGGACTTTTAAAGAGTTGTAACGTGGCTTGGTTCACGGTTTAAGAAGAAAAGGATAAAGGCTCAAAGTATATTTGTGATCGTTGGATTTGTAACTATGTATCCAATGATTCGGACTGCAAGTGCACAGTCTTATCGAGTAGTTTTAAAAGATATCGAACCACAGAGAATTGATGAATCGATCTACCGTCTTCTATTGTTACTTTGCAAATCTAAAGCTAATTGATTTGGGTTGTAGGGAAAACTAAATACTAAATTAAGTTGGATTTTAAAAATCAATGAGCTTAATTACCAGTATGCAACAGTCGTACCTCGGGAACTAGCGACCTGTCGGGCGTCTTTATATTTTCAAAACAACTTTCAGTAAAACCTATCTAGTTTAAAAACCCTCCTCTCACACTGTCGTTTTGTTGATCTAGGCTATGCAGTTAAGTCCTAACGTACGCTTCCGCCATCCCGCAGGAGTTAAAAACACTTTTTGGAAACTAAACAAAATCTTAATTAACTTTAAAGTGCTTCTGCTGTATTTTAAGCCAATGCCTAATTACTATTGTCCAGTTAAAAGATCTCAAACTTCCGCTTTGTTGACCTTAACCTCTTTTTGTTTTTTACTTCCGTAACAAAACAATTTAATGATTTGAAAAATAGTAACTTAGGCCAGAAAAGAAAGTTTCGTAGTAAAAATAATCCCGACTAAGTTACTCGTTCCCTCGATTGGTTGACTTTACATACCGGTATAGGGTTTCTAGCCTGACATAATATTAAACCAAATCGCAGAATAATTTAAAGGACAAACACAAATAAACATAATTATATCGATTAATAAGCAATAAGAATTTGTAGACATAAACCTGGCAATAACTCTGAAGACCGAAGCACTCCTGCACAAATTGTAGGCTTTGCTTCGATCAGAGGATATATTTAACCGTACAGAAGAAAATAAAACTGAAAAGAATAATGCTGGAAAGAAATAACTGGGAAATAAAATGCTGCTGAAAAGAATATTCGCTCAATAAAATCTCTAAACTTTCTTGCCCAAAAAAGAAGAACCCTTTCTACTATGGTCTAAGGCTCTATTTATAGGTCTTGCTTGATCAGTTGCTCTCGAAAATGTAGGAACAATTTACTTCCTTCTTTGAGAAATAATAGGGCCATTCAATTGTCACGTTCGTTGGTCCTTTGACTGAGTGGGTGAGAAAATGTAGGAAGTCATTGGATTAACCCTTGAACGCGTTTCTGTCCATTGGATGAGAAGAAAATGGAGTAATGGCTTGTGACGTTCGTCACATTCAAGTGACGGTAGTCACTTGGTCTTCATGGCGCGTGACGTTCGTCACGTCTCCTTGACGGTCGTTAAGGCCTTCTTAATTGTGGGCCACGTGCTCACATGTGTAATGGGCTTTGGGCTCCTTTCTTCTCCTTAGGCCTTTTTGCTAGTTTTTGCACCCTTTTTTCTTCATTTCTTCAAAAGTGTTCGGCTTAATGCATATCTGCAAAAATAGAAAAATACCTGCATAATACTTATAAAATAATTTAATTTAAACTAAAGTATGAGAAATATTTGGTGTATATCAAGCCAGAAATATCACATATTTGTGTGTCATCAAACTCCCCCATACTTAAACTTTGCTTGTCCTCAAGCAAATGCTAAGTATGATGTTTTTCTAAACATGGTTATGACTCTGATCAACTAATATATAGCTGCGTTGTGTTTTTTTTGTCAGAAAATTGGTGGCTCGATTCGTGCTCCATTACTACATCGACGACGCTAGACAGTCCCATTTTACGTAAACTAGTTACAGGTCCTATCATAGCCTACCTCGAGTATTTGTCTTGTTTTTCCCTTTTCATTCTAGCGCAATCACATTAAGCCCTTTATCTTCACACGCACATAGCAGAACAGTCGGTTAGTGGTTATGATCCTTTTAAACTTTAGAGGTTTCTGGCACAGTAATGTGGCAACCTTTAATTCAATGGTTGGATGCGGGGGATCAGATCGTAATCTGCCCTACCGAGTTCAGTACCAGACGCTCCTGAACCATCCATCAAATGAATTTTCATGTTACTTTGTAAGGTTTACATCCTTTGGATTAGGCGATCAGGTGAGGATCGTCCAATTTAATCGGTGTGTTTCCTTGCAACATTTTGCTGAAATATTATATCATCCACTTATATTCATCGACTTCCTACGTAATTTGTGTTTAAGACGGTGCTGACTGCTAATATAAACTACTCAAGGTTACTATAAAGACTAAACTCAGGGTGTTGGAAACAACAGGTACTTGAACTGATCTATCATACTCTGGGGTTGTAGAGTGTCTAGACGGTAGAAATTTCGCTTAATCTCGCCTCAATTCCTGATGATTAAAGATTTTGCAGTCTATTTACTTTGTCGAGTGAGAGAAATTTTTTTTTATGGGCTCGAAAAGAAAGGGGAGTCTAAAAGAACAACACAAATTGCTTCAATAGATAACTTGATAAATTTTTTTTATTGAATTAGAGATAACAGAAGGGAAATTACAAAGAAAATAAAAATTACTTAGGAAAAGGGAAATACTTCCTCCCCCATACTTGAATCGTACATTGTCCTCAATGTATTGATAGAAGCGAGAAAGGGGAAATGGAAACTGGATAATCATTCTTCCTCCTCTTGTCTTTGGTATCGGCCACGTGTCCTCGCTCTTCGACGTGCTTGCCCGCCATGTCTGGAAGATTCACTGCCATCTCTCTGGGATATGATATTATGCAAGTCGTCAACACGGAGTGTTAAGGCTCGCATATCTTCCGTTATTCCTATGGTGAATTCCAGCATACTTTGATCGTGCCTGCGAGCATAGTCGTTTTGGTCTCTCTGCATTTGTTGCATGAGAGTCATCATCTCGATTTGGCGTGTCTCGAGGCTTTGGTGGCGTTGAGTGGACAGCTGGTTTTGCTGCATTATTGCGGCAAATATTGCGTCTATGGTGGCGGGATTGTTGGCTTGCTGTGGTTGGGGCTCTTGCTGCTCTAATTCTTCTTCGATTTCGTCAGCGGCAGCATTGTTTGCCTGACCTTGATTTCCTTGCACATTTTCTCCGGGTTCTAGGGCGTTCAGGTTGTAAAGCCAGTTATCCGGATTACCCAAGTAAGTACGATTATGATTTGGCATGATCACACTACGAACTCTTGCATTCTTAACCATTAGATAGTACCCTCCAGCTTCTCGTACTTTGATCAGGCGGCCAGCTCTACAGTTATCAATGTCCATATAAACTGCTGGCAGCAGAGGTAGGCGTTGGATCCTTTCCCCCCGGTTCAGGTGAACTGTGATGGTGGTGACGATGCCTCCGATGCAAAAAGGTGTGGTCCCGTCTCTTGTAACGAGGTTTTGAATGTGGGCCATCATTAAAGTAACGGGATTAAGACGGAGGTTTTGCGAAAAGTTACAGTGAAGAGCATACAATTCTTTAGTGTTTACCTTGTTGTTGTTTGCCTTTCTGAATATTTTGTTTGCCATAACACGGTGTAAGAAGCAGATGTTCGGGTTGTGGATGTGAGATGCGTACCGTGCTTCGGGTGTGACATTTGGTTCGCCGGTTATTCTCTCCCATAGTGCGTATGCACTTCCATTCCAATCCAATTCTGGGGGAATGCGATATTGCACATTATTCCCTCGGGGAAAATGAAATATGTCGCTCAAAATTTCATGGTTGAGTGTGTACTCTCGGTTGAACATCCGAAATTGAGTGGCTCCCGTTAGGTGTGCGTCTGCATCGTCTCGAGTGTGACATGCGTAGGAACTCAAGAGTTCCAACGTGAAGCTTCGTTAGTTGGTGTGTTCATCATGCTAATAAAGCTTAGGCCAGCTTTATTCAGCAAGCCTTCCATATGAGGTTGCAAGCCTAATTCTTGCAAGCAATTGTTATCGACGAACCGTGTGGATGTTAGCCCTCGATGATGAAATTTTATGTACCTCTCTTTTTGAAGCTCACCAGCTTCTCCTTGTCAGAGCATGAGATGTCGCATGTCGGGTTCGGGTTGGTTGGCCATGATTTTTGAACTTGATAGGAAAAATGTATTTGTGATAAAGAGATGGAAAGGGGGTGGTAGTGATGAAACTAAGGATGGAAGGGGGGTTTATATAGATGGTTTTGTTGAGTAAGGAATTTAATGGTGTTTATGGGAGAATTTTGAAATTGGGAGGTTATGGAAGTTATGGGTGAGTGGAGTAAATGGGGTGGTGGGATTTTTAAAAAAAATTCCGTGTATCAATGCTGTCCAACGGTCACGGAAATGAAAAGCATGGGGGACAATTCCTGCCGCCCGTCACGTTCTCTCTGACGCTCGTCAGAGTCAAAGACAGTCCCTGATGTTCGTCACATGCATCCTGACGTTCGTCAGGGTGAGGTGTTGGTCTCTTTGACCTCTTTTTGACTGCGTGCTCCACTAATTTAATTCATTAATCTCTAATTTAATTCATTAATCTTAATGTTGAGAAGTATATTGCAAGGGATATAATAGCTCATTGTATAGTTGGAAGAATGATATGGTAAGCAAGTGAAAATAGTAACAAAAATAAGAAACACATGAAAATAATAATAGGAATTAGAAACAAATGAAAATAATAATAGAAATTGCACAGTATAAAAAATGAATACATACTTTGCATGAAAATAAATACTTTAAAATAAATAAAATGGATATGAAATGAATAGATGAATAAATAAACGAAATTTTAGGACCGAAAAGTAATAAATTATTTGAAAATAATACAACCATAATGAGTTTTGAGAATAATAATAATAACCCCCCCCCCCCCCCCCCCCCCAAACTAAGAACAATCAGTGTCCTCACTGGGGCGGTACAGAAAAACTATCAAGCATGAGGGCCTCCGGGAGGTGGTGCAGAAGCGTGCAGATGTTGATAAATGTGATCAAACGGCTCTGTGAC
The DNA here is from genome assembly GCA_948472305.1 of Vicia faba. Taxonomy (NCBI): domain Eukaryota; kingdom Viridiplantae; phylum Streptophyta; class Magnoliopsida; order Fabales; family Fabaceae; genus Vicia; species Vicia faba. Next base: position 283,628 of record CATIWC010002773.1, on the reverse strand, counting down.
GACGTCCATGAAAGGAAAGAAGTCACGCCGAAGTGTGCTGACATTATCTTTAACAGTGTCGAGCTCGCCTCGGAGTGTGGTAACATCTGTCTGCAGAGTCTTGATCGCATGTGCATGATCAGGCATGGGCATGTCATCAGCTGTGGTAACAAGGGGTAGTGTAGGGTAATCCAAGGGTGTATAATCGTGGAAACCTGTGGGTGTGGATGGGTCGCTCTCCTCCCTCTCAGGGTCGTGTTCGTCTGTCTTCTCTAGGGGATATAGCCAATTTGTCTTGGTATAGACACTGGTATGCTCGGGGCTATGCAATTTAAAGTAATAGACAAGGTTATTTTGGACAAGCAGCTGAAAGTGAGGTGGGTTGAGGTTACCAATCAAAGAAATGTTAAAGTAAAAAGGGATGTCCATGGTATAATATATGGCGTACAATGTAAGGCGCGATAGAGATGACCGTAGGGATAGGGCCTCGGCTATCATAGTGACTAGCCCGCCGACACAGATGGGGCCATGGGTACACTGAGCTATAGCTGACATGTTGGCAATCATAAATGATGCGCCAATGACTGGTCTGGACTGAAAATCACAGTAAATGATGAACAACTCATCTCTAGAAACTGAGAGTCGATTAATAGGTTTTCCAAAAAATGTGATGGAAATACCTAATCGCAGGGTTATGAATCTCGGTGGCATCAAGGTGGTCGGGGTCCTCAGGATATTGGCCCTCTATGTCTCTCCAAAAGTGATTCAGCTCAAAGTTGAGGTAGTCATCCGCTTGGGTTTCCATGTGGGCGTCTAAAGAACTAGGGAATCCTAGCAGCTCAGCTAGACTGCGAACTGTAAACTGGTGGGTGAAACCGAACAATCTAAAGGACATCTAACCTCTACTATGCCCTAAGCCTTGTGTGGGTTTATAGATGAGGGAGCTCAAGAACTCCAAGGTGAGGCGTTGGTGTGTAAGGTGTTTATGGGCTAGGAACCCCTCCCATCCTATCTGGTTAAACATGAAGTAGACACTTTCCCTGATTCCTAAGGCTGTCAAGGTGGGATCATGCACATACGTGGTCATACTCATCTGGCGATGAGCCAGAATCTCATATCGTCTCTGCTGAGTCTCCGAGGCAAAAATGATAGTATCCATGAATTTTAGCTTGTAGGTTCCTGTGAGTCGGTACTAAAATTTGTAAAAGAAAAATGCAAATAAGTAAAATATGATGTGGGAGAAAGAAAGAAAAGGAAAAAAAATAAGAAAGTAAAAATCAAAATGCAGAACTAAAATAAAAAATAAAAATAAAAGATAAAGATATTTGAGAGATAATAAATAAAAATAAATAAAAAATTGTGGGTTGCCTCCCACACAGCGCTTGTTTAATGTTGTTAGCTTGACAATGTTGTTAGACGTGAATTAGTTTCCAAATTCGTGCGGTAGCTCTAATAGCGTTAAGCTCGCGGTGTAATCCTTATTTTCGATGTTGTAATAATGCTTTAGGCGTTGGCCATTTACTAAGAATGGATTCATGGATTTTCCTTTAATCTCTATGGCACCACTGGGGAAAACTTTGGTTACTTCGAATGGTCCAGACCATCGTGAATGGAGTTTTCCAGGGAAAAGTTTCAGACGAGAGTTGAATAGGATAACTATATCTCCTTCATTGAATTCTTTCCTTGAGATTCGTTTGTCATGCCATTTTTTTGTCCTTTCTCTGTAGATCCTTGCATTTTCATATGCGTCTAATCTTAGTTCTTCTAATTCATTTATGTCGAGGATCCTTTTCTCTCCTGCCGCAGTGTAGCTTAGGTTTTAAGTTTTAATTGCCCAGTAGGCTTTGTATTCAATTTCCACTGGCAGGTGGCATGATTTTCCATAGATGAGTTTAAAGGGTGTTGTACCTATTGGTGTCTTGAATTCCGTCCTGTAGGCCCATAATGCGTTAGGTAACTTAGCCGACCAATTCTTTCTTGATGTGGCAACAATTGTTTCCAATATTTTTTTTATTTCTCGATTTGAGACTTCCACCTGTCCGCTTGTTTGGGGGTGGTATGGTGTAGCGACGTGGTGCTTCACCTCATATTTGGTTAGGAGTTTATCAAAGATTCGTGATATGAAGTGGGAGCCACCGTCGCTTATAACTTGTTTGGGTACACCAGACCTTGGGAATATAATGGTTTTGAAGAGTTTAATCACGACTCTAGTGTCGTTTGTTGGAGAAGCTATTGCTTCAATCCATTTCGAAACGTAATCTACAACCACGAGTATATATTTGTTCCCAAATGAGGATGGAAATGGTCCCATGAAATCTATTCCCCATACATCAAAGACTTCAACTCGTAGAATGCCAGTCTGAGGCATCTCATCGCGTCTGGATATATTTTCGGTGCGTTGGCATCGGTCGCAGTTTAGGATGGCTATGTGCACATCTTTCCATAAATTTGGCCAGTAGAAACCAGACTGCAAAATTTTGGCACATGTCTTTGATGTGTTTGCATGGCCTCCGTAAGGGGCATCATGACAATGAGAAATAATACTTTCTATTTCATTTTCTGGGACGCATCTTCGGAAAATACCGTCGGCACTTCTCTTGAATAGTAAAGGTTCATCCCAAAAGTAACGTTTCAAATCGTGAAAGAATTTTTTCTTCTGTTGATAAGTCATATCAGGGGGTAGGATTTTGGCATCCAAGTAATTTGCTATGTCCACGTACCATGGTATGGTTTGGTTAGTTCGGACAGAGACCATGGCTTCTTTTATATCATTATTTATTTCGTCTTGTCTCTCTCGTGAATCATTGTTAGCAGCTTGTGTGTCAAGTCCTAAAAGCAGTTTATTTGGATTTGATTCAGGTGGTTCTTTGCTGGCATCTCCTAAGTCCATCTGAGCTAACAGACGTTCATACGGGAAGTCATCATTAATAGGCACTTCTTCTGGTGTCAGCTGTTCCATTCGAGATAAATGGTCGGCTACTACGTTCTCGGTACCTTTTTTGCCTTTAATTTCTAAATCGAACTCTTGCAGAAGCAGAATCCATCTCAAAAGTCTCGGCTTTGAGTCTTGCTTGGTTAAGAGATATCTAATAGCTGCGTGGTCTGTATAGATGATTATCTTTGCGCCTACTAGGTAGGAGCAAAATTTGTCTAGTGCAAAGACTACGGCTAAAAGTTCTTTTTCCGTTGTTGCGTAATTCATCTGTGCAGGGTCCAAGGTTCTACTAGCATAATATATCACATGAAGCTTCTTATCTCTTTGTTGTCCCAGGACTGCACCTACGGCGTAATCACTCGCGTCACACATGATTTCAAATGGAAGTCTCCAATCAGGTGGTTGCATGATTGGTGCATATACAAGAGCTGTTTTTAGTTGGTTAAATGCTTTTAGGCATTTGTCATCAAAATTATATTCAACGTCTTTCATAAGGAGGGTGGTTAGAGGTTTTGATATTTGCGAGAAATCTTTTATGAATCGGCGGTAGAAACCGGCGTGTCCTAAGAAACTGCGTATTTCTCTTACTGTTTTAGGGGGTTGCAAGTTTTCTATGACTTCGATCTTAGTTTTATCGACTTCGATCCCCTTTTCAGACACAATGTGTCCTAGTACGATTTCTTGTTTGACCATAAAGTGGCACTTTTCCCAATTCAGAACGAGGTTAACTTTTACACATCTCTCCAAAACTTTCTCCAAATTTACCAGACAATCTTCAAAACTCTCTCCACATACAGAGAAGTCATCCATAAAGACCTCCATAATGTTGTCTATGAAATCAACAAAGATTGCCATCATGCATCTCTGAAACGTGGCGAGAGCATTGCATAATCCAAACGGCATTCGTCGGTAGGCGAAAGTTCCATAAGGACATGTGAATGTTGTTTTCTCTTGGTCATCGAGGTGAATAAGGATTTAAAAGAATCCGGAGTAACCGTCTAGATAACAGTAATGTGAGTGCTTAGCTAATCGTTCAAGCATTTGATCAATGAATGGTAGCGAGAAATGGTCCTTGCGAGTGGCCTTATTTAGCTTCCTATAGTCAATACACATTCTAGCTCCGCTTATAGTTCGTTCTGCTACAGCTTCGCCTGATTTGTTTGTTGTTACCGTTATACCACCTTTCTTTGGTACACAGTGGACTGGGCTTACCCATTGACTATCGGAGATTGGGTATATGATTCCTGCGTTCAAAAGTTTTTTAACTTCGTCTTTAACTACGGTGCTCCATATTGGGTTAATTCTTCGTTGATGTTCTCTAGAAGATTTGCAGTCATTTTCCAGCATAATACGATGCATGCATATGGAAGGACTTATTCCTTTGAGATCTGTAATGTTGTATCCTAGGGCGGAGGGATATTTTCTTAAGACTTGTAATAATTTGTCTGTTTCATGTTGTCCTAAGTCTGCGTTGACAATTACAGGTCGTTTTAACTCGGTGTCAAGGAATTCATATCTGAGGGTCTTAGGTAATGGCTTAAGATCCAATGTCGGTTTTCTTGTGCACGGCATGTGATCGGGTGTCAGAGCTAAGCATTCACTTAGATTGTCGTCTCGGTATTCAGGACACCATTCGTTATCTTCGAATATAAGAGGTGTGGGAATCTTCATGGTTTCAGAACAAGGTATTGGTTCCCATTCAATTTCTCTTACGCATTCGTCCATGATGTCCACCAGATAACATGTGTCATCTATGGCGGGCACTTGTAAGAATTGTGTTAGAATAAATTCGACTTTCTCTTCACCTACTTCAAAGGTTAATTTGCCCTTTTTTACATCTATGATAGCTCCAGTGTGGCTAAGAATGGTCTTCCTAATATGATAGGTGTGCTTTCGTCTTCTCTAATGTCCATGATTATGAAATCTGTAGGGATGTAGAATTGGCCTATTCGTACAGGAACATTTTCTAAGATTCCTACTGGGTATTTGACGGAGCGATCCACTAATTGAACGGACATCTTTGTCGGTCTTAGTTCACCTATTTCCAGTTTGTTGCATATGGATAAAGGCATAACGCTAATACTAGCTCCTAAATCACATAGGGCTTTGTCTATGACAAACTTACCTATATGGCATGGTATAGAGAAACTTATGGGGTCTTTCAACTTAGGAGGCGTCTTGTTTTGGATAATTGCGCTACATTCTCCTGTAAGCGTAACTGTTTCGTCATCTTCTAGCTTTTTCTTGTTAGATAAGATTTCCTTGAGGAATTTGGCATATGAGGGCATTTGAGTTATAGCTTCTGTGAAAGGAATTGTTATATTAAGTTGTTTTAGAAGTTCTACGAATTTTTTAAATTGCCCTACATTCTTAGGTTTGACTAATCTATCAGGAAAAGGGATTTGGGGTTTATAAGGCGGTGGAGGCACATAAGGTTTTTCTTTTTCTCTGGCCTCTCCTCCTTTATCTTCTTCGTCTACCTCTGGTTTCTCTGGTTGATTCTCCTTCTCAGTTGATGTTTCATCCCTTTGATACATACTTTGATTTGACAGTCTTGGGTCAGGCGGTCCATCTAACTCGGTTCCACTCCTTAATATGATGGCATGAGCATGCCCATTCGGGTTAGGTTGTGGTTGACCGGGAAATGTCAGCCGGTGCAGCTGTAGGTGCTTGTTGTTGCGCCAATTGAGAGATTTAGGTTTCTAACATTTTATTGTGGGTGGCCAAAGCATCTATTTTGTTTGCTAATTGTTTTATCTGCTCATTAGTATGTATGTTCTGATTTTGGACGTCTTTATTTGTTTGTGCTTGAGTAGCTATGAAATTCTCCATCATCAGTTCTAAGTTTGATTTTCTAGGTGCACTAGGAGCATTTGCAGGGGATTTCTGATATCCGGGTGGTACGGCAGGTGCTTGGTTCGGAGCATACAACGCATTGGGGTTTTTATATGAGAAATTTGGGTGATTTTTCCATCCAGGGTTATAAGTGTTTGAGTAAGGGTTTCGTTGGGCATAATTCACTTGGTTAGTTTGAGTTCCTGCCAAGATCTTACATTCAGTAACTAGATGTCCAGGCACTCCACATATTTCACAATTGGGAGTTATAGCAGCCACGGTGGCTGGAGGTATTGCGGTCAAATTATCAATCTTTAGGGTGAGGGCATCTACCTTAGCGTGGACACTGTCTAGGTCGCTTATCTCATACATTCCTCCTTTTGTCGGTGCTTTCTCTGTAGTACCTTTGTCTGCGTGTCCTCTTTCACTTCCCCACTGATAGTGGTTTTGGGCCATACTTTCAATTAGAGCATAGGCAGCGGTGTAGGATTTATCCATAAGTGCACCACCTGCGGCAGCGTCTATTGTTAATCTTGTATTGTAGAGGAGACCATTATAGAAGGTGTGGATAATCAACCATTCTTCTAGCCCATGATGTGGGCATAGTATCATCAGATCTTTGTACCTTTCCCAAGCATCGAAAAGGGATTCGTTCTCCTTTTGTCTAAAATCGCTTATTTGAGATCTTAGCATAGCTATTTTGCTTGGTGGAAAATATCTCGCAAGAAAGACTTTCTTCAGCTCGTCCCATGTAGTGACTGAGTTTGCGGGTAGATATTGGAGCCAAGCTCTTGCTCTGTCTCTTAGAGAGAAAGGGAAAAGACGAAGTCTTATTGCCTCTTGACTGACCCTATTGTTCTTGATTGTATCTGCGTACTGTAGAAATATTGATAGATGAAGATTAGGGTCTTCCATCAACCCACCAGAGAACTGGTTCTGTTGCACAGAAGATAACAAAGAGGGTTTCAGTTCAAAGTTGCTAGCCTCGATTGGAGGGGCAGCAATGCTATTATGTGGTATATCTTGTGAGGGAATAGCATAGGATTTGAGTGGGCGCGGAGCAGGATTTGCAGCCGTTTCTTCGGAAGGTGGAGAAATGGGAAGTTCGAATGATTGACGAGGTCGAGTGTTATGCAAGAGATAATACTCTTGGATGCGGCGTCTAAGTCTGAGATAACGCTCGATATCGTTGATAGGTATGTATAACGGCTCGCCTTGCGAACGAGTGTTTGGCATACAAATAAGAGAAGAAAAGAAAAGAAATAGAGAAGAAAGAGAGAAGTTTTTGCTCTAGTCTCTACTGCGTAACAAAAGAGTAGCGATATCGACTTAAATCAGTCCCCGACAACGACGCCAAAAACTTGATCGTGGGATTTGTAACTATGTATCCAATGATTCGGACTGCAAGTGCACAGTCTTATCGAGTAGTTTTAAAAGATATCGAACCACAGAGATCTGATGAATCGATCTACCGTCTTCTATTGTTACTTCGCAAATCTAAAGCTAATGAATATTTGATTTGGGTTGTAGGGAAAACTAAATACTAAATTAAGTTGGATTTTAAAAATCAATGAGCTTAATTACCAGTATGCAACAGTCGTACCTCGGGAACTAGCGACCTGTCGGGCGTCTTTATATTTTCAAAACAGCTTTCAGTAAAACCTATCTAGTTTAAAAACCCTCGTCTCACACTGTCGTTTTGTTGATCTAGGCTATGCAGTTAAGTCCTAACGTACACTTCCGCCATCCCGCAGGAGTTAAAAACACTTTTTGGAAACTAAACAAACTCTTAATTAACTTTAAAGTGCTTCCACTGTATTTTAAGCCAATGCCTAATTACTACTGTCCAGTTAAAAGATCTCAAACTTCCGCTTTGTTGACCCTAACCTCTATCTGTTTTTTACTTCTGTAACAAAACAATTTAATGATTTGAAAAATAGTAACTTAGGCCAGAAAAGAAAGTTTCGTAGTAAAAATAATCCCGACTAAGTTACTCGTTCCCTCGATTGATTGACTTTACATACCGATATAAGGTTTCTAGCCTGACATAATATTAAACCAAATCGCAGAATAATTTAAAGGACAAACACAAATAAACATAATTATATCGATTAATAAGCAATAAGAATTTGTAGACATAAACCTGGAAATAACTCTGAAGACAGAAGCACTCCTGCACAAATTATAGGCTTTGCTTCGATCGGAGGATATATTTAACTGTACAGAAGAAAATAAAACTGAAAAGAATAATGCTGGAAAGAAATAACTGGGAAATAAAATAATGCTGAAAAGAATGTTGCTGAAAAGAATATTCGCTCAATAAAATCTCAACTTTCTTGCCCAAAAAAGAAGAAACCTTTCTACTGTGGTCTAAGGCTCTATTTATAGGTCTTGCTTGATCAGTTTCTCTCGAAAATGTAGGAACAGTTTACTTCCTTCTTTGAGAAATAATAGGGCCATTCAATTGTCACGTTCGTTGGTCCTTTGATTGAGTGGGTGAGAAAATGTAGGAAGTCGTTGGATTAACCCTTGAACGCGTTTCTGTCTGTTGGATGAGAAGAAAGTGGAGTAATGGCTTGTGACGTTCGTCACATTCAAGTGACGGTAGTCACTTGGTCTTCATGGCGCGTGACGTTTGTCACGTCTCCTTGACGGTCGTCAAGGCCTTCTTAATTGTGGGTCACGTGCTCACATGTGTAATGGGCTTTGGGCTCCTTTCTTCTCCTTAGGGCTTTTTACTAGTTTTTGCACCCTTTTTTCTTCATTTCTTCAAAAGTGTTCGGCTTAATGCATATCTGCAAAAATAGAAAAATACCTGCATAATACTTATAAAATAATTTAATTTAAACTAAAGCATGAGAAATATTTGGTGTATATCAAGCCAGAAATATCACATATTTGTGTGTCATCAATTTGTACCCACCCGCTCTTCATGATGTTCTTCGATCCTAAACTCAGTTAATTGTGCGTCAAACTCTTTTCGAGTTTGGAATGACGTTTTGGTGATGGTTCACACCAGTTGAATTTTATGGGAAGGCAATCATTTTTGCAACATTTTTCATGTTGTTGAGGATTTATAACGACCTCTTTCTTTTTGATTTGTTATCCCTAATTTTTGCCTGACTGTTCCTGTTATCGGGATTACAATCAGCAGGATGCCCCAGCTTTCTTAAGCCTCCTTTATAGGTTTTGGCTCAGTGGGATTTTCTCTTTTGAGAGATAATGACTGCCTATGAGATAAGGAACCATCACTGTCTTTTGGTTCAAAGGAATGTTTTTGATGTCATTCGTTGTATTACGAACTGAGAGTTTGCGACTTCAATGTGCATCTTTTGAATTAACTGAGAGACTACCCTGCCCCAGGTTTAAATCAAAGGTTTCAATTTGTGTATAAAACAAAAACTTCTACTTCTTTGGCTCGAAGGGGTTGACTAAGGATTATCTTTCTTATAACTCCAGTGTTTAGGATTTGAAAGAAATGCCTGTACATCGTCAGCAAGGTCTGTTCAAAATCATATTGTATGAGATTATGGTATTGTTTTGTCATCCTCCCTCTAAAGGCTTGTAACTTTTATCAAGAGTTAAATATCATAGAGAAAGTAGGAAGCATAATAGTGAAAACGAATGGATGAATTCAAGACAAACATATGCAATGCATTAATGAAACAGAGTTTGACATCAACAGATAATTGTTTGAATAACAAAAGAATTTACAACTTGAAAATTCAAATGAAACAAAAGTCTCTTAGTTCGAACTTGTCATTTCAAGTGGAGAACCCTTAGTGGAAGATTTTCATCTCGCCATCTGGCATGAATTCCAGCACTCCTCCTTCAATCAAGTCTTGGATCTTGTTTTTCAAAGCCCAACAGTCGTCAGTGTCATGTCCAGGACTATAGGAGTGGTATACACAAAATTAGTCGGGGTGATAGCTAGGAGCAGAGGTATTGGGCTTCCGAATAGGATCCTTTAAAGCAAGCAGATTGGCCTTCAACAAGCGTTTTAGTATTAGAGATGATGGTATGTCAGTCTCATAGAAATGTCTTCCAGACGTATTTTTCTTACGCCGATTACCCCGTTGACGCTGGCGAGGTTGTTGCTGGGCTTGTGACCCTGAAGCAAGTTGGGGAGCCTTTACCTTGTCTTCTTGTCTCAAAGGAGGTTGAATGATGACTTGGTCTTCAACCCTAGTTATTTGCCCCACTTGGTTATCTTGAAGCAGTTTGTTGACGAGAACCCTGAGCTCTTCTTGTCTTTGAGCCAGGTCTTGAATGAGAGCCATCTGGCCCACCAGCTGTCCCATCATCTGGATCTTCATTGTTGCCAGCTCAATTTGTAGCTCTTCCAACTGATCATTCCTGACGCCGCCTGGATTTCCTAGGACCATGCCCCTTGTGAGGAGAGCTTTCACTTCTTCTTACCCCTAGGAGAGGTTCAAGAACATTTCTTGAAGCCGAGCATTTTGATCCTGGATATCTTTGACAGTCCTCTCTAGAGCCATCTCTACTGAAATAAACAGTAGAAGAGTAAGGAAACCTGAAAAGGAAAACTTGTTATAATATAATGCATGATATGTGGATGCATGTTTTCAAGAATCCCTCAGGGTAAACACAAGAGAATGTTAGGGGTTGAACTTTGATCAACAAATATTTGATTGGAGAGCTTTGTAATGGCGGATGTCTTTCCACGAGAATCAAGCTCACCATGTCAAGTGGGTCATAGCCCTCGATTCAAGTTGTTGTACTTGATCTTTGACGGTGTTTGTTTAGAGAAAAATGAAACCTCTTGCCCTTTGGTAGACGTTTGGTTCAACGTGACCCTGCATCAAAAGACCCTCGAGATCCTTGAAATGGTCATTGAAAATGCTATGGTATGATGTTATGATGTTATGTATATGTATGCAGAAGTAGGAAAGTGTATATACAGGTAATCATATTCACACAAAGCAGACAAGTCCTTAGGTTTAGGCTTGCATGGGGTTTGTAGGTAAGTACCCTCTTGAAGTTAGTTGGCTCCACCTGTCCTAAAATAGAAACCGGGTTCTAAGGAGCTCAATATCACTGGATTATTTTCTGTGTTCATTGTTTTGGTTTAGCCACTTGACTGGCGACCAAAATATTCCAAGAAAACAATCCTCAATGAGTGTAGTATCGAGTATCTACCAACTTCGGACTGCACCAAAATCGTTCATCTCACTACCCCTAAAAAGGCCAAGATGGTCATGTAAGGTTCTAAGAGCTCGTTAGTGCTTCATGACATCACTCAGCGGCCCTGTATTCTCTTTGATTGACTCAAAGGCTACCGGTACCCACAAATATGTCACACTAACATAGCTACTACTTCAACCATGTCGGTATACCCTGCACAGTTCCCTCACAGTTTATTGCTACTTACCTAAAAGGTGTCCCCAAATCCGGGTGTAGGATTTAAAACAAACCCAAACAAGGAACCCAAAAAGTAAAGCAATCAAAGCAATCAAGGTAAGCATATAAAGATGATCTAAAACCCTAAGGTAACCCCACTTTTAGAAATAGTCCCCAGCAGAGTCGCCAGTTCTGTTATGATGTGGGAGAACTGACTTGAGGATTTGCGTTTGTTTTTGCACTTGTTCGGTTTAGCAAAAGTCGCCACCGACTTTTTATTTTATCCTAAGGAAAGGTCAAAAAGCACAGGAAAGACCTTTGAGATGTTTTCATGGGTTCGGGGGGTAGATTATGAAAAGGGAAGGTGCTAGCACCCTTTTCATCCATGGTTATCCATGGGCTCTTAGTTACTTGTTTTAGATCACTTGCCTTTGCTTTTCAATTGTTTGAAAATGGTGCTTTGTGTGTGTGGTTTTGAAAATGTTTTGAAAAATATGCCTTGTCTAGGCAACCTTTGTAATGATTCTTGTTTGAATATGTACAAAGGTGTGTGTCTTTTTGAAAAGATAATTCAATGTTTTGAAAGTTGTTTTTGAAACTGTTTTGAAGTTGTGTTTGAAAAATGGCAAGGATGTTTTGCAAGATTTTGATCAAGTAACTAAGAGTTGTCTACCCTATTTTACTCGAAGATCTTTCTTATGTTTTTAACCTTATTTAACAATGTTATTTCACAATTGTATTTGATGAACAACCTTGTGTTAGGATGTTAAACGGGATAGGCGCGGGTCATCGTATACAATCATTGAAAGCAACTTGTGAGACGCTCTAGCAATTTTGTAAGGGACGAGATCATTTTATCGAAGGCAACATCGAGGGTCATCGAGGGACTACGATCTTTGTTTATTGAAGGGGCATTTGCTAGAGTGTCTCATACTCGAGGGACATGATTGCATTTTGCGAGGCAACAAGCGAGGTTACCCTAGAGGTGCAAGTGTGAATTGTGTATTGATTTCATGCATTTATCTTGTATTAGGTCATCTAGCGATTAATTTTGAATCTTCGCATACAAACCCTAATTACTATACAATATCTCGAAAGCGATAAATTGCGGGAATTTAAAGTCTAAGGTATTACAAATAAGTATCTAGGGATGGGGGTACAAATGTTTACAAAGGGGGATGAGTCTTATCAGAATAATAATGTCCAAGTATTATGTTACAACCAAATAGAAATGTCGCATTTTCAATGTAAAATTATAACAAAGTATAAGATAATGAAAATCAGAGAAATATGAGATGCGTGTATTTATTTACAAATGATCAAATAAAAATTTTAACCTAAGAAAGATTAAGTATTTATTATTATTTATTGTGTTTTATATTTTTTAGGAACTTATGAAAAAAGATTAGTTAAACAAAAAATTCTAGTATTCTTTTTGTATTTAATTAAATATAACAAATATTTAGAGAAAATTATATCAAAACAAACTTTAATCTATTATTGGTTTTCCTTATTATTAATAAAACGAATTAAAAAAAAGAAAAGTATTGGTTTAAAGAAAATTAATTAAAATAATACTAGTAAAGAAAAGAAAGAATATTAGTTTAAAAAAATGAAAAGGGAAAGATGATGGGCCTATGAGTTATGGCCCAAAAAGAATGAAGAAGAACAAATTGATAGTATCAGAAATGAAGAAAAAGTGGGGTGGGCGCTGGAAAATGTATTGGGCTTAGGGGTTTTGTTTGGGCGAAGGCCCATGATGAATATTGAACAAATTTTAGGGTTGAAGCTGTGTATCCAGAAATTAGGGTTTTTCAGTTTTGAGTTAACGGCGTTGCTCCTCTCATCTTCTTCATTTCTCTTCCTCGTTCTCGAATCAAGAGCTTCTGATCTTTCTCATTCCTCCAAGATGCCAGAGCGTTGCCCCTATCCTCTCCTCTCCACGACGGTACAAGGCTACGGTTTGAAAGGTGCTATTTTTATCTTGCTCTGATTCTTTAGGGTTTTTCCAGTTTACATTTGATTCTTGCATGTTATCATTTGCAATGTTTTAATTTTTGATGTTTATGTTGTGAGATGCAGAAAAAAAAGAAGGGAAACTAATACCTTGGTGCTTCGTTTCTGGAGAATGGATGGAAGGAGAGGGCTTGGAGCGGCGGCGCTCTTGGTGGCTAGGTGGAGGAGGGCGTGATGGCTGCTCGCTTCTGGTATTTCTGCATTTATGTTTGTTAGAACGTAGTTTGATTCTACAACCCTCAGTTAGAGTTTTGATGATAACAAAATACAAGATTAAATAAATTGTATGATTTATATAAGACATATATGCTACTTAAAAATTATGTTGTGTATTTACAGAAACTCTGATGGAATCAACATCAGCATCAGAAGATATGTCAGCATCAGAAGATCATAATATGTGCTACGCTGAAGCCTGATGAACAGAATTTGCACATAACATACTCTGGCTCTGATCAAGATCATAACCAAGTCATCAGCACTCAGAAGCGTCAGCATAAAGGAAAGAACACTCTGATTACCATAAGCAGAGAAGACTCTGAAGTGTCAATGTTACTAAGCTTTCAAGGCAGATTAATTACCAACGGTGTTATCCAAGACATGATCTTCTCAAAAAGGAAAGAACGTTATTTGCATTGAAATGGATTTATGGACAGTAACGTATCTATTCCAAGGCTATATAAACAAGTCTGTGAGAAAAGAAATGGCTAATTCTCCATACGCACATACGCATAAGCTAATCATCTTCACGTTCTCACTCATCCAATTCGCTAAAGCTCTCAACCGCTTACTCTATAGCTCTAGCAATCTAGTTTCATCCTAAGCTTGATATTATGTATTATCACAATTGTGATATATAGTTTTGTTAGAAAACATTAACACACAGTTTGTTCATTTATCTGTAAGAGAATTTCCTTGAGATAAATTGGTATGTGGTTAGACTCAAGAAGGCTTTAACAGTTTTTAAAGTAGTTGTTGTATTCAGTTGAATATAGTGGATTAAGACCTCGTTGGAGAGAGGCGAAATCACCTTGACAGGTGGACTGGAGTAGTTTGAGATCAAACGAACCAGGATAAAAATAACGTGTTGTCTGCATTTGATTTTAAGTTTTATAATTCAACCCCCCTTCTTGTGTTTTTCACTTCTTCAATGTTGTTTGATGATGAGGAGCTTTCACTTATGAGAACCTACTTGTTCTTGCTTGCTTCTTTTTTTGTTAATCTTGATGATTTGATGATGAAGATACTCTGATATTTTCGTGGGCTTCTGAATCTTTATCTCTTTCTCCTTGTATGCTGAACGTTACTGATTTTGAATGCTCTTCTTCTCTTTTATTGATATGTTTTTATTGGATATCAATGATGATGATTTTCTGAGATTCGCCTCTTTGTTGAATATTGTGGATGAAATGGTTTTAAAAAACGCTAGCTTGATGATTTTGTTGTTCTGAGGACTATGCTTCTTCCTCTTCCTCTCTCTGGTTTTGTTAATGATGATGATTTTCTGATATTTGCTTGTTGTTTACTTGGTTTTGTTGATTACTGATTGTTTGATGATAAAAACCTATTATGTGAACTTCTTGTTTTGAACTGAGCTTGATTTCCGTTGATGATGAATGTATATTCTGAGACTTTTGCTCCTTTACTTCATTTCCCTTCTTCTTGTTAAGGATGTAAGCATTTTCTGAAACTATTGTATCTTGGTGTTATTGTCTTCCTCTTTCTGAACATTCATAGTTTATGGTTGAGGATGATGTGAACTGATTTTGCAGCTTGTGGCTTTTGAACTAGGCTTGAACTGAGTTGCAGTTTAGGCCAGTTTGTTTTGAGTTTTTGCAGGTTAAGTTGGAGGTAGTTTTGCAGGTTTGCAGTTTGTTGCTTTTGAAACAGGCTTGAACTGAGTTGCAGTTTGTGGCTTTGAGTAAGTTTGGAAACAAGCTTGAACTGAGTGTTTGAGTTTTGGAAACCTGTAACGCAGGTTTTGGTGAACTTGGCTTGCAGTTTAGGCCAGTTTGTTTTGAGTTTTTGCAGGTTAAGTTGGAGGTAGTTTTGCAGGTTTGCAATTTGTTTGTGTTTTTCTGATTTGAAAGCTGGTTTGTGGTAAGTTTTAGGCAGGCTTCAGGTTTCAAATTTTTAGCTTGCAGTTTGGTTGTGTTGAGAAGGCAGGCCCTGGGTGTTTGTTGAACTTGCTTGATGCAGTTTAAGCAGGTTCCAGGTTTTGGAAACAGGATTGTGCTTGTAGTTTTCAAAACAGGTTTTTGTTATCTTTTTTTGCTCAAATGTCCTCCTCTTGTGCTGGACTGTTAGACTGTTATATCTATTTGTTTTCTTACTGCCTTTTACAGCCTGCCAAAACTGCAAACTCTCACTTCACTCTCTTTCTCTCTCCATAAAAGCACTTTTGATTGCTTATTTTATTTTAATCTGAAAAGCTGCTGGCCAGAACATGATGAGGGCTAGGACAAGCTCTCTTGCTTGTAACTTGGTTTATCTTTGCATTGTACTTGTTTCCATATTTCCTGCATTGTACTTTCTTGGACAACTTTGTATACTTGCTGCTTTGTAACTTAGTTTTTGACATGCTTGGTTAATGCATTTTGAAACTTAGTTTGGCAGGTCAGTTTACTTTGTATGCAGCCTTGTGCCTTTGGTTGACTAATGCAGTTTGGAATTCAATTTGCTTTGCCTTATGTGCAGCCTTGTGCCTTTGCATTTTGAATAACTTGTATGCTTGTAATTTTATATATTTTATTTTTCTTTCTGTGAACCGAGAATAGAAATCTTCTCGTGATTTGCAGAGAGGAAAATGAAACATGATGAACATAGCGTTTCTGATTTCGGCCAACAGACTTTAATGATGATTTTTTTATTTATCTGCTTCTGCTTGAAAATTCTTATACTAACTTCTTTCTGTCTTTTGCAGGTAAGTAACAGTTGGATGATATAGGAAGCGGTAGAAGTAGAAGTCAAAGATCTCAAGAGATTTAGGCTTAGATTTATTATATTGTTTTTTTTCCATATATTGTAAACAAATTTTACTGTAAATACTGTAAATTCACAATATTCGAATAAAATTTGTAACAACATTTGAAATAAATAAATAAAAAAGTCTTTGTCAAATATCTTCCAACTTTTCCTTGTATTGTCTATTTAATTATTTAAGACTCTCAAATTAAAATACCTGAAAATGTATTCCAATAACTTTAATCTAGATGAAATAAATAATCAACAAACTTTTCCGTCTCGCAACCTTGCATTAATCACAATACGCCTGGTATTCCAATTAACATATGCGTTGTTCAGTTTAACAAACAAGCATTCCATAAACCTTTCACTCCACTGATCAAGCAATGCCTCAAAGTTTCAAACAAAAGCCTCAGCTCCTATCCCAGATATTTAGGTTTTGAGAAACAACTAGTAATCTTGAACAAGCATAAAAATAATGTAACAGTCAACTGAATTACTGTGGATTCAATTTCTTCTGAGAAATACGAGTGAAAAACCTAATTCTAGATTTGTTGTCAAAGAAAAGTCTGCTTGATCAATTCCTGAGCCAATCTCAACAAAATCAGAGAAAACCCTAATTCTGGATTAACTGATAAAGAAGAGTCTGTTTGACCGATTCTCAAGCCGATCTTAAAAAATCAGAGAAAAACCTTGGGGTTGTGATTTCTTGTGAAAAAGGGAGGGCAAATTTTGGGGTACAACAACATCACAACTCTCATCAAATAGAGCATTTCCTCTGATGAATAAATTTTGTTGAACAGTTTTAATTATACCTGCTAACTCAAACAGTTCAGATAATACACGTCCATACAAAATGAATCATTTTTTAGAGTTCTTGGATGCTTGGATTGATAGCTTTAAATGATTGGATATTATTGCTGAAAGATGTATTGGAATACTCTTGCGAAGGAAATAAAGAAGACACATATCCCTAGGAAAAACTTTATCAAGATCTTCTGGGATGAAGATTTTTTCAACAGGAACTAAAACCAAATTTTTGTGAGTGGTTTCAGGTGATCTGAACTAAGGGGCTCATATGTAAATGAAGAGTTATGAACATTTTGAAACATGTCAACATTCATACTTCTTGCAATTAAATTCATATAGCTTTGGCCCTATATTTCGTAAATTCATATCTTTGCTTTCATGTTATTTTAATGCATGCTAACATTATTAACGTGTCTCTGAGATATAAATTTGCGGGATGAGACCATTGCATGACCCCCATAATGGATGAATCACATTTGGCCATAATCACACCATTTTAAGTTTCTTTATTCGTATCTCACAAACCAACATGTTTTAGCCAAAAATAATGCTCCCATTGAGATCGCAAGGCTTGATTTAGGGGGGTAGGGTACCCTTGGATCATTTACTATGCTTATTTTGCCGGAACAAAGAAAAGAGTCACCGGAGAATACGACCGGAGCTAGGGCTCAGGCGCTTCTCTGGTCCATGCAATATTGTTTATTTTATATTTAATTCATTTCAGGGATATTACCGGATGTACAGCCACCCCAGTGGCAAGCGAGCGTGCGTTGAGGCATTACTACACCAGGGCGTGGGTTCAATCCCTGCCTTTTGGTGTTTTGAGGTTTTTCACATTTTTTTCATATTTTGCAGGACTTATTACAAAACGTGTTGATTCCACCCCCCTAACGCAGGCGCGCGCTTGGCACAGTGGTAAGCCTTGCAGGGTAGGATGCTAAGGGTGTGGGTTCAACACCCACCCCTAGCAGTTTGGTTGGTTTTGCTTCCTACTTGTTGTTTTTTTCCTAATTTTTTCCCTTAAACCCTAATTTCACCTAACCATAAAATCCCAAACCTTTTTTTACAAACCTAAAATAATTGTTTTTTTACAAACCCTAAAAATAATTAGGTTTTAGGTTTTTTTATTATTAACCTTTTTTTATTAATTTAATTAATCAACTAGTTTGTTAATCAAAATTAATTAGTATTTTTAGGTTTATTTTAATCATCATTAAAAAACCTTTTTTCCATAAAAATCATCAAAAACATTTCTTCTTTCCTATATTTCAATATTATTTTCATAGATAAAGTGTATAGGGTTCACAATTCGTAATAGCTTAGATTTCTCGCTTTCCTTTTTTCATTATTATGTAACTGTTTTCAGGGTTGTAATAGCTTAGGTATTTTCCTTTCCACTTTCTATTATGTAACTTCCCCAAAGTCGTGTAATACGTTTAGGTTTATCTTTTTAGTTTTACTTTCCGCACCTTTACTGTTTTCTATATTTGCTAATACTGCTTAGTAACCAGGGTTTGCATGGAAAGATAAAAACAATCGATAGAAAACCCTAACCGCAAGATTAAAATGACTAAATACAAATCACTTGCACACTACGCACCTCTAGGGTAACCTCCCTTGTTGCCTTCGGAAAATAATTGTCAAGCCCCTCGAACGTGGGGACGCTTTAGCAAATACCCTCGATCAAGTCATCATACAAAAAGATCACAGTCCCTCGACGACCCTTTCTATGTTGCCTTTTCGATAAATGATCTAGTCCCTCGAGTTCCTTACAAAAAATTGCTAAAGTGTCCCTACGATTTGCCTTTGATGACCCTCGCATATGTCCCTTCACATCTAACGATAGGGATTCCTACTAACTAATGGTATGTGTTGTACCCCAAAACTTTTCCTCCCATTTTTCTTCAAGACATCCTCACAAAGGTCTCAAGTACTCAAAGCTACTCAAGGGTTGACTAGTCAAACCGCCTCCTAAGCAATGGGTCCACAACTAGGGTTTCATCTTGCACAAGTAAGAATGGGTTTCAAAGGTTCCAAATGGTTTCCGTGGTTCATCATAGGTCTTAAACAGTGCTCATGTCAAGTTTCAAGGCTTGCATCACAAGTTTGCTCAGTCAATAGCTCATATGATTAAAAGTCAATTGTATTGGATAAAAAGTCAATTGTAGTCAACATACAGTCAAACTTCAAGATTTTTGGTAAACATCAACATTTTGATGTGATATTCATCATTTTATCAAGGTTTGACCATGGTTGGTCAAGGAAAGCCCTCAAATCATCAAAGGTCAAAAGTTGCCAAATTAGGGTTTCCTAAGGAGAAGTCAACTGAACTTTGACCAAGCAAAACTTTCACATGATTCATCAAATTTTCCCTAAACAAATCCTGTTTTCAAGGAAATTAAATTCTTTACAACTTTGTATTTATGCTCAAGTCCAAAAAGTGCTTCATTTGAAACATATGAGCTAATACACTACAGGTCATTTCAAAAGTCAACAAAAAGATACTTTTTGTCAAGGCAACTTACATCAAGATAAACTCTCCAAATGCAAAAAGGATCAAAGGAGAAATTGTAGAGGATATCTTGAGATTTCAAAAAAGTCCAACATCACCTTAAAATGATAAAAATTTGAGCAAGTTATGGGTTGCACAAGTTGGGAAATTTTTGAGAAATGCATGAAATCTCATTTGAGCACATTTGTGATTTTGGGCTATTGGGCCTAAGTTTTGGAATTCAAACGTGCTCATGACATGTTTAAGGACCCCTAAGTGCATACATGTATTATTTTAGTTTTAATTTTATTTATTTTTATTTTTATTTATTTAAAATAAAAATTAAATTAAATAAATAAAAATAAATGCAAGAAATGTGTAAGATCTAAAAATCTGAATCTTGTTGAAACCAAACAACTCATGCCAACCTGTTACAAACATGCCAAAATCGTGTGAGATGAAGAAGGAAAGTAAAATCTCAAGAAAGGAAGTATTTTAATGTGTTTATTATTGGCTATTCATGCCATGATTGCTTTTCTTGTTCCATATTTGTTCATCCCGATTCATCCCTCTATATATACACTACCAAATCGGATGCAAAGACACACAATTCCATGCCTGAAAATAGCCTCTAGAATTCACAAAATTTGCAAAGAAAAGTGTGAACTTATAATGTATGATCCAGCCACATTCAGGCAGAACCAAGCATCCTTATCATTTCCTAAGACTCTCAAAGGTCTCCCCAGCTCCAGGAACGAAGATATCCATGTCCAGAATCGCTTCTCCAAGCACACCGGTTGTAGGTAAAATTTTGAAACTTGAAATGTTGATCTACACATATCTAACTAATCCCGTGTGTTTATATGTATTTGTGATAAAGCTTTAGACAAGTTAGGACCATTAGATGTAAGCTCTAACATCAGGATCCATGAATGCCATAGTTAGGGCATCAAGAACACCTTGTTTCGGATCTCACGGTATAGGATGATTCAGACCAAAAGGACACCATTATTAAAACCACAACCCTTGATTTAAGGGGATAAGGCATATTTAGATCACTAAGGCTTTCTATTTTGCAGGTTTTAAAAAAGAATTTCACCGAAGAAGGCAACCGGAGCTAGGGATCCGGCGCTTCTCTGACCATTAAAAGTGTTTTACATATTTATTATTTTAGTTTGATTCATATAACCCGAAGCAACGAATGCCCCAACGATAAGCGTGTATATGTAAGGGTGTTATTGTACCAGGGGATGGGTTCGATCCCTGCCCCTGGTATGTTATTTTTCAATAGATTTTTGTTTCAGATCCACTGCTTGCCAATCCAGCACATCTCATCCTACGCTTCCTGTTTCTCATTATCAGATGCTCATCAAGTCAGATCCAATGCTCAGATTCGCAAGCGTACCAAGGGATACAATGATCCAGTCATATCGGATCACTCACAATAGCTGGGCCAGTGCGTTTGGGACTAGCAATTTTGCTTTTCAACACCCATTTGGGTTTACTTCTGCAGGCCCATTTCTTTTTCTTTACAATTTATTTTATTAAAAAAATAGAATTAACTTCTTAATAAATTAATTAGAATTAATTCAGATTTAGGTTTAATCAATTTGACTTTTATTTAATGAAATCAAATAAACTTTTTTTTTGTAAATAAATTAATTAAATTAATTAACTTAATTAAAAAATTTCTTTAATTAAAAATAACTTAGGTTTTATTAGATTTTAATTCCTTTTGCTCAAAAAATCAATTAATCGTCATTTATTTTCCCTTAAATAAACTCTTCATCTCTTCTTGTAATCTTCGCATTTTTTTTCATTTCTCACGTTCATTTTTCATAATATTGTAACTACTAAAAGGTTGTAATAGATAATTAGGGCTTACTATTTCCCCCCCTGTTTTTATGGTTTGTAACCCCCATCCCCGAAGCATTGTAATAGCCTAGGTTTTATCTTCCCGCATTTTACTTTTTGCACTTATAATTATGTCTGTACATATAAATGTATAGTAATTAGGTTATATGATAAGATCTAAAATCAAACGATAGCTAAACCTAATCTCAAAGATTAAAATAACTGAATCGCAACACATTTCGCACACTCACACCTCTAGGGTAATCACACTTGTTGCCTTCAGAAAATTCAATCATGTCCATCAAACGTGGGACACTTTAGCAAAGACCCTCGGTTAAAAAGATTGTAGTCCCTCGATGACCCTTCAATGTTGCCTTCGGTAAACGATCTTAGTCCGTCACAAAAAATTGCTAAAGCGCCCCACAAGTTTCCTTTAATACTATACGATGACCCGCGCCTATCCCTCAAACATCCAATGATAGGGCTTTCTACTAACTAATGGTAGGATAACACTATCTAAAGGAGGAGGAAAAGAACAAAAGGCTTTTGAATAGGTAGATAGTTCTTAATGGCTTGCTCGCGAACATTTCAAAATATTTCTCACACAATACACTTTTCAGAAATATTTTCAAAACAAACACTTTGTATGCATTCTTAAAGATACGAGAATCATTACAAAGTTGCCGAACTTAGGCATTCTAAAAATATTTTCGAAACTTACACATTAACAAAGCATTTTCAAAAGTGAGCTAGCGATTAAGAGCCCATAGATAACTACAGATGAGATGGGTGCTAATACCTTCCCTTTTCATAACCTACCCCCTTACTCAAAAAAATTCTCAAATGTCTTTCTTGTTCTTTTCACCTTTTCCTTTATTGGATAAAAGAAAAGTAAGTGGCAACTCTTTCTATCCACGACATTTGCGATAAAACACAAAACCAAAAGTCAGTTCTCCCACCGTATTACAGAACTGGCGACTCTGTTGGGGATTCTAAAAGTGGGGTTACCTTAAGAGCTAGATCACCTTTATTGGTTTACTTATTTTCCTTGTATGCTTTATATTTCAGGATATGCTTGGGTTTATTTCTTGTATAGATCATATACCCAGATCTGGGGGTATTTTAGGTAAGTAGTAATAGATTGTGAAAACTATACAGCGTATACCGATACGGTTGAATTGATGGCTACGTTAGCGTGACACATTGGTTGGTTCTGGTGTCCCTTGAGTTAAGTCAAGGAGAATGTTAGGTTGTTGCATGGTTTCATAAAGCACTAAATGATCGTAGAACCTTAGTTGACACAACTTATCTATTAGAAAGTAGTGAGATGGTCGGATTTGGTGCAGACTGAAGTTGGTTGATACTCGATGCTACACTCATTGAGATCGGACTCTCAGGATATTTCGGTCACAAATCAGATGCTTGTGCTGAAACAATGCTTGGGAGAAAGATCACTGATATTGAGGATCCTAGAACCCGGTTACTTCTTTTAGGACAAGTTGAGCAAACTAAACTTCAAGAGGGTACTTACCTACAAAATCCATGCAAGCTTAAACCTAAGGCCTTTTGTCTTTTGTTTATGTACGATTAATTGTTCGAATATGACATCATACCATATCATTTTCACTAATCATTTCAAGGACCAAGGTTTATCTGTATTCTTTTTTGTAGGTTATGGCCTCCACACGCAGAAACACTATCCCGATTAACTTCATAAGGGTGCATCCTCGGCTTAAGGAGTTAGTCTCAAGGGTTCCTGAAAGTTCTCCATTCATCAAAAGGCATGGTCGACTACTCAGTCTGGTTACCCTAGGTTTTGACAAAGACATGATGAGTGTTCTATTCCAGTTCTTTGACTTTGCACATCACTGCTTCACCTTTCCATATTATCAGCTAGTACCCACAATGGAGGAGTTCTCTCAATTATTGGGAGTACATGTTCTTTATCAGACACCCTTCACTGGTTTAGAAGAAGCTCTAAAGCCAGAAGATATTGCAGCAGCCTTACATCTGAAGCGGTCCATTATCGTATCTAATTGGGAAACGAGAAGTGGAGTCAAAGGTTTTCTGGATAAGTTTCTGATAGAGAAGGCCCAACTATTTCTGGATGCTATGAGTTTTTAGGATTTCGAGTAGATCTTAGCTTTTCTAATTTATTATTGGTACTATTCCCTAATCCGGACCAACTCATAAATGTGAACGCCATCAAAATATTTCTTGCTCGTAATCTTGTGCCTACCTTGCTTAGAGATATTTTGCATTCTCTTCACACTCGTACTATGAAGAGGCGAGGAACTCTCATGTGTTGTATACCTCTACTATCCAGGTTGTTTATTTCGCACCTTCCCCACTCGATAATGAAGAATGAACAAGGTTTGAGGTGGTCGCAAAGAATAATATCACTTTCTCATATAGACATATACTGGTTTTCCCGATCTCATGAGGATATCACTATCATCGATCGTTGTGGGGAATTCTCTAATGTTACACTCCTTTGCATTATGGGAGGTATTACTTGCAACTCTTCTCTGGCTCTACGAATATTTGGTTATGCTCGAAGAGATGGTCCTCATGACACCCTCATCCAGGTTATTGTGTTCAATTACGAAAATAATCCTCAAGGTTATCGTTAAAGGTTTATACATGCTTGGGGCATGGTAAGCGAGATTGATAGTAAGGCATTAGGAGAGAAGAACTCCATCTCTCTGGAGCCCTATATCAAATGGGTACGAGCTCGCGCTCAAAACCTTATGATTCCATATTTTGCTATCTTACCAGTAATTATGGAGCCTGTTGTCGAAGGAGACATTTCTCGCACCATCCTTCATCCAGACATGCCCACTGACCTTGAAGAATTACAGACGTCCTGGATTCAACTCAAGGAAGAATGGGACACATTTGAGACTCAATTCTATGCAAGTGAAAAGAAAGTGTTGGAGCTCACCAAGAAACTTGACAAAGAGCAGAGCCTTAATGCATATGTCAACACAAAGAGGAAGCACCCGTGGGAGACTTGAGTCTTAGGTTTTAGGAGTTCATATTGTTGTCTCTTTGAGACCCTTTTATTTTCATTGTAAGCCTAAGAGGAAATTATAATTTTTGAACTTACTAATAAAAATCTTAGTTTCTGTTTCCCCTTGGTTAGAAAATTTAAATATCCTAAGGTCCATGAAAACATTACATTTACATGTCATGCATCATTACATAACGGGTTTTTCATAGAGGGTTTTCTCATCTAATTACTGTTTATTTCAATATAAGATGGCCCTCGAACAAAATGTTAAGGACCTCCAAGCTCATCATGTACCATTTCAAGAGACTCTTCTGAATCTGGCACAGGGACATAAGGATCTGATGGCCCTCGTTGCCAAGAAAAAGAAGACTAAAAAGCTGGTTGTCGTCCTTAATATGGGGAGAAGACTCAAAGGTCCTGCTCAATCGGTTCAAGTGGACGATATTTCCTCTTAGAAAGACGACAACCAAGAAGAGGGTGGTAGAAGAATCAAGCTTGGAGGTAGAAATAATCATGTTTCTAAAGATGAAGACTACTCCGACGAACAATACCCTCCTGCAGATGACAAGTACAAGCAGTTGGAAGACCGTCTCAAAGCTATGGAAATCCAGAAAGTGTCTGGATTAGATTTTGGAGAGCTAGGTCTGATCCCAGGGGTGGTCATCCCTCACAAATTCAAGGTCTTCGTCTTTGTTAAATATGATGGGGTCTCTTGTCCCAAACTTCATCTGAGGTCATATGTTCGAAAGATCTAACTTCATACTGCTGACAGGAAATTATGGGTCCTTTTCTTTCAAGAAAGCTTGTCTGACACTTGACTTGAATGGTTCTACCAGCTGGAGGGAACCAACATCCATGCATGGGAAGACTTGGTTGCTGCTTTCTACAAGCAGTATCAATATAATGTTTTCCTTGCGCTAACTCGTGTGCAACTGCAAAACATGTCCATGGGCTCGAATGAAGGGTTCAAGGAGTATGCACAAAAATGGAGGGATTTAGATGGTAGGGTGCAACTTCCCTTGTCTGACCGGGAATTGGGGGATATGTTAATGGGAACTCTGATAGGCCCATTCTTTAATATGTTAATTGGAAGCTCGTCATCTGCTTTTACGGAGTTGATTCTAACTAGGGAAAGAGTTGAAAGTGGTATCAAAGTGGGAAGATTCTGATGGCTACGGCTTCTAATGTTGTGAAGAAGCCATTCGGTAGTAAAAAAGAAGCCAATATTGTCTATGGCTAGAAGGGCCATAGTAAAAATGATCGCCATCACTCTGTGGGAGCGATATTGATCTCTAATCCAGCGCCTGATCAACAACAACAATAACAACAACAGGGAAACCGACGAAGGTCAGACACTCGGTTAAGGTAGTTTACCAAGATCTAAATGCCTTTATCTCAGGCATTGCAACATTTGTTAAAATTTGAACTCGTTTCACTGCGGGGTCCTTCTCAGAATCCCAACACATCCTCTCCCAATTACAATCCGAACGCAAAGTGTGCTTATCATTCTAACAGACCTGGGCACTGCACCAACAATTGCTGGACCCTGAAAAGCAAAATTCAGGACATGATTGATAATAAGGAAATTGAGATCAATCCTCTAGAGGCTCCGAACATGATTACTGCACCTATGCCGAAGCATGATAAAGGCATAAGTGTTATTGAATATGTTATGTATGTTACCTCTGTAAGTGATGTGGTTACTCCTCTCTCAACAATCAAAAATAATTTTTTACAAGCCGGTTTATTTTTGGGTTGTGTTAAAGAATGATATTACTATGCAGTCCAACCCAATGGTTACGGGTTACTGAAGGAATGCGTTCAATGCCTGATGAATGAACACATAATTTTGATCGAGAAAGTTCTGTATGCTGAGAATTTGTGCCAAGATTTGTCTGTAGTATTCGGTACTCTTGTCAGGATCACTTCCAAAGTTCCTGTAAGGATTACCGCCAATCTGAAAGTTGCTCCTTTGATTATCACCAAACCTGGACCCATCCCATATTCCTCGGAAAAGGCTATCCCATGGAACTATGGATCAGACGTCTACTACCATGGCGTCAAACAAGAGTTGTCTGATGAAGATACTGAAGATATTGATCCCAATGTTGACAATATTGCGAGGACCGGTAAAGTTACAAGAAGTGGGAGGATTTTCTCCCTGGAAATCTCTCTGAAAAATGTTGTTACACCTGTTCGAGTTACTGTTACCAAGTCAACTGTCGAGGCTCGGGGTAAAGAGCCAATGGTAGAGCCTGCCCAGATGAAGGAACCTAAAGAAACCACAGTCGAGTACACCTCTAGACAAGAGTTAGAAGAGGTTTTAAAGATCATTCGCAAAAGTGACTATAAAATTATTGAACAGCTGGGGCAGACCCTGTCCAAAATCTCCATGTTATCTTTACTACTGTGTTCTGAAGCCCATGCACAGGCTTTAGTAAAATTCTTGAAGACTGCTCACGTACCATAAGAGATTTCGGATGATCAATTTGGAAGTTATGTGGCTAGCTTAACAAATGGTAACGAATTAGGCTTCTCAGATGTTGACCTGACTCCGGAGGGGAGAGATCATAATAGGGCCCTATATGTCTCCATTGAATGTAGGGGCACTACGTTGGCTAATGTGTTAATTGATACTGGCTATTCTCTGAATGTTCTTCCAAAAGGCGCTCTTGACATACTAGATTGTGAAGGGGTCGTGCTGAAACCCAGTAACATCATAGTTCGAGCCTTCGATGGATCAAAGGTTATGGTACATGGCGAAGTGTACCTCTCGATCAAGGTGAGTTCACAAATCTTTGAATGCACCTTCTATATAATGGACATCTGGCCAGGTTATTCTTGTCTATTGGGATGCCCCTGGATCCATGGGGAAGGTGTTGTTACCTCCACCCTGCACCATAAATTAAAGTATCCTAAAAAAGGAAAGGTTGTTACTGTCTGTGGAGAAGAGGAGTACATGGTCAGCCACCTGAATTCATTCTGGTATGTGGAGATGAACGAGCAATTCAACGAGACTCCCTGTCAAACGTTTGAAGTGGTTTTTCCTGCTGCTGTTAAAGATGTTTCTTCCATTCCAAAGACTAACAAGATTCTACACAAGATGGCTTCCTTGAAAGATGCCAAAGCTACTATAGAAGAAGGTGGTTGTACTATTTTGGGTCAGCTGCCTGATATCCCTTATAAATCTGACAAGTTTGGTTTGGGCTTTACTGTAGAAGTTCAAAGGGTTGTTCGTCACGCTCGGGATGGAAGGCTTTCATTCCGTATCAGCAACAACCGGGTTAATTCTATAAAGGATACTAACAGCGATTGTGACTTCGACAGTTGGATATTCCCTACCATTGGTGATGGACTCGACAATTGGAAGGAAAAATACATTATCCCTGTCTCCTTTAGCCATGAGTAATAGCTACATTTTTGTCTTATTTACTTTAAATGATTTTGGTTATGTAATAAACAATGACTTTAAACCTTGTGTCTTACCCGGGGCACAATGGTTCATATGTTAAGGGTTGATAATTCATAAACATTGTTCATTTAATAAAAACATTAGACATTTTGCATTCAAATTTTGTGCTCTCTATTTTTATTACTTATTGAATTTTTCAAAATAGCTATGTGTTCTTACACACACCCACACACTACATTGCAGATCCCCATCCACTCCAGATCTCATTGATAACGATTCTGCTATTGCCGCCTATGACTTTGAAAATCTGATCTACCAAGCCGAGGACGAAGGTGAGGAAGATTTTGAAATACCCTGAGAACTTTCCAGAATCTTAATACAAGAAGAAAAGGCCATCCAACCACATGAAGAGCCAGCTGAAGTTGTAAACTTGGGTACCGAGACAGACCGGAAAGAAGTCAAGATAGGTGCTAATTTAGAGAGCAGTGTCAAGAATAGGTTAATTCAGATGTTGCATGAATATTTTGAGATCTTTTCTTGGTAATACGAAGACATTCCAGGGCTTGATACCGATATTATGGTCCATCGTCTGCCAATGAAAGAGGGTTGTGCTTCGATAAAGTAGAAGGTTCATCGCATGCGTTCTGAAATGTCATAAAAGATTAAAGCTGAGGTTATGAAACAATTCAACGCATGTTTCTTAGCAGTGACATCATATCCTCAATGGGTTGTGAATGTGGTTCTGGTACCAAAGAAATATGGCAAGGTACATATGTGTGTATATTACAGGGATCTGAATAAGGCAAGCCCCAAAGATGACTTCCTACTGCCACATATTGATGTTTTGGTCGAGAACATCGCTCAACACAAGGTATTCTCTTTCATGGATGGTTTCTCAGGTTATAATCAGATCAACATGGCGCCTGAAGACATGAAGGAAACTACCTTCGTCACACAGTGGGGCATTTTCTATTACAAGGTTATGCCTTTTGGGTTGAACAACATCGGGGCAACTTATCAGCGTGCCATGGTAGCCTTGTTCCATGATATGATTCATCACGAGATAGAAGCTACGTTGACAACATGATATCCATATCACAGACTGAACAAGAGCATCTTGATCATCTACATAAATTTTTTGAAAGACTGAAGAGGTACAAGCTAAGGCTAAATCCGAACAAGTGCACTTTTGGGGTAAGATCCGATAAACTCCTGGGTTTCATCGTCAGCGGTAAAAAGTATTGAAGTTGATCTTGCAAAATTTAAAGCTATTCAAGAAATGTAGGCTCCCCATATCGAGAAGGAAGTTAGAGGTCTTTTAGGACGACTAAACTGCATTGCCCGATTCAGTTCTCATTTGACTGTTACTTGTGAGCCAATCTTCAAGCTATTGAAGAAAGATCAAGTAGTAAAGTGGAACGACGACTATCAAAAAGCCTTTGATGAAATTAAGGAGTACTTACAAGAACCTCTGATTCTAATGCCACTAGTTGAAGGAAGACCTTTAATCATGTACCTAACAGTGCTAGAGAACTCAATGGGTGTGTATTAGGCCAGCATGACGAGCCTGGTCGAAAAGAGCATGCAATATACTACCTTAGAAAAAAGTTTACCAACTGTGAAACAAGATATTCACTGCTCGAGAAAACTTTTCGCGCTTTGGCATGTGCTGTTAGCCGACTAAAATAGTATATGTTGACCCATACTACCTTGTTTATTTCTAAAATGGATCCTATCAAATACATATTTGAGAAGCCATATCTCTCCGGAAGAATAGCCCGATGGTAAATGGTCTTAACAAAATACGAAATTCAGTACACCACTCAAAAAGAAATCAAAGGAAGTGTCTTGGCAGATCATTCGGCACATCAAGCTATAGACAACTATCAGTCTATATAATTCGAATTCCCAGACGAGAACATTATGCTAGTAACAGATTGTGAAGAAGCTGGACCATATAAAGGATCTAAGCCAGGATCCTGATGGACTATGGTTTTCAATGGAGCTTCTAATGCACTTGGTAATGGAATCGGTGTCGTAATTATCTCTCCTCAGGGTTGTCATACGCCCTTCACCTCCAGACTTTGCTTTGATTGCACCAATAATATGGCTGAATATGAAGCATGCATCATGGGTATTAAGGTTGCTATTGACATGAGGATCAAATTCTTGAGCGTATATGGGGTTTCAGCCTTGGTAATCAGCCAGGTTAAGGGAGAATGAGATATGAAGCATCTGAATCTTATCCCTTACCAAGAACATGTGCTAACATTAATCTCGTACTTCGAGGAAATTACCTTTGAGCACATCCTGCGAGAAGAGAATCGGTTGGAGGACGCATTGGCTGCCATGTCATCCATGTTCAAGGTAAGATGGGACAATGAGGCTCCTAGAATTACTATTGAAAGAATGGATGAACCGGCACACTGCTATGAAATTGACACTAACGAAGTAGAAGAGAAGTCTTGGTTTCATGAAGTGAAAAGGTACCTTGAGGCTCAAGAATACCCTGAAGGGGCATCGATCAATGACAAGAAATTCCTATGGAGGTTTTCGGCTAAGTTATTCTTGAGCAATGGAATTTTGTACAAGTATAATCATGATTCAACTCTGCTTCGTTGTGTGGACAAGAAGTAAGCAGAAGAAATTATGCAAGATATGTACGAAGGCATTTTTGGTACTCACTAAAGTGGGAATACTATGGCTAAAAAGATCTTGAGGGCATGTTACTATTGGTCGACTATGGA
Organism: Vicia faba; assembly: GCA_948472305.1. Lineage (NCBI taxonomy): Eukaryota > Viridiplantae > Streptophyta > Magnoliopsida > Fabales > Fabaceae > Vicia > Vicia faba. Next base: position 253,211 of record CATIWC010002773.1, on the reverse strand, counting down.
AACAGATTGTCACCACCACTCAAGAACTTGTCATAAGTTCTAAATATACGTTGATAAAATTCATATGCCCCCAGTTCAACTGAATGTTTTGACTGCTCCATGGCCATTCGTAATGTGGGGCATTGATATGATTGGAGAGATCAAGCCTATTGCTTCTAATGGACATTGCTTCATCCTCGTCGCCATTGATTAATTTACAAAGTGGGTTGAAGCAGCCTCGTTAGCCTCTGTTACTAAGAATGTGGTCGCCCGATTCATCAAACATAACCTTATATGTCGGTATGGCATCCCCGAGAGGATTATCACAGACAATGGTACTAATCTCAATGTGATAGGTGGGAGAACTGACTTGAGGTTTCGCGTTTGTGTTCGCAAATGTTTTGGTTTAGCAAGAGTCGCAATCGACTTTTTATTTTATCCAAAGGAAATGTCAAAAAGCACAGGAAAGACCTTTGAGATGTTTTCTTGGGTTCGGGGGGTAGATTATGAAAAGGGAATGTGTAAGCACCCTTTTCATCCATGGTTATCCATGGGCTCTTAGTTACTTGTTTAGATCACTTGCTTTTGCTTTTCAATTGTTTGAAATGGTGCTTTGTGTGTGGTTTTGAAAATGTTTTGAAAAGAGGCCATCGTTGTGGCAACCTTTGTAATGATTCTTGTTTGAATGTATACAAAGGTGTTTGTCTTTTTGAAAAGATGTTTCAATGTTTGAGAGTTTGAAAGTTTGTTTTGGGAAATGTTTTGAAATTGTGTTGTGAGGTGTGTTTAATAATAGCAAGGATGTTTTTTTGCAAGTTTTGATCAAGTAACTAAGAGTTGTCTACCCTATTTTACTCAAATATCTTTCCTACACATTTTAAACCCTTTTGACAGTGTTATTTTACCATTGCATTTGGTAAATAACCTTGTATTAGGATGTTAAACGGGACAGGCGCGGGTCATCGTATTGACCATGATAGCAATTGTGCTAAGCATCTTTAGCAATTTTTTAAGGGACTAGATCATTTTGTTTAGGCAACCAAGATAGCATCATGGTGGGACTATGATCTTTTGTTTTGTTTTTGTTTTGCCAAAGTACTCAACATGCATAACATGGCCATTTTAAAGGCAACAAGTGGATGGAACTCTAGGGGTGCAAGTGTGCATTGTGTATTGATTTCAAGTTGTTTATTCTTGGATTAGGTCATCTAGCAATTGATTTTTGAATCTTGCCATACACACCTAATTACTACACAGTATATTGAAAGCAATAAATTTCGGGAATTAAAAGTCTAAGTTATTACAAAAGTATCCGGGAATGGGGGTACAATTATTACAAATGGGGATGAATCTCATAAGAATAGTAAAGTCCAAATATTACAACCAAATCGTATTATCGCAATTCAAAACAAAGTTATAACAAATTAAGAAATAAAGAAAATCAATCAATTATGAAATGCATGCATTTATTAAAAGAGAGATAAATAAAAATCTATTCTAAAAGATTAAAAATTATTATTATTCTATGAGTTTTATTAATTATGTAAATAAAAAGTTTAAAGGAAGAAAATTTAATTAAACAAAATTTCTATTATTTTTGTATTTTTTATTAATCAATAAAAAAGGGTTTAAAGAAAACAAAATTAATTAAATCAATTTAAATGTTTTTTTTGGTATTTTCATTATGTGAAACAAGATTAATTAATAAAAGAAGAAAATAAAACTAATTTAAGAAAATCAAAGTTTTAAATATTATTACTGTTATTATTAACAAAAAGAAAAGAAAACTAATTAATTAAAATGAATTAATTAAAAAAAACAATAGTATTTGTTAAAGAAAAGAAAAGAAAAGAAAAAATTAAAAGACGGGCTTAAGATTTGTGAGGATGCTAGGCCCAAGACAAAAAATAAAGAAGAAGAAAGGGTCAGAATGGAAAAAAGGGGGGGGGGGGGGGGCGTTAGCAATGTTATGGGCTTAAGCTTGGGGAGGATAGGGCCCAATTCACAAATTGTAACAACTGATTAGGGTTTGTGGAACAATTGGGGTTTGTGCTTTGTTTTACAGCGGCGTCGTTTCTTCGTTCTCCCTCTTCATCTCTCTCAGCCTCAAACGTTCTGATCTTCACCTCCTCTAAGCCGCCGGAACACCCTCTCCCTCTCCCACCTTCTCCTAATGATCAATGGCTCTGTTGTAACGGTATGATTCGTCTTTGTTTAAATTAACATTTTTCAGTTTTCAAGCTTGTTTGATTTTACAGTTTTATTAATCTATTGTATTGTATGGCTTATTGAGGTGCAGAAGAGAGTTTGAGAAGAAACGTACTTTGGGTTTTTTTCTGAAAAAATGGAGAGGAAAGAGATTCGATCTGGCGGCGTTCCTTGGTGGCTAAAGGCGGAGGGGAGGAAATGATGATAACGGTAATGCCTCTGATTTTTGTTGATGATTTCGCTTCTGAAACCTTTGATTTTGTTGGTAGTTGTTTGCTTCTGAAACTCTTTCCTCTCTCTTGAACTATGATGATGCTAGTGTATTCTGAAACTTTGTTTGTTGGTTTGGATTTATTGATTTCTGAAGCTTTTGGTTATTGGTATGGATTTTTTGATGATGATTTATTATTCTGAAACTTGTTTGCATAAGTTGTTGATGGTGAAGGATGCAGGCTTGTTGGCTTTTATTGTTTGGACTGAGTTGTTTATTGTTCTGAAACTTTTGATGTTGGTATTTTTCTTCTTCTTGGACTATGATGATGCTAGTGTTGAATGCTTTTGAAACTTTGTTGGTGCAATGATTGATGATGATTATCTCTGAAACTCTGTTTTGGTTTGTTGGATAATGGTATGTGATGATTGTAGTTCTGAAACCCTGTTATTATTGGTAGCTTTTATTGGATATTGATGGTTGGTTTTGATGAGGCTTTTGTAGGTTTTTTGCAATGGTTATGTTGTTAGGTTGTTAACAGGCTTTTGAGTATTTTGGTAGTTTTGAGAAAATGTTGCAGGTTTTATTGCTTGGACTATTGAAGGTCTTTGATGATTGATTGTGCAGTTTGGGAGTTGTTTGAACTGCTATACAGTTTCTTGGGATTTTCTGTTTGATTGTGCAGGTTTTGGATTTTGGTGCTATGCAGGTTGTTGGTGATTTGCTGCAGTTTTTGGCTATGCAGTTTGGCAAGCTTTTGCAGTTTTGTACTTGTTGCAATGGTTATGCAGGCTTGGTGATTGTTGTTCTTGTTGTTACAGGTTTTGTGACTTGTTTGATAACAGGTTGTGTTGTTTGGTCAGCAGGCTGGTTATGCTAACAGGTTTTTTGGGAGAGTTGTAAAGATTTCTGTTAACATGCTTTTGGTGATTGTTGTTCTTGCTGTTACAGGTTTTGTGACTTATTTGATAACAGGTTGTGCTGTTTGGGTTTGATAGCAGGTTTGAACTGCTATATGGTTTTTTCTGGCTGTGCAGTTTGGTTTGATGTATTTTGATGCACAATGTTCTCTCTTGACTTTGTGTTGTTTGATGGTCTTATATCCTTTTAGCTTTTTGTTTTGTAACTTGTGATAGATTTTCTGCCAAACTGTACAATCTCAAAAAGGTGATATCTTTTCTCTCTTTCTCTCTCAATGACAAAGCAATTTTTTGCTTTTCCACTTTTTTTTCTGAAAAGTTTACCTATTTCCTAGAAAAATGATGAAAAAGCTATGACAAGCCTTTTGCTTGTTATTTGGTTTACCTCCTGCCTTGTACTTTTGGTCTGTTGTGTCTGCACTTGTACTTGCCTTGTATGATGCATCTAGTTTGCTTTGTTCAGTTTGCTGCAATGTTTCAGTTGGTTGTCTTGGTTGCTTGCATCCAGTTTGCTGCAATGTTGTTTGCCTTAGTTGCTATGCTTAGTACAGTTTGGCGCCTGTTTGCCTTAGTTGTTGCATTGTTTGAAACTATGCTTTCAGTTTGGCGCCTTGTGCTTTGCCTTTGAATAAATTTGCTTTGTTTGCATTCTTCTTTTTGCATTTTTTTATTTTTCTCTTTGTGAACCAAGAAGAGCAATCTTCTTGTGATTTGCAAAGAGGAAAATAAAAACGTGATGAACAATAGCACTTCTGATTCCAGACGGCAAACTTTAATGATGAATATTTTCTTTTCTTTTTTGTTTGAAAATTCTATTTAACTGACTGTACTAATCCTCTTTTCTTTGTTTTTCTTTCATGTGAGCACAACTTGGGTGATGACAAAGCAGAGGAAGCAGAAGACTTTGAGCGTGGGAGCAATGGAAGCTTAGGCTTGGACTTTTTTCTTTGTAACTTACGGATAAATATTCAAACAAATGTACCAATTTAATTTTCAAATACAATAAGTTGCACAACTTAAAGCATTTAAATAATAAACTATATTGTAACATTTTTTGAAATAAATGAAAAAGTCTTTGTGAGATAATCTGATATCCAATAAAACTCTTCTACTGTCAATAACTTGCAATTCTTTCTTTGCATCTTCACTTAATCCTTTAAGATTCTCAGATCAAAATAATTGAAATTGCATTCCAACAATTCTAATACAGATAACTTAAACTTTAAGTAATCCAATAACTTTGTAGTCTCGTAACCTTGCAACAGCATTCCAATCAAAATACGCACTGGGTATTCCAATAAACAAGCAAACATTTCATTCCATTAACAAGTAAACGTCTTAATAGACGCACATCATCTGGTTAACCTGGATCAGACAAAACCTGAATATTTCAAATGACCATCTCAACTCCTATCTCTTATCCCAGATAAACAAGCCTTGAGAACAACCAGTAACCTTTCAGCAAACTCCAAAAAGTGTGAAAACATGTGACATCTAATTTGAATTTCTGAGAATTCAGTTTCTTCTGAGAAATGCGAGAGAAACCCTAATTCTTGATCTACTGCCAAAGAAAAGTCTGTCTGATTGATTCCTGAGCCAATCTTGAAAATCTGAGAAAACCCTAGGGTTGTGATTTCTTGTGAAAAAGGGAGGGTAAATTTTGGGGTACAACAGTTGCCCCTGTTCAATCTTCTTGAACCTGAAGAGTTAGATTGGCGAGTTTGTCGTTCGCGACTTGAAGGTAAAAGATGATTGGACACTAGAGTGCCCATAAATTTGCACTCTTCAAAGTATGGTTGAGGGAATGGGCTTACAGATGCCATTTGGAGATGTGACAGAATCTTGTCGGAGATGGGCTTAAAGATGCCATCCAAGAATGTTTATTGAATTGTATGTTGTAGGTGAAAGAATGAGTATCAGGAAGGTATCCATGTCTGGAATGTCTCTGAGCTGGGGGTCTGAATAAGCAATAGATTAGCATCCGTGTTTGGAGCATCCGTAAACTATTTTCATGAGTTGAATCTGAACAAGCGATAGATTAACATCCGTGTCTGGAAGCATCTGTAAACTGTTTTCATGATCCTTGAATTTGAACAAGCAATAGATTAGCATCCGTGTCTGGAACATCCATAAACTGTTTTCAATGAGCTGAATCTGAACAAGCGATAGATTAACATCCGTGTCTGGAAGCATCCGTAAACTGTTTTCAAGATCCTTGAATTTGAATAAGCAATAGATTAGCATCCGTATTTGGAGCATCCGTAAACTATTTTCATGAGCTGAATCTGAACAAGCGATAGATTAGCATCCGTGTCTGGAAGCATCCGTAAACTATTTTCATGATCCTTGAAGTTGAATAAGCAATAGATTAGCATCCGTGTTTGGAGCATCTGTAAAATGTTTTCATGATCCTTGAAGTTAGTAGCTTGTTAATCTTATCCTGAAAAGGGTAAAATATTAGCTGAAACACAAACTTATGTTGCATGAAATGTATGATACAATATATGTGTTTTATCAATTTTCATGATATATGAATGTAATGTATGTGCATGTAAGCTGGTGAGCAGTCTTGCTGAGGAAAATAAATCCTTGACTGCTTGGAGATAATAAAATCTTTGACTGCTGTCGGGGAAAATAAATCCTGGACCACAGTTGAAGAGTATGTGTGTCTTCAAGCTTTGCTTAGAATATTTCTACCGGGGATCTCTGTTTTGTTGTTTGAGGAGAACTCCGCTGGGGAATATTTGAAAACTCTATGGGGAATTGAGAATGAGAATCTTCATTCTGCTAGGGGAATTTGTGCTGAGGAGTCAAGAACGAGAATCTTCAATCTGCAGGGGATTTAAAAATTCTGACAAATTTATGCTGAGAGTAAAGAAGGCTCTGGAAACTTCGCTGGAGAATCAAGGATGAGAATCTTGTTTCCGTTGGGGAGTAAAAACTCCATGGGGAATAGCTATATTGTTGAAGAGTAGCTATCCTGCTGGAGAGTAAGCTCAGGACTCTGGGGAAAAGCTTATTCCTGTTTGGAAGAAGTTCAGGAGTTTAGGTTGTATGCCACTTTGAGAATGAGAATCTTCATTCTGTCGGGAATATCAAGAATTCGACTGTATATCAATCTTCTGGGTAAGCAAGAATGAGAATCTTCATTCAGGCGTTTTGGTCAGGAGGTTTGGAGTATGCCAATCTTCTGAGGAAGTAAGAATGAGAATCTCCATTCAGGCGTTTGGGTCAGGAGGTTGGGAGTATGCTAATCTTTTGGGGAAGCAAGAATGAGAATCTTCATTCAGGCGTTTGGGTCAGGAGGTTGGGAGTATGCCAATCTTCTGGGGTTTCAAGAATGAGAATCTTCATTCCGTTAAAGGTATCAGGAGCTTGAGAGTATGCCAATCTTCTGAGGTTTCAAGAATGAGAATCTTCATTCTGTTAAAGGTATCAGGAGCTTGGGAGTATGCCAATCTTCTGGGGTTTTAAGAATGAGAATCTTCATTTTATTAAAGGTATCAGGAGGTTGGGAGTATGCCAATCTTCTGAGGTTTCAAGAATGAGAATCTTCATTCTGTTAAAGGTATCAGGAGCTTGGGAGTATGCCAATCTTCTGAGGTTTCAGGAGTGAGAATCTTCATTTTGTTAAGGGTATCAGGAGCTTGGGAGTATGCCAATATTCTGAGGTTTCAAATATGAGAATCTTCATTCTGTTAACGGTTAACTGTTATCCAGTTGATCTCCAGGATTCACAGTGTTTTGTATTACTATCTGGTCAACGTCCAGGCTTCACGATACTTTACTTCTTATCTGGTCAACGTCCAGACTTCAGAAGGAAATCAAATGGTTATCCGGTCGCCTCTGGTTTTCCCTTTGATTTTGGGGCCTACTAATATCCGGTTGAATCCGGGCTTCAAAGTAATTGGCCGAGTAAACTGTTATTTGGTCAACATCCAAGTTTCACAGTATACTTTACTGTTATCTGGTCAACATCCAGGTTTCACAGTGTTGTATTACTATCTGGTTAACATCCAAGTTTCACAATACCTTACTTCCTATCTGGTCAACGTCCAGTCTTCAGAAGGATTTGCAGGGGATTCAACTATTTTCCAGTCGATCTCTGGGCTTCAGTATAATCAAGGTATTATCTGGTCGAATCCAGGCTTTAAGATAACTTGGTGGGGGATTTGGAGAAACCGGATTATTTCTGCTGTTGGTTGCTAGTTTCAACTATGCTGGGGATTGGTAGTTGGTAGTCTCATCTCCTCTGGGGGTGTTAATGACATGCTGATATGTTGGCGTTATGGAAATGGGTTTAAAGATATACCATTCAAAGATGATAGTTTACTGAAAGTTTGAACTGGATCTGAACAGAGAAAGAATCAGAATAAACCATTGAGAGATTTATCTGTTGAGGGATTTTATCTTAAACAACAAAATCTGGTAGTGAATCAGAGTAAACCGTTGAGAGATTTATCTGAAACAGCAAAATCTGGAAGTGAATCAGAATAAACCGTTGAGAGATTTATCTAAAACAGCAAAATTTGGAAGTGAATCAGAATAAACCGTTAAGAGGTTTATCTGAAACAACAAAATGTGGAAGTGAATCAGAATAAACTGTTGAGAGGTTTATCTGAAACAGCAAAATCTGGAAGTGAATCAGAATAAACCGTTGAGAGGTTTATCTGAAACAGCAAAATCTGGAAGTGAATCAGAATAAATCGTTGAGAGGCTTATCTGAAACAGTAAAATCTGGAATATCTTCAACTGGAATAAGAATCAGGGAGATCTTTGTGTCGATCTGACTGAGCCAGAGAAGGTCTTGAATTAACTTTGATTGGATAAGAATCAGAAAAATCTTAGAATCGATTTAACTGAGCCAGACGAAAGTCTTGGAATATCTTCAACTGGTACCGGGGAAAATAAATCCTGGACTGCTGTTAAAGGGGAAAGTTGAATGAACTATTATCTGGTCGTGGTCCAGGCTTCATAGATTGAATTTTGTGAGAATTTGACTACATCTTTCCTGAAAGGTAAAGGTTAATTGCATGACATATATCAAATAAAGATGTTATCAAAATAAATGAGATTGCGTTGTATGATATCCTGATGTACGGATGTGTAATGTTTTCAAGACGACCTCTCGTTGGGGAAAATAAATCACGAACTGGTGATGGAGAAAAGAGTTGGATTCTTCGTTTCCGATAGTGAAAAATCTGGTGATTTCAATGGGAAAAATTCTTAGGAATTCTTGAGGTCGACTTAGCTGGGGAGATATTATCAAAGATTGAAACTCTGGCTGAGAGCCAACTTATGAGGAGGATTTTGGAGAGATTTGTCACTGCCCCAAGTAGCGAGTGTTTATGGCTTCGCCAGAAAATGTTTGACTGCATGTAGCCCTTTGTTGGGACTGACGCTCAATGCCCCAAGTGACGGTGACGGAGACTTGCCCCCGGCTACTCTGCACTTTGAGAGATTTCTTCAAATCTTGACTGGACTGCCCCAGGTTAACTGGACTTTGCCATGCCAAGTCCCCTTTTGTTGATAGGAGATTTTTTGCAACGGAGGTGTCATCCCACTTGAAGTGATTTTGTTCACTAAGAGAGCTTTCGTTCATCGGATATTCACTGTGTGAATTTCATTGCTGTCAAACAAATAGCCATATGCAAACAACAATATTCAAACAATGCAAAATTTATGCTTGTCTTGAAATTTTGAAAAATGCGTTTTTTAGTAGAAAACTTTCTAAAAGAAATAATCAACTCAAGATTTAGAGCAAAGCCTTACAGGAGTCAGTATACCTTTTGTAACAGTATGCTTTCGAACTAACCCATGCTTCAATTAGGACTTTTGAAGGGTTGTAACGTGACTTGGTTCACGGTTTAAGAAACAAAGGATAAAGGCTCAAAGTATATATGTACCCACCCGTTCTTCGTGATGTTCTTCAATCCTAAACTCAGTTAATTGCGCGTTGAACTCCAAATGAGTCTGGAACGACGTTTTAGTGATGGTTCACACAAGTTGAATTTGTTGGAAGGCAGTCATTTTTGCAACATTTTTCATGTTGTTAAGGATTTGTAGTGACCTCGTTCTTCTTCTTTTTTTTAATTTATTATCCCTAATTTTTGCCTGACTGTTCCTGTTTTTGAGATTTACAGTCATCGGGATGCCCCAGCTTTCTTAAGCCTCCTTTGTAGGTTTAGTGGGCTTTTCTTTTTGCGAGATAATGACTGTCTAGGTAATGGGGGACCATCACCGTCTTTTGATCTGAGAGGAATGTTTTTGATATCATTCATTGTATTACAAGACGAAAGTTCGCGACTTCAATGCGCATTTGAATTAACTGAGAGACTACCCTGCCCCAGGTTTTGATTAAAGGTTTCAATTTGTGTTAAAACAGAAAACTTCTACTTCTATGGCTCGAAGGGGTTGACTAGGTATTATCTTCCTTATAACTCCAGTGTTTAGGATTTGAAAGAAATGCTTGTACATCGTCAGCTAGGTCTGTCCAAAAGCATACTGTATGAGATTATGGTATTGTTTTCGTCATCCTCCCTCTAAAGGCTTGTAACCTCTTAGCAAGAGTTAAATGTCAAAAGTAAGTAGAAATCATAGTTCAAGTATAGTGAAAACGAATGGATGAATTCAAGACAAACATATGCAATGCATTAATGAAACATAGTTCGACATCAATAGATAATTGTTTGAATAACAACATAAATTACAACTTGAAAATTCAAATGAAACAAAAGCCTCTTAGTCTGAACTGGTCACTTTAAGCGGAGAGCCTTCAACGGAAGATTTTCATCTGGCCATCTTGCACGAACTCCAGCGTTGTTTCTTTAACCAGATCTTGAATTTTGTTTCTCAATGCCCAACAGCTATTGGTGTCATGCCCGAGACTATTGGAATGGTATGCACATCTCGCATTTGGATTGTACCCTAGGGAGGCTGTGTTGAGACGCCGAGGGGGGTCCCTTAATACAATTAGCTTGACTTATAACAAGTGTTGCAGCACTTGGGATAATGGCATGTTAATCTTAGTGGAGTGCTTTTCTGATGTATTTTGCTCGCGCCGATTATCCTGTTGATACTGGTGAGGTGGTTGTTGGGCTTGTGACCCTAAAGAAAATTAGGGAGACTTTCCCTTGACTTCTTGTCTCAAAGGAGGCTGAATGGTGACTTAATCCTCAACCCTAGTTATGTGCCCCATTTGGTTACATCCATCTTGATGCAGTTTGTTGATGAGGACCTTTAACTCCTCTTGTCCTTGAGCTAGGTTTTGAATAAGAGCCATCTGGCCCACCAGTTGTCCCATCATTTGGATTTTCATTGTTGCCAACTCAATTTGTAGCCCTTCTAACTGATCATTCCTGATGCCCCATGGATTCCCTGTGACCATGCCCCTTGTGTGGAGAGCTTTCACTTCTTCCTGCCCCTTGGATAGGTTCAAGAACATCTCTTGAAGTTGAGCGTTTTGAGCCTGGATATCTTTGATAGTCTTCTCTAGAGTCGTCTCTACTGAAATAAACAGCAGAGAGATAAGGAAACTTGGTGTGAAGACCTGTTTGTGCATATAATGAATGATATGTATTCATGTAATGCATTCAAGGATTCATAAATTCAAATTTGTTGCAAACAAAAAGAACACACGTCACATTAATAAGAAGAATTTGTTAGTACATAAATTCCCCATGGGCAAAATAATACAAAATTCTAATGTAAAGAGACGTTGCACATCCTCTTCGGTGCTATGTAGGTGTTGAGAGTCTGCTCTTCATGGAGTCGACGAGTAAGTTCTAAAACCTTCTACTCACTAGCGTAGAAGCTGGCTTCAAAGGTGTTTCGTTCTTCCTTGATCTGTATCCAACTCTTTTGCAAATCTTCCAATGATGTTGGCATGTCCGGATGTAGGAGGGTGTATGGAACCTATCCTTCCATAACATGCTCTTTAATCATAGGCAGAATGTAGGGGTAAGGCATCATAAGATTCTGGGCGCGGGTTCGTACCCACTTGAGGTAAGGCTCAAGGGGGATGGAATTCTTGTGTCCCAGGGTCTTACTATCCACTTTGTTGGGCATCCTCCAAGCTCGGATAAACCTTTGTCGAAGTCCTTGAGCGTCATTGTCGAAGTCAAAAACCAAGTCTGGAATCAGCATGTTATGAGGGCCATCCCTTTGGGCATACCCAAATTGTCTCAGAGCTAAACATGGGCTGTAGGTAATGCCTCCCCTAATGCCAAGTAGTGGGACATTAGGGAATTCTCCGCAACGATCAATGATGATGACATTTTCTCTGGACCGAGAACACCAATGAACATCAGAATGTGTAAGAGTCATCAATCGTTGTGACCACCTCAAGCCTTGCTCATTCTTCAAGATTGATTGGGGAAGGTGAGAAATAAACCACCTTGCTAGAAGAGGAGTACAACACATGAGAACACCTCTTTTCCTCATTGTTCGTGTGTGAAATGAGTGTAAGATATCCCCAAGCAATGTAGGCACAGGATTCCGAGATATATAAATCTTGACAGCATTCACATCTATAAGTTTATCAGGGTTTGGGAACAAGACCAACTCATAGATGAGAAGTGCCACAATCTCCTCAAAAGCTTGCAGATCTAGAGAATTCCAGCAGTCTTGTGCCTTCTCAAACAGAAACTTTTCCAAGAAACCCTTGACACCACTTCTGGTTTCCCAATGACCTTTGATATCAGATGGTTGCAAGTGTAGGGCTTGAGCAACATCTTCAGGCTTTGGTTCTCTTTCCGTACCGTTGTAGTGTAGTTGATGGAGAATAGGAATCCTCAAGAGTTGAGAAAATTCCTCCAAAGTAGGCACTAGTTGGTAATCAGGAAATGTAAAGAAATGATGTAGGGGGTCAAAGAACTGGAAGAGAACTTTCACCATGTCTTCTTCAATGTCAGAGTTGACCAAGTTGAGAAGTCTACCATGTCTTTCACTAAAAGGAGAATTCTCTGGAATCTTGGAAGTAAGCTCCTTGAGTTGAGGAGGGATTCTCATAAGGTTGACCTGAATAGTTTTTCTGCAGAGTGATTCCATGACCTACAAAACAGGAACAAAGATGAAGTTCCAAACCCTTGAAATGGTTAGTGGATGCATATGTTGCTTTATGATGTTCATGATGTATGCACAAGTATATGTACAAGCAAGTCACACAAGTTCCTAGTTTCAGGCTTGCACGGGGTTTCATAGGTAAGTACCCTCTTGAAGTTAGTTGGCTCAACCTGTCCTATAAATAGTAACCGGGTTCTAAGGAGCTCAATATCACTGGATTATTTTCTGTGTTCATTGTTTCAGTTTAGCCACTTAACTGGCGACTGAAATATTCCAAGAAAATAACCCTCAATGAGTGTAGTATCGAGTATCTACCAACTTCGAACTGCACCAAAGCCGGTCATCTCACTACCCCTAATAAGGCCAAGATGGTCAAGTAAAGGTTCTAAAAGTCCACTAGTGCTTCATGACATCACTCAGCGGCCCCGTATTCTCTTTGATTGACTCAAAGGCTACCGATACCCACAAATATGTTGCACTAATATAGCTATTGCTTCAACCATGTCGGTATACCCCACATAGTTTCCATAACGTATTGCTATTTACCTATGAATGTTTCCCAAAAATCCGGGTGGAGGATTCAAACCCAAACAAGAGAACCAAATGTAAAGCAATCAAAGCAAAAAAGATAAGCATGTGAAGGTGATCTAAACCCTAAGGTTACTCCACTTTTAAAATATTCCCCAGCAGAGTCATCAGTTCTGTGATACGGTGGAAGAACTGACTTGAGGTTTCGCGTTTGTGTTCGCAAATGTTTCGGTTTAGCAAAAGTCACCACCGACTTTTTATTTTATCCAAAGGAAAGCTCAAAAAGCACAAGAAAGACCTTTGAGATGTTTTGTTGGGTTTGGGGGGTATATTATGAAAAGGGAAGGTGCAAGCACCCTTTTCATCCATGGTTATCCATGGGCTCTTAGTTACTTGTTTAGATCACTTTCTTTTTCTTTTCAATTGTTTGAAATGGTGCTTTGTGTGTGGTTTTGAAAATGTTTCGAAAAGAGGCCATCGTTGTGGCAACCTTTGTAACGATTCTTGTTTGAATGTATACAGAGGTGTTTGTCTTTTTGAAAAGATATTTCAATATTTGAGAGTTTTAAAGTTTGTTTTGGGAAATGTTTTGAAATTGTGTTGTGAGGTGTGTTTGAAAATAGCAAGGATGTTTTTTTGCAAGTTTTGATCAAGTAACTAAGAGTTGTCTACCCTATTTTACTCAAAGATCTTTCCTACACATTTTTAACCCTTTTGACAGTGTTGTTTTACCATTGCATTTGGTAAACAACCTTGTATTAGTATGTTAAACGGGACAGGCGCGGGTCATCGTATTGACCATGATAGCAATTGTGCTAAGCATCTTTAGCAATTTTTTGAGGGACTAGATCATTTTGTTTAGGCAACCAAGATAGCGTCATCGTGGGACTATGATCTTTTGTTTTGTTTTTGTTTTGCCAAAGTACTCAACATGCATAACATGGCCATTTTAAAGGCAACAAGTGGATGGAACCCTAGGGGTGCAAGTATGCATTGTGTATTGATTTCAAGTTGTTTATTCTTGGATTAGGTCATCTAGCAATTGATTTTTGAATCTTGCCATACACGCCTAATTACTACACAGTATATTGAAAGCAATAAATTGCGGGAATTAAAAGTCTAAGTTATTACAAAAGTATCCGGGAATGGGGGTACAATTATTACAAATGGGGATGAATCTTATAAGAATAGTAAATTCTGAATATTACAACCAAATCGAATTGTCGCAATTCAAAACAAAGTTATAACAAATTAAGAAATAAAGAAAATCAATCAATTATGAAATGCATGCATTTATTAAAAGAGAGATAAATAAAAATCTATTCTAAAAGATTAAAAATTATTATTATTATTCTATGTGTTTTATTAATTATGTAAATAAAAAGTTTAAAGGAAGAAAATTTAATTAAACAAAATTTCTATTATTTTTGTATTTTTTATTAATCAATAAAAAAGGGTTTAAAGAAAACAAAATTAATTAAATCAATTTAAATGCTTTTTTTGGTATTTTCATTATGTGAAACAAGATTAATTAATAAAAGAAGAAAATAAAACTAATTTAAGAAAATTAAAGTTTTAAATATTATTAGTGTTATTATTAACAAAAAGAAAAGAAAACAAATTAATTAAAATGAATTAATTAAAAAAACAATAGTATTTGTTAAACAAAAGAAAAGAAAAGAAAATAAAAAATTAAAAGATGGGCTTAAGATTTGTGAGGATGCTAGGCCCAAGACAAAAAATAAAGAAGAAGAAAGGGTCAGAATGGAAAAAAGGGGGGGGGGGACGTTAGCAATGTTATGGGCTTAAGCTTGGGGCGGATAGGGCCCAATTCACAAATTGTAACAACTGATTAGGGTTTGTGGAACAATTAGGGTTTGTGATTTGTTTTACAGCGCCGCCGTTTCTTTGTTCTTCCTCTTCATCTCTCTCAGCCTCAAACGTTCTGATATTCCCCTCCTCTAAGCCGCCGGAACACCCTCTCCCTCTCTCACCTTCTCCTAACGATCAATGACTCTGTTGTAACAGTATGATTCGTCTTTGTTTGAATTAACATTTTTCAGTTTTCAAGCTTGTTTGATTTTACAGTTTTATTAATCTATTATATTGTATGGCTTATTGATGTGCAGAAGAGAGTTTGAGAAGAAACGTACCTTGGGTTTTTTTCTGAAAAAATGGAGAGGAAAGAGATTCGAGCTGGCGGCGTTCCTTGGTGGCTAAAGGCGGAGGGGAGGAAATGATGATAACGATAATGCCTCTTTTTTTTGTTGATGATTTGGCTTTTGAAACTTTAATGATGATTTCGCTTCTGAAACCTTTGATTTTGTTGGTAGTTGTTTGCTTCTGAAACTCTTTCCTCTCTCTTGAACTATGATGATGCTAGTGTATTCTGAAACTTTGTTTGTTGGTTTGGATTTGTTGATTTCTGAAGCTTTTGGTTATTGGTATGGATTTGTTGATGATGATTTATTATTCTGAAACTTGTTTGCATAAGTTGTTGATGGTGAAGGATGAAGGCTTGTTGGCTTTTATTGTTTGGACTGAGTTGTTTATTATTCTGAAACTTTTGATGTTGGTATTTTTCTTCTTCTTGGACTATGATGATGCTAGTGTTGAATGCTTCTGAAACTTTGTTGGGGCAATGATTGATGATGATTATCTCTGAAACTCTGTTTTGGTTTATTGGATAATGGTTTGTGATGATTGTAGTTCTGAAACCCTGTTATTGTTGGTAGATTTTATTGGATATTGATGGTTGGTTTTGATGAGGCTTTTGTAGGTTTTTTGCAATGGTTATGTTGTTGGGCTGTTAACAGGCTTTTGAGTATTTTGGTAGTTTTGAGAAAATGTTGCAGGTTTTATTGCTTGGACTATTGAAGGTCTTTGATGATTGATTGTGCAGTTTGGGAGTTGTTTGAACTACTATACAGTTTCTTGGGATTTTCTGTTTGATTGTGCAGGTTTTGGATTTTGGTGTTATGCATGCTGTTGGTGATTTGCTGCAGTTTTTGGCTATGCAGTTTGGCAAGCTTTTGCAGTTTTGTACTTGTTGCAATGGTTATGCAGGCTTGGTGATTGTTGTTCTTGCTGTTACAGGTTTTGTGACTTGTTTGATAACATGTTGTGCTGTTTAGTCAGCAGGCTGGTTGTGCTAACAGGTTTTTTGGGAGAGTTGTGCAGATTTGTGTTAACAGGCTTTTGGTGATTGTTGTTCTTGTTGTTACAGGTTTTGTGACTTGTTTGATAACAGGTTGTGAAGTTTGGGTTTGATAGAAGGTCTGAATTGCTATATGGTTTTTTCTGGCTGTGCAGTTTGGTTTGATGTATTTTGATGCACAATGTTCTCTCTTGACTTTGTGTTGTTTGATGGTCTTATATCCTTTTAGATTTTTGTTTTGCAACTTGTGATAGATTTTCTGCCAAACTGTACAATCTCAAAAAGGTGATATCTTTTCTCTCTTTCTCTCTCAATGACAATGCAATTTTTTGCTTTTCCACTTTTTTTTCTGAAAAGTTTGCCTATTTCCTGGTAAATGATGAAAAAGCTATGACAAGCCTTTTGCTTGTTATTTGGTTTACCTCCTGCCTTGTACTTTTGGCCTGCTGTGTCTGCACTTGTACTTTCCTTGTATGCTGCATCCAGTTTGCTTTATTCAGTTTGCTGCAATGTTTCAGTTGCTTGTCTTGGTTGCTTGCATCCAGTTTGCTGCAATCTTGTTTGCCTTAGTTGCTATGCTTAGTACAGTTTGGCGCCTATTTGCCTTAGTTGCTGCATTGTTTGAAACTATGCTTTCAGTTTGGCGCCTTGTGCTTTTCCTTTGAATTTTGTTTCTCAATGCCCAACAGCTATTGGTGTCATGCCCGAGACTATTGGAATGGTATGCACATCTCGCATTTGGATTGTACCCTAGGGAGGCTGTGTTGAGACGCCGAGGGGGGTCCCTTAATACAATTAGCTTGACTTATAACAAGTGTTGCAGCACTTGGGATAATGGCATGTTAATCTTAGTGGAGTGCTTTTCTGATGTATTTTGCTCACGCCGATTATCCTGTTGATACTGGTGAGGTGGTTGTTGGGCTTGTGACCCTAAAGAAAATTAGGGAGACTTTCCCTTGACTTCTTGTCTCAAAGGAGGCTGAATGGTGACTTAATCCTCAACCCTAGTTATGTGCCCCATTTGGTTACATCCATCTTGATGCAGTTTGTTGATGAGGACCTTTAACTCCTCTTGTCCTTGAGCTAGGTTTTGAATAAGAGCCATCTGGCCCACCAGTTGTCCCATCATTTGGATTTTCATTGTTGCCAACTCAATTTGTAGCCCTTCTAACTGATCATTCCTGATGCCCCATGGATTCCCTGTGACCATGCCCCTTGTGTGGAGAGCTTTCACTTCTTCCTGCCCCTTGGATAGGTTCAAGAACATCTCTTGAAGTTGAGCGTTTTGAGCCTGGATATCTTTGATAGTCTTCTCTAGAGTCGTCTCTACTGAAATAAACAGCAGAGAGATAAGGAAACTTGGTGTGAAGACCTGTTTGTGCATATAATGAATGATATGTATTCATGTAATGCATTCAAGGATTCATAAATTCAAATTTGTTGCAAACAAAAAGAACACACGTCACATTAATAAGAAGAATTTGTTAGTACATAAATTCCCCATGGGCAAAATAATACAAAATTCTAATGTAAAGAGACGTTGCACATCCTCTTCGGTGCTATGTAGGTGTTGAGAGTCTGCTCTTCATGGAGTCGACGAGTAAGTTCTAAAACCTTCTACTCACTAGCGTAGAAGCTGGCTTCAAAGGTGTTTCGTTCTTCCTTGATCTGTATCCAACTCTTTTGCAAATCTTCCAATGATGTTGGCATGTCCGGATGTAGGAGGGTGTATGGAACCTATCCTTCCATAACATGCTCTTTAATCATAGGCAGAATGTAGGGGTAAGGCATCATAAGATTCTGGGCGCGGGTTCGTACCCACTTGAGGTAAGGCTCAAGGGGGATGGAATTCTTGTGTCCCAGGGTCTTACTATCCACTTTGTTGGGCATCCTCCAAGCTCGGATAAACCTTTGTCGAAGTCCTTGAGCGTCATTGTCGAAGTCAAAAACCAAGTCTGGAATCAGCATGTTATGAGGGCCATCCCTTTGGGCATACCCAAATTGTCTCAGAGCTAAACATGGGCTGTAGGTAATGCCTCCCCTAATGCCAAGTAGTGGGACATTAGGGAATTCTCCGCAACGATCAATGATGATGACATTTTCTCTGGACCGAGAACACCAATGAACATCAGAATGTGTAAGAGTCATCAATCGTTGTGACCACCTCAAGCCTTGCTCATTCTTCAAGATTGATTGGGGAAGGTGAGAAATAAACCACCTTGCTAGAAGAGGAGTACAACACATGAGAACACCTCTTTTCCTCATTGTTCGTGTGTGAAATGAGTGTAAGATATCCCCAAGCAATGTAGGCACAGGATTCCGAGATATATAAATCTTGACAGCATTCACATCTATAAGTTTATCAGGGTTTGGGAACAAGACCAACTCATAGATGAGAAGTGCCACAATCTCCTCAAAAGCTTGCAGATCTAGAGAATTCCAGCAGTCTTGTGCCTTCTCAAACAGAAACTTTTCCAAGAAACCCTTGACACCACTTCTGGTTTCCCAATGACCTTTGATATCAGATGGTTGCAAGTGTAGGGCTTGAGCAACATCTTCAGGCTTTGGTTCTCTTTCCGTACCGTTGTAGTGTAGTTGATGGAGAATAGGAATCCTCAAGAGTTGAGAAAATTCCTCCAAAGTAGGCACTAGTTGGTAATCAGGAAATGTAAAGAAATGATGTAGGGGGTCAAAGAACTGGAAGAGAACTTTCACCATGTCTTCTTCAATGTCAGAGTTGACCAAGTTGAGAAGTCTACCATGTCTTTCACTAAAAGGAGAATTCTCTGGAATCTTGGAAGTAAGCTCCTTGAGTTGAGGAGGGATTCTCATAAGGTTGACCTGAATAGTTTTTCTGCAGAGTGATTCCATGACCTACAAAACAGGAACAAAGATGAAGTTCCAAACCCTTGAAATGGTTAGTGGATGCATATGTTGCTTTATGATGTTCATGATGTATGCACAAGTATATGTACAAGCAAGTCACACAAGTTCCTAGTTTCAGGCTTGCACGGGGTTTCATAGGTAAGTACCCTCTTGAAGTTAGTTGGCTCAACCTGTCCTATAAATAGTAACCGGGTTCTAAGGAGCTCAATATCACTGGATTATTTTCTGTGTTCATTGTTTCAGTTTAGCCACTTAACTGGCGACTGAAATATTCCAAGAAAATAACCCTCAATGAGTGTAGTATCGAGTATCTACCAACTTCGAACTGCACCAAAGCCGGTCATCTCACTACCCCTAATAAGGCCAAGATGGTCAAGTAAAGGTTCTAAAAGTCCACTAGTGCTTCATGACATCACTCAGCGGCCCCGTATTCTCTTTGATTGACTCAAAGGCTACCGATACCCACAAATATGTTGCACTAATATAGCTATTGCTTCAACCATGTCGGTATACCCCACATAGTTTCCATAACATATTGCTATTTACCTATGAATGTTTCCCAAAAATCCGGGTGGAGGATTCAAACCCAAACAAGAGAACCAAATGTAAAGCAATCAAAGCAAAAAAGATAAGCATGTGAAGGTGATCTAAACCCTAAGGTTACTCCACTTTTAAAATATTCCCCAGCAGAGTCATCAGTTCTGTGATACGGTGGAAGAACTGACTTGAGGTTTCGCGTTTGTGTTCGCAAATGTTTCGGTTTAGCAAAAGTCACCACCGACTTTTTATTTTATCCAAAGGAAAGCTCAAAAAGCACAAGAAAGACCTTTGAGATGTTTTGTTGGGTTTGGGGGGTATATTATGAAAAGGGAAGGTGCAAGCACCCTTTTCATCCATGGTTATCCATGGGCTCTTAGTTACTTGTTTAGATCACTTTCTTTTTCTTTTCAATTGTTTGAAATGGTGCTTTGTGTGTGGTTTTGAAAATGTTTCGAAAAGAGGCCATCGTTGTGGCAACCTTTGTAACGATTCTTGTTTGAATGTATACAGAGGTGTTTGTCTTTTTGAAAAGATATTTCAATATTTGAGAGTTTTAAAGTTTGTTTTGGGAAATGTTTTGAAATTGTGTTGTGAGGTGTGTTTGAAAATAGCAAGGATGTTTTTTTGCAAGTTTTGATCAAGTAACTAAGAGTTGTCTACCCTATTTTACTCAAAGATCTTTCCTACACATTTTTAACCCTTTTGACAGTGTTGTTTTACCATTGCATTTGGTAAACAACCTTGTATTAGTATGTTAAACGGGACAGGCGCGGGTCATCGTATTGACCATGATAGCAATTGTGCTAAGCATCTTTAGCAATTTTTTGAGGGACTAGATCATTTTGTTTAGGCAACCAAGATAGCGTCATCGTGGGACTATGATCTTTTGTTTTGTTTTTGTTTTGCCAAAGTACTCAACATGCATAACATGGCCATTTTAAAGGCAACAAGTGGATGGAACCCTAGGGGTGCAAGTATGCATTGTGTATTGATTTCAAGTTGTTTATTCTTGGATTAGGTCATCTAGCAATTGATTTTTGAATCTTGCCATACACGCCTAATTACTACACAGTATATTGAAAGCAATAAATTGCGGGAATTAAAAGTCTAAGTTATTACAAAAGTATCCGGGAATGGGGGTACAATTATTACAAATGGGGATGAATCTTATAAGAATAGTAAATTCTGAATATTACAACCAAATCGAATTGTCGCAATTCAAAACAAAGTTATAACAAATTAAGAAATAAAGAAAATCAATCAATTATGAAATGCATGCATTTATTAAAAGAGAGATAAATAAAAATCTATTCTAAAAGATTAAAAATTATTATTATTATTCTATGTGTTTTATTAATTATGTAAATAAAAAGTTTAAAGGAAGAAAATTTAATTAAACAAAATTTCTATTATTTTTGTATTTTTTATTAATCAATAAAAAAGGGTTTAAAGAAAACAAAATTAATTAAATCAATTTAAATGCTTTTTTTGGTATTTTCATTATGTGAAACAAGATTAATTAATAAAAGAAGAAAATAAAACTAATTTAAGAAAATTAAAGTTTTAAATATTATTAGTGTTATTATTAACAAAAAGAAAAGAAAACAAATTAATTAAAATGAATTAATTAAAAAAACAATAGTATTTGTTAAACAAAAGAAAAGAAAAGAAAATAAAAAATTAAAAGATGGGCTTAAGATTTGTGAGGATGCTAGGCCCAAGACAAAAAATAAAGAAGAAGAAAGGGTCAGAATGGAAAAAAGGGGGGGGGGGGGGGACGTTAGCAATGTTATGGGCTTAAGCTTGGGGCGGATAGGGCCCAATTCACAAATTGTAACAACTGATTAGGGTTTGTGGAACAATTAGGGTTTGTGATTTGTTTTACAGCGCCGCCGTTTCTTTGTTCTTCCTCTTCATCTCTCTCAGCCTCAAACGTTCTGATATTCCCCTCCTCTAAGCCGCCGGAACACCCTCTCCCTCTCTCACCTTCTCCTAACGATCAATGACTCTGTTGTAACAGTATGATTCGTCTTTGTTTGAATTAACATTTTTCAGTTTTCAAGCTTGTTTGATTTTACAGTTTTATTAATCTATTATATTGTATGGCTTATTGATGTGCAGAAGAGAGTTTGAGAAGAAACGTACCTTGGGTTTTTTTCTGAAAAAATGGAGAGGAAAGAGATTCGAGCTGGCGGCGTTCCTTGGTGGCTAAAGGCGGAGGGGAGGAAATGATGATAACGATAATGCCTCTTTTTTTTGTTGATGATTTGGCTTTTGAAACTTTAATGATGATTTCGCTTCTGAAACCTTTGATTTTGTTGGTAGTTGTTTGCTTCTGAAACTCTTTCCTCTCTCTTGAACTATGATGATGCTAGTGTATTCTGAAACTTTGTTTGTTGGTTTGGATTTGTTGATTTCTGAAGCTTTTGGTTATTGGTATGGATTTGTTGATGATGATTTATTATTCTGAAACTTGTTTGCATAAGTTGTTGATGGTGAAGGATGAAGGCTTGTTGGCTTTTATTGTTTGGACTGAGTTGTTTATTATTCTGAAACTTTTGATGTTGGTATTTTTCTTCTTCTTGGACTATGATGATGCTAGTGTTGAATGCTTCTGAAACTTTGTTGGGGCAATGATTGATGATGATTATCTCTGAAACTCTGTTTTGGTTTATTGGATAATGGTTTGTGATGATTGTAGTTCTGAAACCCTGTTATTGTTGGTAGATTTTATTGGATATTGATGGTTGGTTTTGATGAGGCTTTTGTAGGTTTTTTGCAATGGTTATGTTGTTGGGCTGTTAACAGGCTTTTGAGTATTTTGGTAGTTTTGAGAAAATGTTGCAGGTTTTATTGCTTGGACTATTGAAGGTCTTTGATGATTGATTGTGCAGTTTGGGAGTTGTTTGAACTACTATACAGTTTCTTGGGATTTTCTGTTTGATTGTGCAGGTTTTGGATTTTGGTGTTATGCATGCTGTTGGTGATTTGCTGCAGTTTTTGGCTATGCAGTTTGGCAAGCTTTTGCAGTTTTGTACTTGTTGCAATGGTTATGCAGGCTTGGTGATTGTTGTTCTTGCTGTTACAGGTTTTGTGACTTGTTTGATAACATGTTGTGCTGTTTAGTCAGCAGGTTGGTTGTGCTAACAGGTTTTTTGGGAGAGTTGTGCAGATTTGTGTTAACAGGCTTTTGGTGATTGTTGTTCTTGTTGTTACAGGTTTTGTGACTTGTTTGATAACAGGTTGTGAAGTTTGGGTTTGATGGAAGGTCTGAATTGCTATATGGTTTTTTCTGGCTGTGCAGTTTGGTTTGATGTATTTTGATGCACAATGTTCTCTCTTGACTTTGTGTTGTTTGATGGTCTTATATCCTTTTAGATTTTTGTTTTGCAACTTGTGATAGATTTTCTGCCAAACTGTACAATCTCAAAAAGGTGATATCTTTTCTCTCTTTCTCTCTCAATGACAATGCAATTTTTTGCTTTTCCACTTTTTTTTCTGAAAAGTTTGCCTATTTCCTGGTAAATGATGAAAAAGCTATGACAAGCCTTTTGCTTGTTATTTGGTTTACCTCCTGCCTTGTACTTTTGGCCTGCTGTGTCTGCACTTGTACTTTCCTTGTATGCTGCATCCAGTTTGCTTTATTCAGTTTGCTGCAATGTTTCAGTTGCTTGTCTTGGTTGCTTGCATCCAGTTTGCTGCAATCTTGTTTGCCTTAGTTGCTATGCTTAGTACAGTTTGGCGCCTATTTGCCTTAGTTGCTGCATTGTTTGAAACTATGCTTTCAGTTTGGCGCCTTGTGCTTTTCCTTGTGCATTCTTCTTTTTGCATTTTTTTTATTTTTCTCTTTGTGAACTAAGAAGAGCAATCTTCTTGTGATTTGCAAAGAGGAAAATAAAAACGTGATGAACAATAGCACTTCTGATTCCAGACGGCAAACTTTAATGCTGAATATTTTCTTTTCTTTTTTGTTTGAAAATTCTATTTAACTGACTGTACTAATCCTCTTTTCTTTGTTTTTCTTTCATGTGAGCATAACTTGGGTGATGACAAAGCAGAGGAAGCAGAAGACTTTGAGCATGGGAGCAATGGAAGCTTAGGCTTAGACTTTTTTCTTTGTAACTTAGGGATAAATATTCAAACATATGTACCAATTTAATTTTCAAATACAATAAGTTGCACAACTTAAAGCATTTAAATAATAAACTGTATTGTAACATTTTTTGAAATAAATGAAAAAGTCTTTGTGAGATAATCTGATATCCAATAAAACTCTTCTACTGTTAATAACTTGCAATTCTTTCTTTGCATATTCACTTAATCCTTTAAGATTCTCAGATCAAAATAATTGAAATTGCATTCCAACAATTCTAATACAGATAACTTAAACTTTAAGTAATCCAATAACTTTGTAGTCTCGTAACCTTGCAACAGCATTCCAATCAAAATACGCATTGGGTATTCCAATAAACAAGCAAACATTTCATTCGATTAACAAGCAAACGTCTTAACAGGTGCACATCATCTGGTTAACCTGGATCAGACAAAACCTGAATATTTCAAACGATCATCTCAGCTCCTATCTCTTATCCCATATAAACAAGCCTTGAGAACAACCAGTAACCTTTCAGCAAACTCCAAAAAGTGTGAAAACATGTGACAGCTAATTTGAATTTCTGAGAATTCAGTTTCTTCAGAGAAATGCGAGAGAAACCCTAATTCTTGATCTACTGCCAAAGAAAAGTCTGTCTGATTGATTCCTGAGCCAATCTTGAAAATCTGAGAAAACCCTAGGGTTATGATTTCTTGTGAAAAAGGGAGGGCAAATTTTGGGGTACAACACTCAACAACACTATGATCACTGAACTCTGCATGCAGTTCAAGATCAAGCACCACAACTCTTCTTCGTATCAACCGAAGATGAATGGCACGGTGGAATCCGCCAACAAGAACATTAACGAGATTATACATAAGATGGTTGTGACCTACAGAGACTGGCACGAGATGTTACAGTTTGCTCTTCATGGCTATCGCACTTCAGCACGAACATTAACTAGGGTAACCTCATTCTCTCTAGTTTATGGTATGGAAGTCGTCCTACCTATCGAAGTTCAGATTCCTTCTCTGAGAATTATGAAAGATGTAGACCTAGATAAAGATGAGTGCATTCAGACCAGGCTAGACTAGTTGAATCTAATTGACAAGAAGAGACTTGTGGTTGTCTGTCACAGTCATATGTATCAGAGGCGTATAATTAAGGCATTCAACAAGAAAATAAAGCATCGGGTATATCAGGTTGGTGACTTAGTAATAAAGCACATCATTCTACCGCAAGGTGATCCTAGGGTCAAATGGACTCCCACCTACGAAGGACCATTTATAGTCAAGAAGATATTTTCTGGTAGTGCTATGATACTGACCACCAAGGACGACAAAGATTTTCCGCACCATGTTAATGCGGACATAGTCAAAAGATACTACGCATGAAAAACGAACTGCTAGGTTGACTAGCCTAGGCAAAAATAAGGGCATCCCGGCAAACCAAAAGGATTCGGGTAAAAATTAGGGATATATATAAAATATTATACACCCGGCAAGTCGAAAACTAAAAAGGCGGCTTGGGCAAGAAAGGGTATCCCAGTGGACTGAAAACCTGAAAGGGCAGTCCAGGAAAAAGTTAGAGATTAAAGCGCACGACTATGTCCCGTTGGATCACTTACAACAAGCTTTATTACCAACGTCAAGTTCAAATGGTACAGATCAATTCAATCACTTTCTTCTGACAGCAAGGGATGAGATGCTTGAAGACATTGGGGCAATAGCAGAGTTGTAACCCAATGAGATAATTGCCACATAACTATTATCTTGTTTTCACTTTGTACTCTTTTCATTTCACGACGATTTCCTCTTATTTGAATTTCTGTCTCTTTGTACAAAATCGCTTATTTATGGGCAAACTATCAATAGAAATATTAATTTCAAGTTTCAAACTTTTTATTTTACCATTATCTGTTTTGTTTGCAAAAACATCCAATAACTAAAATTGAATGAACATATGCATATGAATATGATTAACTGTTAACAAATATATGCATAAAAACAAGAATGAGCATTTGATCAAGACTCTAGGAGTTGGGATAATGTTCAAGTCGTCTACATATCCCCACAGAAAAATCCTCACTGGATTATCTCTACAGATTAGTCTTATCATATTCACCAGGCGATCGCTCTAGCAGATAAACGAATATGATCTTTTTCCCGATAATGTTTCCAACCTACGGAGTCTAAATCAGTACAGTTTATGGAAATTCTCTTCCCCAGCTGAGTTTATTCCTCCAAATTATAAAACCCCCTGCAGATTTCTTCTCTCAAGTAGAGCTCATTTCCTTAGGAAGGGTGTTTCCTCAGTAGAGTATTTCTCCGTCAACAGGGTTTATATCCCCAACAAGGTTTATTTCCCCCAACAGATTACAGTCTCCCTAGCTTGAGTCTGTTTCTACCATAAATAACCGGTAGGATTCCACCTCCAGCAAAAGACGGTCCAGATTGCAATCCCCGGAGAGTTGCTACTGAATCTGAAATTGGATCAAATATCGTTCAACCTTATTCTCTCCAAACGAGTTGGTATCCATATTAGAAACTCGATCAGACAACACCTCGAAAGCTTATCCATCTCATTTATCCCAAATTAGGGTATATAAGAACTAAAAATCCCAGTAGAGCAATGAACAACCAATGTTCTTAGACTCTTCTCCCCATACAGGAATCAACACTTCTCGACAGAGTTTCCTCAAGAAGAAAGCAGGAATACCCATCAAGATCGAAGATACACATACTCTTCATCCCCAGCAACAGTCATGGATTTGTTTTCCCAGACAAAGATGTCGCACTGGTTTACAAATACACTTCAACAACATTTCACATTCATACATCATTTACGAACAACATAGCATATGCATACAAAACGCATATAACACGCTCTCATTTATTTTGAGAATATCATTATTCAATGCATTTCATACATCATGAAATTACATACAACTAACTCTTTACCTTTTCAGGAAAGATCAATCAACATAAAAACATCATCAACTACTTATATGATCATACAGTCTTCTCAAAGGCTACATATGACAAATGGCTACTTAAGCAATTTCCTCAGAGGGTCATTCTCAAAGAGGCATATTTTCTAGTTGAAGTCGAGCGTAGACATCTTCTAGTACATCATTCAGACGAAATCGAGTGTATATTTCTTCTGAAGCTCCTTTGGAAAAGTCGGGCGTAGACTCCTTCCAACATCTTCTTCCAGTTGAAGTCAGGCGTATACATCTTCTAGCTCAGATTAAATCGAGTGTAGATTTATTCTGATACTTCTTCCATTTGAAGTCGGGCGTAGACATCTTCTGGCTCAGATTAAATTAAGCGCATATTTATTCTGATACTTCTTCCATTTTAAGTCGGGCGTAGACATCTTCTGGCTCATATTAAATCGAGCGTAGATTTATTTTGATACTTTTTTCCATTTGAAGTCGTGCGTAGGCATCTTCTGGCTCAGATTAAATCAAACGTATATTTATTCTGATAGTTCTTCCATTTGAAGTTGGGTGTAGACATCTTCTGGCTCAGATTAAATCAAGCGTAGATTTATTATAATACTTCTTCCATTTGAAGTTGGGCATAAACATCTTCTGGCTCAGATTAAATCAAGCGTAGATTTATTCTGATACTTCTTCAATTTGAAGTCGGACGTAGGCATCTTCAGGCTCAGATTAAATCAAGCGTAGATATATTCTGATACTTCTTCCATTTGAAGTCAGGCGTAGACATCTTTTGGCTCAGATTAAATCGAGCATATATTTATTGTGATACTTCTTCTAGTTAAAATCGAGCATAGACATCTTCTGGATCAGATTAAATTGAGTGTATATTTATTCTGATACTTCTTCCAGTTGAATTCGGGCGTAGACACCTTCTGGCTCACATTTAAATCGAGTGTATATTTATTCTGATTATCCTTTTGGACCAAGTCAGGCGTAGACTCACTCCAAATACATCTTCAAAGATAAAGTCGGGCGTAGACCTAGTATAATTCCTATCAACGGTTATTCTGGATGGTATCTATAAGCCCATCTCTGATGACTCTCTGTCACCTCTCCAAATGGCATCTTTAAGCCCATTCCCAGTATAATCAACCAACAATGTTACTTTGTGTACCGACGAGTGCAAATTTCTGGGCACTTAAGTGTTCAATAATCTTTCACCTTTAAGTCACGAATGGCAGATATGCCAATCTAAATCTTCAGGTTTAAGAAGATTGGACAGGGGCAGCTGTTGTACCCTAAAACTTTCCCTCCCATTTTTCTTCAAGACATGCTCACAAAGGTCTCAAGTACTCAAAGCTACTCAAGGGTTCACTAGTCAAACCTCCTCCTAAGCAATGGGTCCATAACTAGGGTTTCATCTTGCATAAGGAATAATGGGTTTCAAAGGTACCAAATGGTTTTCATGGTTCATCATAGGTCTTCCATAGTGCTCCTGTCAAGTTTCAAGTCTTGCATCACAAGTTTGCTCAGTCAATAGCTCAGATGATTGAAAGTTAACTATATTTGGTAAAAAGTCAGTTGTGGTCAACATACAGTCAAACTTAAAGATTTTTGTCAACATCAACATTTTGAGGTTATATTCATCATTTGATCAAGGTTTTATCTTGGTTCCTCAAGGAAAGCCCTCAAATCATCAAAGGTCAAAAGTTGCCAAATTAGGGTTTCCTTAGGAGAAGTCAATTGAATGTTGACCAAGCATAACTTTCACATGCTTCATCAACTTTTACCCAATAAAATTCCATTTTGAAGGAAATTCAATTCTCTACAACCTTGTATTTATGCTCAAGTACAAAAAGTGCTTCATTTGAAAGATATGAGCTAATACATTACAGGTCATTTCAAAAGTCAACAAAAAGACATTTTTTGTCAAGACAACTTACATTAAGATGAAGTCTCTAAATGCAAAAATGATAAATATATAAATTGTAAAGGATATCTTGAGATTTCCAAAAAGTTAAAGATCACCTTCAAATAATAAAAATTGAGCAAGTTATGGGTTGCACAAGTTGGCTAATGTTTTAGAAATGCATGAAATCTCAATTGAGCAAATTTGTGATTTTGGGCTATTGGGCCTAAGTTTTGGAATTCAAACGTGTCCATGACATTTTTAAGGACCCCTAAGTGCATACATGCATTATTTTAGTTTTTATTTTATTTATTTTGATTTTTATTTACTTAAAATCAAAATTAAATTAAATAAATAAAAATAAATGCAAGAAATATGTAAGATCTTAAAATCTGAATCTTGTTGAAACCAAAAAATTCATGCCAACCTGTTACAAACATGCCAAAATCGTGTGAGATGAAGAAGGAAAGGAAAATCTCAAGAAAGGAAGTATTTTAATGTGTTTATTCTTGTCTATTCATGCCATGATTGCTTTGCTTCTTCCATATTTGTTCATCCTGATTTATCCCTCTATATATACACTACCAAATCAGATGCAAACACACATGATTCCCTACCTGAAAATAGCCTCTAGAATTCACAAAATTTGCAAAGAAAAGTGTGAACTTATAGTGCGCGATCCATCCACATTCAGACATAACAAAGCATCCTTATCATTTCCTGAGACTCTCAGAGGTCTCCCCAGCTCTAGGAACGAAGCTATCCACGTCCAGAATCTCTTTTCCAAGCACACCGGTTGTAGGTATAATTTTGAAACTTGAAATGTTGATCTATGCATATCTAACTAATCTCGTGTGTTTATATGTGTTTGTGATAAAGCTTTAGACATGTTAGGACAATTAGATGCAAGCTCTAACGTCAGGATCCGTGAATGCCATTATTAGGGCATCAAGAACACCTTATTTCAGACCTCACGATATAGGACGATTCAGACCAAAAGGACACTGTGATACGGTGGGAGAACTGACTTGGGTGTTTTGAGTTTTATTGCAAATGTTGCGGTTAGCAAGAGTCGCCACCGACTTTTCTTTTATCCAAAAGGAAAGGTGAAAAAGCAAAGGAAAGACCTTTGAGATTGTTTCTTGAGTTCGGCGGGTAGATTATGAAAAGGGAAGGTATTAGCACCCTTTTCATCCATGGGCTCTTAGTTACTTGCTAGATCACTTGCTTTTTTGTTTCGAAATTGGGCTTTGTGTGGTTTTGAAAGTATTTTGTAAAATAGGCCATTGTTAGGAAATCTTCGTAATGATTCTCGTTCGTAAGAATGTATAAAAAGATGTTTGCATTTTTGAAAATGCTTTTCAACCTATGTAAGAGTTTGGAAATGTGTGTGTTTGTTTTGAAAATAGCAAGGATAGTTGTTTTGAAATGAAGCAAGCAACTAGAAGTAATCTACCTACTCAGAATGTCTTTCTTGTTCATTTTCTTTTCCTTTGATATTGTTGTCTTACCATTGATTTGGTAAGCAATCCTATCTTTGGATGTAAACGGGACGGGCGTGGGTCATCGTATAACCATGATTAGCAATGTTGCAAAGTATCTTGGCATTTTTTGAGGGACTAAGATCATTTTGTAAGGCAACTTTGAATAGCGTCATCGAGGGACTATGATCTTATACTTGTTTGTTTTTGCCAAGATACTTTGCATGTGTAATATGGCCATTTTTGTATAAGGCAACCAAGTGGAGTAACCCTAAGGGTGCTTGTATGCAAGTGTATTATTTTCATGCTTGATTTTGTCTTGGATTAGGGTTTTATATTTGATTTGTTTTGATCTTGCCATTTAAACCCTAATTACTAGCATGGTATATAAAAGCGGTAAATTGCATAATTTAAAGATTACTACACTATTACAACATTTTATGGGAGGGGGTATACAAATTTTGAATGGGGATTTGCAATAATGTAAATCTAATTAGACTATTACAACCAAATCGAATTTGTACGAATATTTGAATAAATAATATACAATATAAATATGCAATGGTATGTATGCAAGAAAAAGATTTTTGTTTTATTTTTCATATATAAAGAAGAGTTTTGAATTAAACCTAATAATATTTTAAAAAAAGGAAATTATTTCTTAAAAAGTGGTTAACCCTAATTTCTAACTTAAGAAAATAAAGTTCTTTAAGTATTATTTTTGTGTATTTTTTGTCTCAAAAATAATAAATAATATTTATGAAAATATTTAATCTTTTTATATGTCAAAATAAATATTTACAAGTATGAAGAAAAAGGGATAAAAATATATCTAAGTCTATTTTATTTTACAAGTTTATTTAATAAAAATAGTTAGTATATAATTTAATAAAAATATTTTTTATGTGAAAATAAAATAAAATAAACAAAATGCAATATTTATCATGTTTTATAATTTTTTATGATTTTTTATGTTAAAGAAAATATTTAATGAAATAAACAAAAATAATATAAATGAATGAAAATAAATTGGGCCAGGGGTGTCCTGAGTAATTAGGAGGTAACATTAGAAAAAAACAAGCCCAAATGAACAAAAGCCCAGTGCTGCAAAAATGAGAAAATATGCAAAAGGCAAGTACCAAGGCTCGAACCCATGACCTTGGCATTCTTAGCATGCTGCCTTGCCATTGGGGTGATTGTACATCCGTTAGTTCATATGAAATAAAAAACACATAACACATAACGCCTCCTTGCCCTTTACTTCATCTTCTTCCTCAAGCTAGCCACAACCTCTGTATCTTTCTCATTTCTCCATGAAAATGGAAACTTCAAACATGAAAATTGTAGTACTTTTTCCCACGATTTCAACCATGTAACTCATGTAAACTATCAGTCAAAGATCAAAGCTAATTTCAATGCCCTAATTTTAAACCTAATTTTTACATAAATTTGAAATCTAAAATTCTCTATACATAATGAACATAAATGAAATCTATGCACATGGTTGGCTTTAGCACAATAATATCTACATTTCCTTTCACAAATCGAGACTAATGGATGTCTGTATGAAGAGATAGAAGTTAGAGTTCTTACCTCCTTCAGCTGAGATCGTGAATGGAGTTTGAGTGAGTTTTATGAAGGCCTGAAGATTCCTTTAGCTTGATTGAACCTCCTTGAGTGTGTTCCAATCCTTTCCTTGCTTTGAAAGTGCCTGAATCTCTCTATCCAAGTCAACCTGCAAGCTTGAAATGAAAAAATGGCAGATGGAGAAGGAGAAGTTACAGTGAAGGGGTGATGGTCTGGAACACTTAGATATGATGGAGGTTAAGTATTTGAGTGATTAGAACTTGAAATGCACGAGTATATTTTTGGATTGCTTTGCTTGGTCTCAAACTACAAGTTATGACAGGTTTTTGGTGATAGGGAGTTTTAGAGAGTTTCTGGCCTTGAGAAATCGTGTGTTAGGTTGCAATGTGTTTGTGTATAAGTATAGAGAATGTTTCAAGTCAGCTTCACAACAGATTTCTCAAATGTAGGCTTTTTGATCTATTGCTTTCCTTTTAAGAAAAGTGAAGAGACAAGTTGCTTTTGGTTTATAGGACTTGTGTGTGCAGAGAAAACAGGTCCAATGCTCAAGGAGTTGACAAATGCAAAAGTTATGCTTTTTAAAATGGCAATGGCAGCTTTGTGCCATTTATGGAATTAAAGCTTGGACAAAGACTCTTATGCTTAGATTAAGGATTTATCAACTGTGTAAGCATTAAATTATGAAGTGAGAAACAAGTTTGAGACCTGTAAAGCAAGGATTGGGCAGCATAGGTTCAGATTTGAATTTTGTTCTTCATGAAATGGCTTGAAATCAAAGTGAGAAATTACCAACTTCTTCTCTTCTATTCTCTCTACTCAAAAATGATCTTAAGGAGTTCTTGGACATTTTGTAAAGATTTCAATGTTCTATATAACTCATATTTGAAATGCATTTCAATATTCCTCTTGGAACTAGGTGAAAAGTTGCCATGAAGTTAGGTCAAAAACCTGTCTAAATTAGGGCAAAATTTCACTAAGTTATTTTAGTTCATGGGCATCTATTCACAAAATTATATCTTGAGATCCAAGCATCTTTATGGAAAAATGTGTAAAGAAAAGTTGTAGATTTCATGGAGATCTACAACTTTCATGTTGGGAACTTTCTTTGAATCGTCTTGTATCATGGTGAGAATTTGGCTTTAAGTTGAGAAAAAATAAGAAATTTTCTATACTTAGAAAAATTTCTAAGTTGAGAAAATTTCAAATTTCAAAACAAAATCTTCAACTTTTGATTTCTTGATGAACAAGTTTCACATTTTGACATGTTTTGATGAATTGTGATCCTTGGCACTTGATTTTGACCAAAAAGTCAAAGTTTGACTTTTTAGTATACAGTTGACTTTTGATCAGTTGACTGCAAATTTCATCTGTCAATCCAATGGATTTGCCATATTTTGAACCATGTCAATAGGTCAAGATTATACAATTGAACCCTTGAAATCATGCTTTAAACTAATTGGTCATTTGCTAGGTCGAAAATCAGAAATTGCCCTTTCTCAACCAAAACCCTAATTTTGACCATTTCCCCCTTTTGATGATTTGATCAAATTTCTTGAGGAATTATGGTCCAAACTTGATCAAATGATACATATGAGTCTAAAATGTTTATGTGGATTAAAAATTATGAAGTTTGACTATAAATTGGCCATGGTTGACTTTTTCCCCAATACAGCTGATTTTTAGGTCAAATGTCCAATTGACTGATAAAAAATGTGATCCAAGGCTTGAAACTTAACATGAGTAATCTTAGGGGTCCATATTGATACTTGAAAGTCATATGAAACATTGGTAGTCCAAAAATATTTGTGCAATCCCAAACCCTAATTTTGGGTCATCAGGGCATGATGAGATGTCTTGAGCTGGTCAAACCCTAATCCAGTTTTGAGTCAAAGAGATCTTGTGAGAAAATTCTTGATAAATGAGAGGGAAAACTTTGGGGTACAACAGATGCCCCTGTTCAATCTTCTTAAACCTGGAGAGTTAGATTTGCGAGTTTTTCCGTTCGTGACTCGAAGGTGAAAGAATGATTGGACACTAGAGTGCCCATAAATTTGCACTTGATGATGTGATGATAGAAGGAATGGGCTTACAGATGCCATTTAGAGAGGTGATAGAATATTGTCAGAGATGGGCTTGTAGATGCCATCCAAGAATGTTTGTTGAATTATAAGTTATAAGTTGAAAGAATAAGTATCAGAATGGTGTTCGTGTCTGGAGCATATCTGAACTGTATCTGAAAGGTCGAATCTGAATGAGTATCTGAATGGCATCCGTGTCTGGAGCGTATATGTATTGTATCTGAAAGTTGAATCTGAATGAATATCAGAATGGCATCCGTGTCTAGAGCGTATCCGTATTGTATTTGAAAGTTGAATATGAATGAGTATCAGAATGGCATCCGTGTATGGAGCATATTTGTACTGTATGTGAAAGTTGACTCTGAATGAATATCAGAATTGCATCCGTGTCTGGAGCATATCCGTACTGTATCTGAAAGTTGAATCTGAATGAGTATCAGAATGGCATCTGTGTCTGGAGCGTATCCATACTGTATCTGAAAGTTGAATCTGAATGAGTATCAGAATGACATCCGTATCTGGAGCGTATCTGTACTGTATCTGAAAGTCGAATCTGAATGAGTATCAGAATGTCATATGTGTCTAGAGTGTATCTGTATTGTATCTGAAAGTTGAATCTGAATGAGTATCAGAATGACATCTGTGTCTGAAGCATATCCGTACTGTATCTGAAAGTTGAATCTGAATGAGTATCAGAATGGCATCCGCGTCTGGAGCGTATTCATACTGTATCTAAAAGTTGAATCTGAATGAGTATCAGAATGGCATCCGTGTTTGGAGCGTATCCATACTGTATCTGAAAGTTAAATCTAAATGAGTATCAGAATGGCATCCGTTTCTGGAGCGTATCTGTACTGTATCTGAAAGTTGAATCTGAATGAGTATCAAAATGGCATCCGTGTCTGGAGTGTATCCGTACTGTATCTGAAAGTTGAATCTGAATTAGTATCAGAATGGCATCTGTGTTTGGAGCGTATATGTAATGTATCTGAAAGTTGAATCTGAATGAGTATCAGAATGGCATCAGTGTCTGGAGCGTATCCATACCGTATCTTAAAGTTAAATCTGAATGAGTATCAGAATGGCATCCGCGTCTGAGCGTATCTGAACTGTATCATGATTGCATAGTGTTAATGGTAGCTGTTAATCTTATCCTGAAAAGGGTAAAATGTTAGCTGAAATACAAAGTTATGTTTGCATGAAATGTATGATGCAATGTATTTGCTTCATTAATCTTTATGATATATGGATACAATGTATGCGCATGTGAGCTGATTTGTTGTATTGTTGTCCGTTTGAGGAAAATAAATTCCTGAATGCTGCTAAGGATATGTTGAATTTCATGTCTTGAAGTTGAATTACTGGTGAACTTTTGTTGAGAGAAGTAAATTCTGTTGTGTGGGCAATGCCATGTACTGCTTGTAAGATCTGCTTGGGGAATCTTGAGAAATTTGACGATTTCTACTGGGGATTAAAAACTAGAAGTTTTGTTCCCCTGGGGATTTTAAATGACGTACTGTACGGGATTTATCATGGAACAGCCTAGAGACATTTTCCTATTCTTTCAACCTATCAGTAATTATCTTTCCCATTTGTTTTATTTGTACACAGTAATTATGTTCAAATGCATATGTTCATCAATGAATCATTGGACGTTTTTGTAAACAAAACACAAGCGTAAAGAAAAGGACAAATAGTTTTTGCACTTTCAAAGGGGTATCTTTGTATTGACTTTGAATAAATATTTTGTACAAAGGGGACAAACATTCTAGTAAGAGAATGTTGTCGTAAAACAAGAAAAATTTATACAGAGAAGGATAGCTACGTGTAATAATCCCACGGGGTTCCCATTCTGCTATAGCCTTCGCATTCTCCGAGTATCTTGTTTATTTGCCTTGTCTGAAGATGATTGAATTGATCAGAAACTATGAGTATGTCAGTGGAAGCCAAAGGTTGTTCGTCAAGTGATCCGACGGGACATAGTCATACGCTTTAATTCCCTAACTTTTGCCTGGACCGCCCTTTCGGGTTTTCAGTCCACCGGGAAACCCTTTTTTGCCCAAGTCTCCCTTTCGGGTTTTCAACTTGCCAGGTGTACAAATTTTTTTTATTTTATCCCTAATTTTTTCCCGAACCTTTTGGTTCGCCGGGATTCCCCTTGTTTTGCTTAGGTGTTTCAACCTAGCGGGTCTCTTATGCGTAGTATCTTTTGACTATGTCCGCGTTCACAGGGTGTGGCAGGTTGTCGCCATCCATGGTGGTCAAGATCATTTCCCCGCCGAAGAATATGTTTTTGATTACAAACGGTCCTTCATAGGTAGGAGTCCATTTGCCCCTGGGGTCACTTTGTGTCAAGATGATACGTTT
This sequence comes from Vicia faba, assembly GCA_948472305.1. Classification (NCBI taxonomy): domain Eukaryota; kingdom Viridiplantae; phylum Streptophyta; class Magnoliopsida; order Fabales; family Fabaceae; genus Vicia; species Vicia faba. The sequence goes on along the minus strand of CATIWC010002773.1, from coordinate 217,257 downwards.
GATAACTAGATCCCCCAACTTGATATACTTGGCGCCTGACTTTCTTGTTGAAAGCCTTGATCATCCGTTTTTGATGCATCTGACCATGGCAAACAGCAGCAAGTCTCTTTTCATCAATTAAGTTCAGTTGATCAAGTCGAGTTTGGATCCAATCGTCTTCATTCAAACCTTCATCTTTCATAATCCTCAGAGAGGGGATCTGGACCTCAATAGGTAGGAAAACCTCCATGTCGTATACCAAAGAATAGGGTGTTACCCCAGTTGATGTGCGAGCCGTGGTACGATAATCGTGGAGAGCGAATGGTAGTATCTCATGCCAGTCTTTGTATGTGACTGTCATTTTCTATATGATCTTCTTAATGTTTTTATTTGTAGCTTTGAAACCACCATTAATCTTTGGCTGATTGGGAGAAGAATTGTGATGCTGGATCTTAAATTGCTCGCATAATGTGGTGATCATAGTGTTGTTAAGATTTGTACCATTGTCAGTGATGATCCTTTCCGGGATACCATACCGGCAAATGAGGTTTTTCTTAATGAAGCGGGCAACAACATTCTTGGTAACGGAAGTGGAGGAAGCTGCTTCGACCCACTTTGTAAAATAGTCAATGGCCACTAGGATGAAGCGGTGTCCATTGGAGTTTGTAGGCTTGATCTCTCCAATCATATAAATTCCCCACATAGCAAAGGGCCAAGGAGCCGTCAAGACATTCAGAGGAACCGGAGGTACGTGCACCTTGTCAGCATAAATTTGGCATTTATGACAGGTTCGAGAATGTTGATAGAAATCTGCTTCTATGGTAGACCAATAATAGCCTTCCCGTAGGATTTTCTTTAACCTCGTATGCCCACTGGAATGGGTGCCAAAAGTACCTTCATGTAATTCAGCCATGATCTTTTCAGCTTCAACCTTATCCACACACCAAAGCAAAATGGAGTCATGATTGCGTTTGTATAGAATGCCATTACTAAGGAAGAATTTAGCAGAGAATCTCCTTAAGAACTTCTTATCATTGATTGAAGCTCCTTCTGGATATTCTTGAGCCTCGAGATACCTCTTGACCTCATGAAACCAAGGTTGGTCCACTACCTCTTCAATATTAATCTCGTGACAATATGTCAGTTCATCCATTCGTTCGATGGTGATCTGGGGAGCCTCGTTATCCCAATTAAGTTTAAAAATATATGACATTGTGGCTAGAGCGTCTGCTAGCTGATTTTCTTCTCGCGGGAAATGCTCGAAGGTAATCTTCTCAAAATGTGGTAGCAATGTCAAAACATTTTCTTTGTAAGGGATAAGGTTTGGGTGCTTAGTGTCCCATTCCCCTTTGATTTGACTGATGACCAAAGCTGAATCTCCAAACACATCTAAAGATTTGATTCCCAAGTCTATGGCAGCTCTGAGACCAAAGATGCACGCTTCGTATTCCGCCATGTTGTTTGTATAGTTAAAGCAAAGTATGGTAGTAAAGGGAGTATGACACCCTTCTGGAGATATGAGTACAGCGCTGATGCCATTACCAAGTGCATTGGATGCTCCATCAAAGAACAGGGTCCATCGGGATCCTTGTTCAGGTCCGTCATATGGCCTGATTTCTTCAAAGTTGTCTAATGTCATGATGTCTTCATCCGGGAATTCAAACTTCATGGACTGATTGTCTTCTAAAGCTTGATGAGCAAGATGATCAGCTAGCACACTACCCTTTATATATTTCTGGATAGTATATTGTATATCATATTCTGTTAGGATCATTTGCCATCTAGCTATTCTCCTAGAGAGAGCAGGCTTCTTGAAGATGTATTTTATCGGATCCATCTTAGATATTAACAAGGTAATATGAGTCAGCATATACTGTCTTAGCCGGCGAGCAGCCCATGCCGGAGCACAGAAATTTTTCTCGAGCAGTGAATATCTGGTTTCACAGTCGGTAAACTTTTTGCTCAGGTAATAAATAACGTGCTCTTTTTGGCCAGACTTGCCATGATGCCCCAATACACACCCCATTGAGTTTTCTAAAACAGTCAGATACATGATCAGTTGTCTTCCCTCGACTGGTGGCATCAACATAGGAGGCTCTTGTAATACTCTTTGATTTTGTCTAAAGCAACCTGGCATTCATCATTCCATTTGACTACTTGATCCTTCTTCAATAGTTTGAAGATTGGCTCACAACTAGCTGTTATGTGAGAGATGAATCTGGCAATATAGTTCAAGCGTCCCAAGAATCCTCTGACTTGCTTCTCAGTATAAGGAGCAGGCATCTCTTGTATTGCTTTAACTTTGGCAGGATCGACCTCAATACCTTTATTACTGACGACAAAGCCTAGGAGTTTACCGGACCGTACTCCAAATGTGCACTTGTTTGGATTCAACCTCAGCTTGTACTTCTTCAGTCTCTCAAACAGCTTTTGTAAGTGATCAAGGTGTTCTTCTTCTATTTGCGATCTGGATATCATATCATCTACGTAGACCTCTATTTCATGATGTATCATGTCGTGAAATAAAGCTACCATGGCGCGTTGATAGGTTGCCCCAACATTCTTCAATCTGAATGGCATCACCTTGTACCAGAATGTGCCCCACTGTGTGACAAATGTTGTTTTCTCCATGTCCTCGGGTGCCATTTTGATTTGGTTGTAACCTGAGAGTCCGTCCATGAAGGAAAACACTTTGTGTTTGGCCGTATTGTTAACCAGGATATCAATGTGGGGGAGTGGAAAATCATCTTTAGGGCTTGCCCTATTCAAATCTCTATAGTGCATGCACATTCGTACTTTGACATCTTCTTTAGGTACAGGAACAATGTTGGCAACCCATTGAGGGTAGGAAGTGACAACCAAGAATCCATCATTGAATTGTTTCATGACCTCCGCCTTGATCTTTTCTGACATATCAGGTCTCATGCGGCGGACTTTTTATTTTACTGGCGGACAATCTTCTCTTGTAGGCAGACGATGTACCACGATGTCCGTATCAAGTCTCGGCATATTTTCATATGACCAAGAAAAGATCTCAACATAATCATGCAACAGCTGAATCAGACGCTCCTTGACACTGGGCTCCATATTGGCACCTATCTTGACCTCTTTTTTATCCTCCTCGGTACCCAGGTTGATTGTATCCACAGGTTCCTCGTGAGGCTGAATGGTTCTTTCCTCTTATTGTAGTAGTCTGGAAAGTTCCCCTGGTACTTCACAATCTTCCTCACCTTCGTCTTCAGCTTGGTAGATTAGATCCTCAGAGTCACAAAAGGCCATAGCAGTATCGTTACCCATGGGATCTAGAATGGAGGGGTACCTGCATTTGTGAGTGTGGGTGTGTGTAAGGGTATAGCCATCCTTAAAAATAAAATGTAAAAGAAAAAACAATGAGCACAAAAGTTTGTATGCGAAAAACGTCCATGGTTCATTGAATGTCATATGAAGATGAAATAATAACCCTTACAAATGGACCATTGTGCCTCGGGCAAGACACAAGGTTTTAAGAGTGCAAATTGTTTTTGAATATTACAAATCCAAAAAAAAAGTAAAGGTAAATTACTGAGGGATGAAAGTTATTGGGACAAAGTCTCTGGCCTCCCAATTGCGGAGTCCTCCATCGATAGTCGGAAAGATCCAATCCTCCAAGCTGCAATCCTCTTCACCATCTTCTACCGCATTGACCTCTCGGTTGCTAATCTTCAAGGGTGACCCTCCAGCACGGGCACGGCGTACAACCTTCTGAGCACTTGAAGTGAAACCTAAGCCAAACTTGTCAGATTTATACGGAATATCCGGAAGTTTCCCCCTGATGGTGCATCCACCCTCCTCTACTACTGCTTTGGCGTCCTTCATAGATGACATCCAGAGTGGAGGTCTTGTAATCTTGGGAATCTGGGACACAGTCTTAGTAACTGCTACCTCTTGGGGGACCTCTTCGAAATGTTGAAAAGGAGTTTCAATGAACTCGCCGTCCAATTCCACATACCTGAAGGAATTGAGGTGGCTAATCATATATTCTTCCTCTCCATGGACAGTGATAATCTTTCCTTGGACCGGATATTTCAACATTTGGTGCAGTGTAGAGGTGACAGCGCCAGCATTATGGATCCACGGCCGTCCTAGCAGATAGGAGTAAGAGGGGCGGATGTCCATTACATAAAAGGTTAAATTGAAAGTTTGAGTCCTAACCTTTATGGGTATATCCACCTCCCCGTGTACCATCCTCTTTGAGCCATCAAATGCCTTTACGACTATGTTACTTGGCTTTAACGTCAGTCCTTCGCAGTGCAGTCTGTCGAGATCTTTATTCAGTAAAACATTCAAAGATGATCCAGTGTCCACCAAGACACGGGCCAGAGTTGTGCCTCTACATTCCACAGAGACATGTAATGCCTCGTTGTGCTTTCTTCCCCTTGGTGTCGGATCAGCATCTGAGAAGCCTAGGCTGTTATCTGCTGTCAAGCTGGCCACACAATCTTGAAATTGATCAGCAGACATCTCTTGAGGCACATGGGCTGTCTTTAGGAACTTCACCAAGGCTTTCGCATGTGCCTCGGAACACAATAGCAATGCCAGCATGGAGATTTTGGAGGTAGTTTTCCCCAACTGTTCAACTACATCGTAGTCGCTCCTCTTTATTATTTTTAGAATCTCCTCCATTTCTTTCTTGGAGGTCTCGGGGATAGTCATTGAGTGAACCTTCGTCTGGACCGGCTCCACTTGAATACTTTTTCCTCGAGTTTCCGCAGCATGAGTGTTGGTAGGAATGACAGCATGGGTTATAACGGCTTCGTCAATAGGAGCACTTGCAGAGATGATTATTGGTACGGAAGTAACCTTTGGAGCAGCCACGGGTCCAAAAACTGCCTTTGGGGGGGCAATCTCTGGAGAAAAGATCCTACCGCTTTGGGTAATCTTACTAGTTCCGGCAATATTGCTAATATCGGAATCTTCTTCTTCTGAGTTTATCTCTTCGGAGGCCAGCCCATCTTGTTTGATGCCATGGTAGTAGATGTCCCCACCGTAATTCCACGGCACAGTTTTGTCTGATTCATATGGGACTGGCCCAGGAATTGTGATTATAAGAGGAGTAGTTTTCGGAACCGATGTAATTCTAACGGGTCTTTTAGGGACCCTGGAAGAATTGGTGGCGATGGTAATGATTGAAACGTCTTCAACGGGAACAATTGAAACAGGAGTACTTTCAAACAGGATCTTTTTGTTGTCTATCAAGCGTTGAATGCCTGTTTTCAAAAACGGGCAAACAGTTGGTGAGGATAAGCAGAAGTGGCAGTCTTCATTACAACTCGGGAATACACCGGCTTTCAACAAGTTTATCTTAATGATTGGGAGTGGAGTCACGAGTTCATCAACTGTGGTAACAAACAAATTTTCTTTAATAGCATTGGTGTTGTGACCATGTCTTGGCATAGGAGAAGAAATAACGTTTGGCTTCTTGGGTGCATCAAACTCAATTTCTTTCGCCTCTATAAGGTCTTGAATTTTGTTTTTCAAAGCCCAATAGTTGTTAGTGTCGTGACTCAGACTTTCGGAGTGATATGCGCAACGGGCATTTGGGTGATAATGAGGGGACGCTGTGTTGGGGTTTTTTGGAGCTTCTTTTAAAGTTTCCAAATTGGATTTCAGAAGATGCGGTAATACTTGGGACATAGTCATATTTATTCTGGTGAATTGTCGGATTGTCCTTTCCACCCTCGGTTGATTACTTCTTGGTTGATCAAATGTAGGCTTTGGGATCATAACAACCCCTACCATTGGTCGGCGTTCGGCTCTTTCTTGGTTCCTTTGTGGATATACAGCGACTACTTCTTTCTTCCCAATAAAAGGCTTCCTCACAACTGTATAAGAAGATGAATCTTTCTGAATCTTTCCACTTTTTATGCCAGCTTCCACCCTCTCTCCGGTCAGTATTAACTTAGTAAATCTTGCAGATGAGCTTCCAATTAAATGGTTGAAGAAAGGGCCCGATAGAGTGCCTAAGAACATGTCCACTAATTCCCTTTCAGACAGAGGGGTTTGAACTATTCCAGCTAGATCTCTCCATTTCTGCGCGTAATCCTTGAAACCCTCATTGGAAGCCATAGCCATACTCTGAAGTTTAGTACGCGTAGGCGCCAAATTAGCATTATATTGATATTGCTTGTAGAAAGTTGTGGAAAGATCTTCCTAATTATAGACGTTGGCCCTTTCCAGTTGGTAAAACTAGTCGAGTTGTGTTCCAGATAGACTATCTTGGAAAAAATGCACCCACAAGTCTTTATCAGCGGAGTGTGGTTGGATATTTCTCACATATGATCTGAGGTTCATCTTAGGACATGACACTCCATCATATTTTGCAAACAAAGGCACTTTGAATTTCGGAGGAATCACAATTCCTGACACTAATCCCAATTCTTCAAAGTCTAGGCCTGGCACCTTTTGTATTTCCATAACGCTCAAACGCTCTTCAAGATGCCTGTACTTATCATCAGCTGGAGGATATTGTTCCTCAGAGTAGTCTTCCTCTTCTTCCTCCTCTTCAGATTCTGACAGAACCGTTATTTCCTTTCCTTTCCCCTCTCCTTCAACAGATGTTGTTGTAAAATTCAAGGTTCTTCTAGTCTACCCCTGAAATCTTCTCCCCATGTTTAAAACCCTGGTGACTTTCTTTGTTTTCTTTTTCCTTTCTTCAGCCCGCAGAGTCTTCAACTCTTCTTGCCACTTGGCTAGGGTCATGAGCAATTGTTGAAACTGTGTGTTCTGAGCTTGGAGATCTTTGATTGTCTGTTCGAGATCCATCTTACTGAAATAAACAGTAGAGAGATGAGGAAACTCATTGCAAAAGACTTGTTTGTTATGATGAATGATATGTGCATATGCAATGTTTTCAAGGATTTCAAAGATTCAAGTTCATTTTAGACAAAAAAAGGAAATACATGTTATATTAATAAGATAAAGTTTGAGTACATCAATGCCCCTTGGACAAAATAATACGAAACTCTAAGATAAAAAGTAGTGTGCATCCTTTTTGGTGCTCTGTAGGCCTTTAGAGTCTGCTCCTCATGAAGTAGCCTAGTGAGTTCCAAAACCTTCTACTCGCTTGCGTAGAATTTGGCTTCGAAAGTATCTTGTTCTCCTTTGAGCTGTATCCAATCCCTTTGTAGGACTTCAAGAGATGTGGGCGTGTCATGATGTAGGATAGTGTATGGAACATCTCCTTTCTTAACAGGTTAAATAATTACTGGAAGAATGGAAGGATAAGGCATCATAAGACTTTGAGCGTGGGTTCGTACCCATTTTAGGTAAGGCTCAATAGGGATGGAATTCTTATGTCCCAAAGTCTTACTATCCACCTTGTTTAGCATCCTCCAAGCTCAGATGAATCTCTGGCAAAGACCTTGACCGTCGTTGTCGTAGTCGAATACCAAACCTTGAATCAGCATCTCGTTCGGGCCATCCCTTCGGGCATAACCAAACTTTCTTAAAGCTAAGCATGGATTGTAGGTGATGCCTCTCTTAATGCCAAGTAGAGGGACATTATGGAATTCCCCACAACGATCAACAATGATAACATTCTCTTTGAATCGGGAGCACCAATGAATATCTGAATGTTTAAGCGTCATTAACCTTTGTGACCACCTTGAACCTTGCTCATTCTTTAAGACTGACTGGGGAAGATGAGAAATAAACCATCTTTCCAGGAGAAGAGTGCAACACATAAGGACACCTCTTTTCCTCATAGTGAGAGTGTGAAAAGAGTGTAGGATATCCCCTAGCAATGTACGCACCGGATTGCGTGACATGAAGATTTTGACAGCGCTCACATCTATGAGTTGGTCAGGATTGGGAAATAAGACCATCCCATAGATAAGAAGAGCCACAATTTCCTCAAAGGCTTGCAAGTCTAAGGAATTCCAACAGCTTTGGGCTTTCTCAAACAGAAACTTTGCTAAGAAGCCTTTGACACCACTCCTAGTTTTCCAATAGGTTGTGACATCAGATGAGTGCAACTGCAGAGCTTGAGCAATCTCTTCTGGCTTTGGGTCTCTTTCCGTACCGTTAAAAGGTAGTTGATTGATAATGGGAATCCTTAAGAGTTGATAAAATTCTTCTAAAGTAGGCACAAGCTGATAGTCGAGAAATGTGAAGCAATGGTGCAAAGGATAGAAGAACTAAAAGAGCACCTTCATCATATCCTCATCTGTGTTGGAGGTGACCAAGTTGAGTAGACGACCATGTCTCTCGGTGAATGGAGAGTTCTCAGGGATCCTTGAAGCTATCTCCTTAAGTTGTGGAGGAATTCTTACAAGGTTGACTTGGATAGTTTTCCTGCGAAGTGAATCCATATCCTACAAAACAAGAACAAAGATGAATATCCAAAATCCTTGAAATGGTTAGTGGATGCATGTGATGTTCATGATGTCCATTATGTTATGTACAAGTATGCATATACAAGCAAAGCAAACAAGTTCTTAGTTTAGGCTTGCATGGGGTTTTATAGGTAAGTACCCTCTTGAAGTTTAGTTGGCTTAAACCTGTCCTAATAATAGTAACCGGGTTCTGAGGAGCTCAATATCACCGGATTGTATCCTTGGTCATTGTTTCAGATCAAGCCTCTTTAATGGCGACCGAAATATCCCAAGAAACCAACCCTCAATGAGTGTAGTATCGAGTATCTACCAACTTTGGACTGCACCAAAGCCGGTCATCTAACTAAATCCTAGAGGCCAAGTTGGTCAAGTAAGGGTTCTAGAAGTTCATTAGTGCTTTATGGCATCACTCAGTGGCCCCGTATTCTCTTTGATTGACTCTAAGTCTACCTATACCTACAAATATGTCACATTAACATAGCTATTGCTTAGACCATGTCGGTATACCCCGCACAGTTTCCACAATATATTGCTATTTACCTATAATGTATCCCAAATCTGGGTAGAGGATTTCAAACCTAAACAAAGAACCATAATGTAAAGCATACAAATCAAACAATGTAAGCAAATAAATGTGATCTAGACCTAAGGTAACCCTACTTTTATAATTATCCCCAGCAGAGTCGCCAGTTCTATGATACGGTGGGAGAACTGACTTGGGTGTTTTGCGTTTTATCGCAAATGTTGCGGTTAGCAAGAGTCGCCATCGACTTTTCTTTTATCCAAAAGGAAAGGTGAAAAAGCACAGGAAAGACCTTTGAGATTGTTTCTTGAGTTCGGGGGGTAGATTATGAAAAGGTAAGGTATTAACACCCTTTTCATCCATGGTTTCCCATGGGCTCTTAGTTACTTGCTAGATCACTTGCTTTTTTTGTTTCGAAATTGTGCTTTGTGTGGTTTTGAAAGTATTTTGTAAAATAGGCCATTGTTAGGCAATCTTCGTAATGATTCCCGTTCGTAAGAATGTATACAAAGATGTTTGCCTTTTTGAAAATGCTTTTCAACCTATGTAAAATGTTTGGAAATGTGTGTGTTTGTTTTGAAAATAGCAAGGATAGTTGTTTTGAAATGAAGCAAGCAACTAGAAGTAATCTACCTACTCAAAATGTCTTTCTTGTTCATTTTCTTTTTCTTTGATATTGTTGTCTTACCATTGATTTGGTAAGAAACCCTATCTTTGGATGTAAACGGGACGGGAGTGGGTCATCGTATAACCATGATTAGAAAAGTTGCAAAGTATCTTGGCATTTTTTGAGGGACTAAGATCATTTTGTAAGGCAACTTTGAATAGCGTCATCGAGGGACTATGATCTTATACTTGTTTGTTTTTGCCAAGATACTTCGCATGTGTAATATGGACATTTTTGTATAAGGCAACCAAGTGGAGTAACCCTAAGGGTGCTTGTGTGCAAGTGTATTATTTTCATGCTTGATTTTGTCTTGGATTAGGGTTTTCTATTTGATTTGTTTTGATCTTGCCATTCAAACCCTAATTACTAGCATGGTATATAAAAGCGATAAATTGCGTAATTTAAAGATTACTACGCTATTACAATATTTTATGGGAGGGGGTATACAAATTATGAATAGGGATTTACAATAATGTAAATCTAATTAGGCTATTACAACTAAATCGAATTTGTACGAATATTTGAATAAATAATATACAATATAAATATGCAATGGTATGTATTCAAGAAAAAGATTTTTGTTTTGTTTTTCATATATAAAGAAGAGTTTTGAATTAAACCTAATAATATTAAAAAAAGGAAATTATTTCTTGAAAAGTGGTTAACCCTAATTTCTAACTTAAGAAAATAAAGTTCTTTAAGTATTATTTTTGTGTATTTTTTGTCTCAAAAATAATAAATAATATTTATGAAAATATTTAATCTTTTTATATGTCAAAATAAATATTTACAAGTATGAAGAAAAAGGGATAAAAATATATCTAAGTCTATTTTATTTTACAAGTTTATTTAAGAAAAATAGTTAGTATATAATTTAATAAAAATATTTTTTATGTGAAAATAAAATAAAATAAACAAAATGCAATATTTATCATGTTTTATAATTTTTTATGATTTTTTATGTTAAAGAAAATATTTAATGAAATAAACAAAAATAAGATAAATGAATGAAAATAAATTTGGCCATGGGTGTCCTGAGTAATCAGGAGGTAACATTAGGAAAAAAAACAAGCCCAAATGAACAAAAGCCCAGCGCTGCAAAAATGAGAAAAATGGAAAAAATGAGAAAACATGAAAAAGGCAGGTACCAAGGCTCGAACCTATGACCTTGGTATTCTCAGTGTGCTGCCTTGCCACTTGGGTGGCTGTACATCCGTTAGTTCATATGAAATAAAAAACACATAACACATAACGCCTCCTTGCCGTGTACTTCATCTTCTTCCTCAAGCTAGCCAGAACCTTTGTATCTTTCTCATTTCTCCATGAAAATGGAAACTTAAAACATGAAAATGGTAGTACTTTTTCTCACGATTTCAACCATGTAACTCATGTAAACTATCAGTCAAAGATCAAAGCTAATTTCAATGGCCCTAATTTTAAACCTAATTTTTACAGAAATTTGAAATCTAAAATTCTCTATACATAATGAACATAAATTAAATCTATGCACATGGTTGGCTTTAGCACAATAATATCTACATTTTCCTTTCACAAATCGAGACCAATGGATGTCTTTATGAAGAGATATAAGTTAGAGTTCTTACCTCCTTCAGCTGAGATCGTGAATGGAGTTTGAGTGAGTTTTATGAAGGCCTGAAGATTCATTTAACTTGCCTGAACCTCCCTGAGTGTGTTCCAATCCTTGCCTTGCTTTGAGAGTGCCTGAATCTCTCTATCCAAGTCAACCTGCAAGCTTGAAATGCAAAAATGGCATATGGAGAAGGAGGAGTTACAGTGAAGGGGTGATGGTCTGGAACACTTAGATATGAGGTAGGTTAAGTGTTTGAGTGATTAGAACTTTAAACGCACGAGTAGATTTTTGGATTGCTTTGCTTGGTCTCAAACTGCAAGTTATGACGGGTTTTTGGTGATAGGAGTTTTAGAGAGTTTATGACCTTGAGAAATCGCGTGTTAGGTTACAATGTGTTTGCGTATAAGTATAGAGAAGGTTTCAAGTCAGCTTCACAACAGATTTCTCAAATGTAGGCTTTTTGCTCTATTGCTTGCCTTTTAAGAAAAGTGAAGAGACAACTCACCTCATGATTGTACAGGCCTTCTTGGAGTTGGTATAAGTCCTAGACAATTTTCTTTTGGTTTATAGGACTTGTGTGTTCAGAGAAAACATGTCCAATGCTCAAGGAGTTGACAAATGCAAAAGTTATGCTTTTCTAAAATGGCAATGACAACTTTGTGCCATTTATGGAATTAAAGCTTGGATTAAGGCTTTATCAACTGTGTAAGCATTAAATTATGAAGTTAGAGACAATTTTGAGACCTGTAAAGCAATGATTAGGCAACATAGGTTCATATTTGAATTTTGTTCTTCATGAAATAGCTTGAAATCAAAGTGAGAAATTGCCAACTTCTTCTCTTCGATTCTCTCTACTCAAAAATGATATCAAGGAGTTCTTGGACATTTTGGAAAGCTTGCAATGTGATCTATAACTCATATTTGAAATGAATTTCAATATTCCTCTTGGAACTAGGTGAAAATTTGCCATAAAGTTAGGTCAAAAATCTGCCTAAATTAGGGCAAAATTTCACTAAGTTATTTTAGTTCATGGGCATGTATTCACAAAATTATATCTTGAGATACAAGAATCTTTAGGGAAAAATGTGTGAAGTAAATTTGTAAATTTCATGGATATCTACAAATTTCATGTTGGGAACTTTCTTTGAATCATTTTGTATCATGGTGAGAATTTGGCTTAAAGTTGAGAAAAAATAAGAAATTTTCTACACTTAGAAAAATTTCTAAGTTAAGAAAATTTCAAATTTCAAACAAAATCTTCAATTTTTTATTTCTTGATGAACAAGTTTCACATTTTTACATGTTTTGATGAATTGTGATCCTCGGCACTTGATTTTTACCAAAACGTCAAAGTTTGACTTTTCAGTATACAGTTGACTTTTGATCAGTTGACTGCAAATTTCATTTGACAATCCAATGGATTTGCCATGTTTTGAACCATGTCAATAGGTCAAGATGATACAATTTAACCCTTGAAATCATGCTTCAAACCAATTGGTCATTTTCTAGGTCAAAAATCAGAAATTGCCCTTTCTCAGCCAAAACCCTAATTTTGACCATTTCCCCCTTTTGATGATTTGATCAAATTTCTTGAGGAATTGTGGTCCAAACTTGATCAAATGATACATATGCGTCTAAAATGTTGATTTGGGTAAAAAATTATGAAGTTTGACTGTAAATTGGCCATGGTTGACGTTTTCCCCAATACAGTTGATTTTTAGGTCAATTGTCCAATTGACTGATCAAAAACGTGATCCAAGGCTTGAAACTTGACATGAGTAATCTTAGGAGTCCATATTGATACTTGAAAGTCATATGAAACATTGATAGTCCAAAAATATTTGTGCAATCCCAAACCCTAATTTTGGGTCATCAGGGCATGATGAGATGTCTTGAGCTGGTCAAACCCTAATTCAGTCTTGAGTCAAAGAGATCTTATGAGAAAAGTCTTGATAAATGAGAGGGGGAAAATTTGGGTACAACAGACACCATTATTAAAACTGTAACCCTTGACTTAGGGGGATAAGGCATTTTTAGAACACTAAGGCTTTCTATTTTGCAGGTTTTAAGAAAGCAGTTCACCGGAGAAGGCAACCGGAGCTAGGGCTCCGACACTTCTTTGGCTGTTAAAAGTGTTTTACATATTTATTATTTCCATTTGATTCATATAATCAGATGTAAAGACCGCCACAGCGATAAGCGTGTGTGTGTAAGGGTGTTAGTGTACCAGGGCATGGGTTCGATCCCTACCCCTGATATGTTATTTTTCAATACTTTTCTATTTCAGATCCAGTGCTTTCCAATTCTGCGCATCTCATCCTTTACTTCTAGTTTCTCATCATCAGATGCTCATCAAGTCAAATCCAATGCCCAGATTCGCAAGCGTACCAAGGGGTAAAAATATCCAGCCATACTAGATCACTCACAACAGCTGGGCCAGCGCGTTTGGGCCTAGTAATTTTTCTTTTCAACACCACCTTGGGTTTACTTCTGCATGCACATTTCTTTTTCTTTACAATTTAATTTTAAAAAATATATATATAATTAACTTCTTAATAAATTAATTAGAATTAATTTAGATTTGGTTTTAATCAATTTGACTTTTATTTAATGAAATCAAATTAACTTTTTTTTGTAAATAAATTAATTAAATTAATTAACTTAATTAAAAATAACTTAGGCTTTTATTAGATTTTAATTCCTTTTGCTAAAAAATAAACAACAACAAATCAATTAATCGTCATTTATTTTCCCTTAAATAAACTTTTCGTCTCTTCTTGTAATCTTCGGGTTTTTTTTTTCATTTTTCGCATTCATTTTTCATAATATGGTAACTGCTAAAAGGTTGTAATAGATAATTAGGATTTACTATTCCCCCCCCCCCACCCGTTTTTATGGTTTGTAACCCCCATCCCCAAAGCTTTGTAATAGCCTAGGTTTTATCTTCTCGCATTTTACTTTCTACACTTATAATTATGTCTGTATATATAATTGTATAGTAATTAGGTTGTATGATAAGATCTAAAATCAAATTATATCTAACCCTAATCTCAAATATTAAAATAACCGAATCGCAACACATTTCGCACACATGCACCTCTAGGGTAAGCACATTTGTTGCCTTCGTAAAATTCAGTAATGTCCCTCGAACGTGGGACGCTTTAGCAAAGAACCTCGGCTAAAAATATCGTAGTCCCTCGATGACCCTTCCATGTTGCCTTTGATAAACGATCTTAGTCCCTCACGACAAATTGCTAAAGCACCCCACGAGTTGCCTTTATGACTGTACGATGACCCACGCTTGTCCCTCAAACATCTAATGATAGGGCTTTCTACTAACTAATGGTAGGATAGCACTATCTAAAGTAGGAGGAAAAGAACAAAAGACTTTTGAATAGGTAGATAGTTCTTAATCGCTTGCTCGCAAACATTTCAAAACATCTCTGACAAATTACACTTTTCAGAAATATTTTCAAAACAAACACTTTGTATGCGTTCTCAACGATACGAGAATCATTACAAAGTTGCCGAACTTAGGCATTTTCAAAATATTTTCAAATCTTACACATTCACAAATCATTTTCAAAAGTGAGCTAGAGATTAGGAGCCCGTAGATAATTACGGATGAAAAGGGTTCTAACACCTTCCCTTTTCATACCCTACCCCCTTACTCAAATAATTTCTCAAAGGTCTTTCTTCTTCTTACCCTTTCCTTTATTGGGTAAAAGAAAAGTCGGTGGAGACACTTCCTATATGCGATATTTGCGATAAAATGCAAAACCAAAAGTCAGTTCTCCCACCGTATTACAATATGGATAGCGCTATCTAAAGGAGGGGGAAAATTACAAGAACGACCTTGAGTAGGGTAGAACTTTTAATCGCTTGCTCACAAAAACAAAACATTTTTCATAATCACACTCTTCAAAATATTTTCAAACCAACGCTTTGTATACACTCTTACTGATACAAGAGTCATTACAAAGTTTCATATTCCATTGGCAACTTTTCAAAATATTTTCAAACACACACACAAAGAAAATTTACAAAGTAAGCTAAGAGATTAAGAGCTTGTAGATAACTACAGATGAAAAGGGTGCTAACACCTTCCCTTTTCATAACCTACCCCCCGAACTCAAAATCTATCAAGGCCTTTCTTGTTCTTTTCACTCTTTCCTTATTGGATAAAAGAAAACTCGGTGGCGACTCTAGCTATCTGTAACATTTATGATCATACGCAAAAACAAGTTAGTTCTCCCACCGTATTACACCTATATTTTCTCTTCATCTAGTGACACGTAAAAAACATTTTCAATGGTATGGAGAAGTCACACTTGATGTTGGAACAATTCAACGGTCAAGGCTTGGAAAGAGAGAAACTGAACAGATCCATGTCTCTCTCTCTCTCCTGAAATGAATGGTGCACCATTAACAAGAATGATTTTATCTTCTTGGAAAACACATGCATTGATTGGTTGTGTTGTTACAAACAAGGCATCATTACAAACCATAGTAAATTTCTTTGAATATAAATACCCCTCACTTGTTCTTCCCTCATGTTTTCCTCTTCATTTGTTTGTGTTATTTTTTATTTCTTTTCAGTATTATTTTTTTATCCTTTCATTAAGGTTCTATTTATGTATTCTTTGCTTTCTTTCTCACACTCAGTCTTTGTCTTCTTTTGGCTAAAAATGGGGAGAGTAGTGTAGTGGAGTCTTGTTTAGTGTTGCTGCTCCCTTCATGAAACAATTAAGGATGAGTATGATCATTTATCATAAGGGTTTTCTGTTTCTTCATCTGTTAGTACTCTTGTTGTGGGTGTATACAAGATGTCATTCCAGATGTTTTAACATCCTGTCTGGGGTTTTCTTTTTGCTTTTGTCACGTGATCTTCTAATTTGTGTTGCTTCTGTCACATGGTCTTCTAACTTGGATTATTCAAATTAAAATTATTTTTTGTTTCTTGAGGCTTCAGTAAAATTCTATGAGGTATTTGTGACAAGAATTGGTTATGAGTTTAGGGGGAGTAGCTTGTGTGTTTGAAGATGCTGGTTATCTTCTTCCTCATGTACACTGTCTACAGGATATAACTGGTGTTGTGTCTCCCTAGTGTTGTGTATGTGATGTGTTGTGTTTCCCTCTTCAGTATGTCTGTGGAAAAGGTGTTTTAGCCAAAATTTTACCAAAGAGGTGGTGAATCTTCATTCTCTGTTGAATCTGTGTAGCTTCTTTTGAGGGGAAGTCCATGTTCTGGATTGGAATGCTATGAAGATTTGTCAGACATGATGTCCTGACATGTTGAAACTTTATTTTTTTCTCTTGTTTCTATAATGAGTAGCTTCCATTGTACTATGATAATATTGTTTTTTCTACCTCTAGATTTCCGATGTTTGTGTTGGCTGCCGCACCTCTGAGTTTGTGTTTAATTTATTTTCAAACTAGAGTTGTTTTTATGTTTATGTGTGCAAGAAGTATTAAGTTGTTTTAGACAAAATAAGCCAAAGGGGGAGATTGTTAATTATCTATTGTTTATGATTGAAAGTATGTTTGGTAAAACTAACTTAGCAGAAACCTATTGAAATAAGATGTTCATTCAACTGAAGAAAGAAATATTGAACAAGATGTCCTATGCAGAATCATTTGACAACGTGCCTATTTACAACTGGATAGTTGGATGTTTTTAGTTTATTACAGATCCATAATATTTTGGGAATACTATGATATCCTATGTGGCGCTCAGTTTAAGGATTAAGAGATTAAAGCTTAATTCAAGGAGTACTCTTAGTTTCTAATTTTGGGGATAATTTAGGAAACTAATTATTGAAGTCTTATTTTTAAGTAGAAGTTTCTGTAGATTTTTAGCAGCTGATTTGATGCATTTTTGAAGCCCAATCCAGTCCAAAAGATTGCTTTAAATAGAAGGATACAACCCTAATACAAGTGTGGAATGCATTGTAATTTTTATTGAGTTTTAGGGATTGTGTTCTTGTGAATTGTAAGCCACTTTTGTATTGTTTTGATACTTAAGTTGGATTATCTCTATTGAGTTGTAAATTCTATCAGTCATTCTTAAGGTTTTAAGCATTGAATGATTGTGTGTGTTTTGAAGTGTGACTTCTGTTATTTTCTTAGTGTTTAGAGTATTTCAATCACTGTTGTGATTAAAAGGGATTTGAGAAGGGTCTCATACCTAGGTGAGTCTTAGGTAGAAGTTAAGTTCGGGTAGAGATTAAGTGAGTAGATTGTAAACTAGTGAGAGTTTGTTGTCGGTCTACAAATTGATACTACTTAGTTGATTTCGTCCCTGGCTTTGTAGCCCCCATAGTAGGTGTTGTTGTACACCAAACTAGGTTAACAATTCTGTGTTCCTCTATTTTTCTGCACTTCTTTATTGTTTAAAATTGTTCATTGTATTGTTGTTCAGAGATCAGTGTCTCGATATCTCTTAGGACATTTGAGATTTGAATACCAGAATCTCACTTGCTCAAATAATGAAGTTGGGTATGAAGCTTTTATGGCTCTGTGATACGGTGGGAGAGAACTCACTGTTTTTAGGAATGCTGGTATGCGTTTTGCGTTTGTTTTCGCAAAATGTCGCGGTAAGCAAGAGTCACCACCGTCTTTTATTTTATCCAACAAGGAAAGGAAAAAAGCACAGAAAAATTCCTTTTTCGAGATGTTTCTCGGGTTCGGGGGGTAGATTTATAGAAAGGGAAGGTGTTAGCACCCTTTCTATCTGTGGTTATCCACGGGCTCTTAGGTACTTGCTCAAAGTGTTTTCAAAATTTGCTTTTCTTTGTGTTTGTGGGTTTGAAAGAAGTTTTTGTTTGAAAGGTGTAAGTGCGAAAAGTTTTTGTTTTGTTTTGAGAGAGCAAGTACTTAAGAACCATCTACCTACTCGAAAAAGGAATCAACCTGTACTAATGTCCTTTAGACAATGCTATCCCACTATTGATGAGTAGGTAGCACCGTCGTTGGAGTTTTTTAAGGGTCAATTCGATTAAGGGACGTGCGGTCACTAAAGCAATGTTAGAATGCCTTAGCGGTAACCCTAATGTCTTACATCATTTTTCCGAGGCAACCGTTTCGATGCAACTATGATATTTGGACAAGAGGGCGACCTCTAAAACTTCCTATACTCAATGACCACGTTCGAAGGCAACCAAGCGAGGTGTACCCTAAGAATGCGCATGTGCGAGTGTGTTATTTCGGTTAATTTTATCTTTGTACATGTCAATGGTTATCTATGTTGATTTTAGGTTTAAATATTTGATCTTGTCATGCATTCCCTATTATCAAACATCTAACAGTTTACAAGTTGCGGAAATTAAATTGTGGAATTTAAACTAACTATTACAAGGTGTCGGGTATTTACATCACCAAAAACAACCCTTGAAATTAAAATGCGGAAATTAAATAAAGCGATAAAATAATTAAAGTCCTATTTAAACTATTACATTCCTGGAAACAGATACAATATTGAAATAAATATGGATCGCGTGCGAGAAATTAAATCGGGCGCATTTTAGGGTTTTGACCCTTTGTTTATTAAAGAAAAGATTTTTGGTTTATTTTGAAGTAAAAGAAAGTTAAATTAAGTTAATTACTAAACTAATAAACAAATTAATTAATTAATAAAAAAATGATATTTTTGGATTTTTGAGTATTTAAAGAAATAAAAATAAATCAATCAATGTTAGTAAAACCTAATTATCTAAATTAATTTTAATTATTGCAAAGATATTAAAAGTTATACCTAATTAAAACTAAATTAATTGGATTAATATTTATTAACAAAAATAAAATACTGAAATTAATTTAATAAACAAAATATTTTTGGTTTTATTTTTATGAAGAAAAAAAGTTTAATTGGTTAGTGATTAAATAAAAAATAATTAAACAAAATAAAGAAATAAAATAGGAAATAGAGTGAGTTAGAAATCGGGCCTGATTTTGGGAGGTTGGGATAGCAATTTTGGTGGCCCAATACAAGTAGGCCTGGTTGACTTCTGGAATTCCATGTGGCACGTTTGACTTGAGAGCATGATGCACACTCATTCTGGACCACCAGATCTGGCCTGGGGCCATCTGGCAAGTGATTGGATGAGGGTGTATGATAGGCCATAATTGCTGAAGCGCGCTGGAACACCTGAAGCAAAATAATAATATGCATATGGGGGACCTGGGATTCGAACCCAGGTCCTGTGAGTCTTTGCACAACGCGCTTACCACTACACCATTATGCTTCATTCGTTAGTGTATTAGGTAATAATAATAATATGGAAAAACAAATAAATGCCAGAAAACAAAAAAAAAATAAAGCGCGAAGTTTGAATCAGCGAATGGGAGGGGGACGCGTCATCGTCTTCCTCGTTGAAACCTGGATATTTACCTGTGGATTTATATCCGCAGCTAAATCCGTAACTCGTTCCTAAAATTGGTTATAGGCCATGAAAACACAATCCAAGACCATGGACATGTTCGTCTTCCTCCACTGATCATGCCTATGTCCATCAATGGCATCAATTTTTCTTGTAAATAAAATGCCCAAAAACAAGAACCAAGAATCCTAGATTCGGCTAGGGGGTTATAGACCATATAAATTCAATTGGCTAATGCAGAAAGCTTGCAAATTGGACAAGGATCATAAATATGCAAAGATTTTGTCAAAAATATGCAAGAACATGGAGTTTCGATTTCAAATGCAAGGCGGTATTTTCAGAGACTTACAGCGCTTTAGAACGTGTATGGGGATTGGTTTTGAGTTGGCTTCGCTTTAGTGGATGTCCAGCAATTGTTTCACGTTGAGTTTTGCCTTTGAATTCGCCTCTAGGAGTGATTTCAGTTTCAAGCTTTTTTGACAAATTTTCAAGTTTGCTTTTTGTGATTATGCCGCCTCTAACCCTTGAATTCATGTCCTTTCACTTGTATGTGTATGCTGTAATGTATTAGGTCAACTTTTGGGTCTTGAATCTTTGCACATTGATGTCTTGAGATTTGATTTGATTCACCATTGATAACCTTCCATTTTTTTCCAAAATCCAATATTTTTGCACATGGAATGTATGATACGAATTTGATACACTTGATGGTGATGATTCAACCCTGAAATAGCCAAAAAGAGATCAAATAATCAATGTTTGGATTTTATTTGATTTAAATTGATTTAAAATGAAATAATTCATTAAAAAATCAAATTAAATAATAAATTTGACAAGTGGTCACAAGGCTGAAGCTAGGACATGCGTGTAGTGTGACAAAATCAAATCAAGTGGAAAAGAATGGGCCCATTTGACAAAATTTGAAGTTTTGGGGATAGTTGACTTTTGGCAATTTTGCAAAAATGCCCAACTTCAACAATGCATAACTTCTTCAATTTTGAACTTTTGGAGGTGTTCTTGGACTTTTTAGAAAGCTTGAGATGTCCTCTAACCAAAACTTTTGGTATCATCTCATTTTGATATTCCATTCTCAAGTTATAAGCTTTGGTAAAAAAAGGTGTTTTTGTTGACTTTCAAAAATGACCTATAATGTCCAAATTTGTAACTTCTTGTGAGTGCATTTCTTGATCTTGAGCAATACTTGACGAATCATGATAAACCCTTGATCAAATGATGAAATATCCTTCAAAATGATAATGTTGACAAAAAATCTTGAAGTTTGACTATTTATAGGTCACAGTTGACTTTTGCCCTAGCACAGTCAATTTTTGGACCCTTTGAGCAATTGACTGAGCAAACTTCATATGCAAGGCTTGAAATTTGACATGGATGAACTTAAGTACATATTAGGACATTGGGGAGAACTTTAGGTCATTTGGATGCAAGGGCCTTGATGCAACACATAACCCTAATTTGGGGTTGACTGCCTTAGGAGATAGCTTATCTAACCCACTCTTGAGCAATCTTGATCCACTTGGAGATTTTTCTTGCAATGTTTTGAGAGATATGAGAGGGTAAATTTTGGGGTGCAACAGCTTCCCCTGTTCAATTTTCTTAAACCTGAGGATATAGATTGGCTTTCGGGCCTTTCGCGATCCGAAGGTGGAAGATGATTGAACAATAGCATGCCCAGAAATTTGCACTCGCATGAAGTGGTACCAGCCTGATGATGTCGGGAATGGGCTTACAGATGCCATTTGGAGACTGCTGATAGGTGGTCTAAACTTCGACTGGAATACGAATCAAGGAGATCTTATCGTCGATCTGACTGAACCAGAGGAGGTCTTGGATTAACTTTGACTGGATCGACATCAGAAAAATCTTTGAATTGATTTAATTGGACCAGACGAAATTCTTGGAATAACTTCAACTGGAATACGAATCAAGGAGATCTTCGCGTCAATCTGACTAAACCAGAGGAGGTCTTGGATTAACTTTGACTGGATCGGCATCATAAAAATCTTCGAATCGATTTAACTGGACCAGACGAAAGTCTTGGAATAACTTCAACTAGAATACGAATCAGGGAGATCTTCGCGTCGATCTGACTGAACCAGAGGAGGTCTTGGATTAACTTTGACTGTATCGGCATCAGAAAAATCTTCGAATCGATTTAACTGGACCAGACGAAAGTCTTGGAATAACTTCAACTGGAATACGAACCAGGGAGATCTTCGCGTCGATCTGACTGAACCAGAGGAGGTCTTGGATTAACTTTGACTAGATCGGCATCATAAAAATCTTCGAATCGATTTAACTGGACCAGGCGAAAGTCTTGGAATAACTTCAACTGGAATACGAATCAGGGAGATCTTATCGGCGATCTGACTGAACCAGAGGAGGTCTTGGATTAACTTTGACTGGATCGACATCAGAAAAATCTTTAGGAATCGATTTAACTGGACCAGACAAGGTCTTGGAATAACTTCAACTGGAATACGAATCAGGGAGATCTTATCAATGATCTGACTGAACCAGAGGAGGTATTGGATTAACTTTGACTGGATCGGCATCAGAAAAATCTTTAGGAATCGATTTAACTGGACCAGACAAGGTCTTGGAATAACTTCAACTATAATACGAATCAGGGAGATCTTATCGGCGATCTGACTGAACCAGAGGAGGTCTTGGATTAACTTTGACTGGATCGGCATCAGAAAAATCTTTAGGAATCGATTTAACTAGACCAGACAAGGTCTTGGAATAACTTCAACTGGAATACGAATCAGGGAGATCTTATCGGCGATCTGACTGAACCAGGGGAGGTCTTGGATTAACTTTGACTGGATCGGCATCAGAAAAATCTTTAGGAATCGATTTAACTGGATCAGACAAGGTATTGGAATAACTTCAATTGGAGTACGAATCAGGGTGATCTTATCAGTGATCTGACTGAACCAGAGGAGGTCTTCCACATAGTTGAGAATTTAACTGCATCTTTCCTGAAAGGTAAAGGTCAGTCATATGCAATGCATGATATGGATCAAGCAATGATGTTCTCAAGATAAATGAGATTGTGTGGTATGATGCGTATATGCATGCATCAGGATGTATGGAAATGTAATGTTTTGGCTGGGGAAAATAAATCTCGGATAGCTGCTGGAGAATAGGGTTGGATTCTTCACTTCCGCTGGGGATGGTGAACGGAGGTGATTGCGAGAATAAACCTGTAGGAGAAGATGAATCTGTTGGGGAATAAACTGATGAGGAGATTACTCTGTGGGGAAGAGATGCTCTGCTGAGAATTCCACTGATAAATTCTGTCGGGATGAATTATCGTTGCTGGTGATATTGAATCTGTTGAGGATTGAATTCCTGTTTGTGAAAGGGAAGAACTTCCGCTGGAGATGATCTTTTAGTTGCAACTTGTTGGGGATAAACCTGTTAGACTTTTACGGGGATAATCTTCTGAATTCTGCTGGGAATGATCCTTTGAACTCGGTTGGGGAGATTTATTTTTGTACTCTGCTGGGGATAAACTTCCAGAGTCTACTGGGGATGATGATTCAACTCCGTTGGGGAAGCTTTTTCAGACCGTGCTGGGGAAATATTGACTCCACTGGGGGTATCTTGTATTCTATCGGGGAACATTCTTATACTCCGTTGGGGAATATTAAGATTGTCGGGGATATCAAGCCTTTTTAGTGTTGATGGTAGATAAACTCTGCTTGGGGAGAGCTATCGTTACTGTCTTACTCTGCGGCGAGTGAAAGTATCTTAGCCATATTCTTCAGCTGGATTTACCCGGTACCTGGTGGACAGAGCCACTATACAGCTTGGACAATTCTTATTACCCCTGTTTCTGGTGTTACCCATAATCGTCTTTTGTTTCGCATGTAAATATTCATGAGCAGCAATTAATGTCAAATGCATATATCAAAAATGAACATTGGACGTTCTTTGCAAAACAAAACAGATAAAGGAAAAACAGTTTGAACTTTCTTTGAAAATGAATTGTATTGATTTTGAAGTTTGGCCTGTAAATAGGCATTTTTGTACAAGAGGCTGACGTCCTATTAAGAGAACGCCGCTGAATAATAGAATTTACATAATTTTTGAAAAGCTAAACAAAACAGCTATGTGAATAATCCCACTCGGTTCCAACTCTGCTATTGCCTGTATGTCTTCGAGCATCTCATCACTTTGCTACTTGGTTGAAAGTAGATCAGATTGATTAGTGTCGTCCGAGCTTGATAGTCGATACCGAAGTCTAGATGCAAAGTGATCCAATGAGACATAGTGTTACGCTTATCCCTAATTTTTGCCTGGACCTCCCTTTCGGGTTTTCAGTCCACCGGGATACCCATTTTTGCCCAAGCCGCCTTTTCAGGTTTTCGACTTGCCGGGTGTACAGATTTTTTCATTTTCATTCCTTATTTTTGCCCGAACCCTTTTGGTTCGCCGGGAAGCCCTTATTTTTGCCTAGGCCAGTCAACCTAGCGGATCTTTGATTATGCGTAGTATTTTTTCACCATGTCTGCATTCACGGGGTGAGGAAGGTCGTCACCATCCATGGTGGTTAGAATCATAGCTCCTCCTGAGAAAATGTTCTTAACCACAAATGGCCCTTCGTAAGTAGGGGTCCATTTACCCCTGGGATCACCTTGAGGTAGGATAATGCGCTTGATTACCAGGTCCACAACTTGATACTCTTGTCGTCTAACTTTCTTGTTAAATGCCTTGATCATCCGTTTTTGGTACGTTTGACCATGACAAATAGCAGTAAGTCTCTTTTTGTCGATTAGGTTCAGCTGATCAAGCCGGGTCTGAATCCAGTCATCTTCACTCAAACCTGCATCCTTCATGATTCAGAGAGAGGGTATCTCAACTTCGATGGGCAAGACTGCCTCCATGCCATATACCAAGGAATAGGGGGTTTCCCCTGTTGACGTCCGCGCTGAGGTACGGTACCCATGAAGAGAAAATGGTAACATATCATGCCAATCTTTGTATGTCACCATTATCTTCTGCACAATCTTCTTAATGTTCTTATTAGTCGCTTCTACAGCCCCATTCATCTTCGGCCTATAGGGAGAAGAGTTGTGATGTTGTATCTTGAATTTCTCGCAGAGCTCGGTGATCATCTTGTTGTTGAGATTGGTACCATTGTCCGTAATGATCCTATCTGGTACACCGTATCGACAGATCAGATTGTGCCGAATGAACCGTGCCACGGTGTTCTTGGTTACAGTAGCAAAGGAAGCTGCTTCAACCCACTTTGTAAAGTAATCAATTGCTACCAGGATGAAACGATGCCCGTTGGATACCGTAGGTCTGATCTCGTCGATCATATCAATGCCCCACATTGCAAAAGGCCAAGGTGTCGTCAAGACTTTCAGAGGTACCAGAGGTATGTGCACCTTATAAGCATAGACTTGACACTTGTGACATGTCCGAGAATGCTGATAACAGTCAGCTTCCATTGTGGACCAATAATATCCTGCCCGTAGGATTTTCTTTGCCATCATGTTTCCACTGGAATGAGTTCCTAAAGTACCTTCATGTAACTCCGCCATGATCCTTTCTACTTCACTCTTATCCACATAACGCAGTAAGTTCGAATCATGGTTACGCTTGTAAAGAATACCATTGCTGATGAAGAACTTCGCTGCGAACCTCCTCAAAAACTTCTTGTCATTAACAGATGCACCCTCGGGGTACTCCTGAGCCTCAAGATACTTCTTCACCTCATGAAAATAGGGTTTATCTGCTACCTCTTCAATCTCGATGTCATAACAATGTGCGGGTTCGTCCAACCTTTCAATGATGATCCGGGGAGCTTCGTTGTCCCAATTGACTTTGAACATAGAAGACATCGTAGCTAGCGCGTCCGCCAACTGATTCTCCTCTCTAGGGAAGTGTTCAAAGGTTATCTCCTCGAAATGGGGAAGCAACGTCAATACATACTCCTTGTAAGGAATAAGGTTCGGGTGTTTCGTATCCCACTCGCCTTTGATCTGACTGATCACGAGAGCGGAATCTCCGAAGACACTTAGAAACTTAATCCTTAGGTCAATTGCTGCTCGAAGACCCATGATGCACGCCTCATACCCCGCCATATTGTTGGTGCAATTGAAACATAGTCGGGCGGTGAACGGAGTATGAGAGCCTTTAGGAGATATGATCACGGCGCCAATGCCATTACCCAAAGCGTTTGAAGCTCCATCAAAGTACATAGACCATCGGGATCCTTCCTCAGGTCCTTCATCCGGTCCAGGTGTCTCACAATCAATTACCAACATGATATTCTCGTCCGGGAATTCAAAGTTCATTGACTGGTAATCATCCACTGCCTGATGTGCCAAATGGTCTTCCAACACACTTCCCTTAATTGCCTTTTGAGTCGTATACAGGATGTCATACTCAGTCAAGATCATTTG
The DNA here is from genome assembly GCA_948472305.1 of Vicia faba. Taxonomy (NCBI): domain Eukaryota; kingdom Viridiplantae; phylum Streptophyta; class Magnoliopsida; order Fabales; family Fabaceae; genus Vicia; species Vicia faba. Next base: position 191,307 of record CATIWC010002773.1, on the reverse strand, counting down.
CCATCTTGCTATTCTTCTGGACAAGAAAGGCTTCTCGAAGATATACTTGATTGGATCCATCTTTGATATCAATAGAGTAGTGTGAGTCAACATATACTGTCTCAGCCGGCGAGCAGCCCATGCCAAAGTGCAGCAAGTTTTCTCGAGCAGTGAGTATCGGGTCTCACAGTCGGTAAACTTTTTGCTAAGGTAATAAATAACATGCTCTTTTCGGCCAGACTCGTCATGCTGACCCATCACACACCCCATTGAGTTATCGAGTACTGTCAAGTATAAGATCAAAGGTCTCCCTTGAACTGGTGGCATTAGAATAGGTGGCTCTTGGAGATACTCTTTAATTCTTTCGAAAGCGGCCTGGCATTCATCATTCCAACGTACTACTTGATCTTTCTTCAGCAGCTTGAAGATTGGCTCACAAGTAGCAGTCAGGTGTGAGATGAATCGAGCAATATAGTTCAGTCGTCCCAGAAAGCCCCTGACTTCTTTCTCTGTTCTGGGAGCTGGCATCTCCTGTATGGCCTTCACCTTTGCGGGATCTACTTGAATACCTTTTTCGCTTACGACGAAACCCAGCAGCTTACCAGATCTCACCCCGAAGGTGCACTTGTTCGGGTTTAACCTTAGCTTGTACAACTTCAACCTGTCAAATAGCTTCTGCAAATGGTCAAGGTGTTCCTCCTTAGTTTGGGACCTTGCAATCATGTCGTCGACTTATACCTTAATCTCATGATGGATCATGTCATGAAACAAAGCAACCATGGCACGCTGATACGTTGCCCCAGCATTTTTCAGTCCAAAAGGCATGACCTTGTAGCAAAAGGTACCCCACTGAGTAACAAAGGTTGTCTTCTCCATGTCTTCGGGAGCCATTTTAATCTAATTATAACCGGAGAAACCATCCATAAAGGAGAATACCGTATGCTGAGAAGTGTTGTCAACCAGAACGTCGATATGAGGTAGAGGGAAATCATCCTTAGGGCTCGCCCTGTTCAGATCCCTATAGTCAACACACATTTGAACCTTACCATCCTTCTTCGGCACGGGAACCACATTGGCCACCCACTGAGGGTAAGAAGTAACTGCTAGAAAACCAGCGTCAAACTGTTTCATAACCTCAGCCTTGATTTTCTCAGACATCTCTGGGCGCATTCGGCGGACCTTCTGTTTCACTGGAGGACAGTCTTCCTTGGTAGGCAGGCGATGAACCACAATATTAGTATCCAAATCAGACATATCTTCGTAAGACCGGGCAAAGATCTCAACGTAGTCACGCAGCATCTGAATTAACCGTTGCTTTACACTAAGCTCTAGATTTGAACCGATCCTGACCTCTTTCTTGTCTATCTCAGTACCCAGATTCATTGATTCCACCGGCTCTTCGTGCGGCTGTACAACCCTCTCTTCCTGAAGCAACAGTCTTGCAAGTTTACCAGGCACTTCGCAATCATCTTCACCTTCGTCTTCGGCTAAGTTGATCGGATTTTCGAAGTCATAACTGGTAGTAGCAGAGTTGTTACCAGTGAGATCCAGAGTGGATGTAGACCTGTATATGTGAGTGTGTGTAAAATAGCTATTTTGCAATATATAATAAAAGAAACACAAGGAGCGCAAGATTTGAAATGCAAGAAACGTCCAATGCTTTTATTAATGGTATATGAAAATGACACATAAAGCCCTCACAAATGAAGCCACCGTGCTCCGGGTAAGACACCGGGCCATAAAGTTTAAAACATTGTCTGTTACAAATTCAAAACAAAAAGTTTCATTACTGGGTGATAACAGAAACAGACATAGAATCCTTCGATGTCCAGTTGCTTAATCCACCATCGGCAGTCGGGTAGATCCAACTGTCAATATCAAATTCTGTATCATCGTCATCTCCGATAGCATTCACCCCTACATCTTGTTTAGGCTTTTCTGGTGCTCCGAACTCGATATCCTTAGCATCAATCAGGTCTTGCACCTTGTTCTTCAAAACCCAACAATCATCTGTATCATGCCCCGGGCTATCAGAGTGAAAAGCACAGCGGGCATTAGGGTTATACTTCGGTGATGTTGTATTTGGATTCTTCGGGGCTTCCCTTGGAATCACTAGATTGGTTTTTAATAACTGTGGAAGAATCTGAGATAAAGTAATGTTAAGCTGAGTGAATTGCCTTCGAGGTCTCTCGGCCTTTTTTTTATTGTTGTACTGAGGAGCACCAGCAGGTCTTGAAATAACAACCGCATTAACAGCTTGGCGGTGTTCAGGTCTATTCTAGCTTTTCGAACTGTAGACAACACTGGACTCTTTTTTAAAAGGCTTCTTCTCGGTGCTTGATGAGGCACACTTTTGTATCTTACCATCCTTAATACCAGCCTCAATCCTCTCACCGGTCATAATTAGCTCTGTAAACCCAGACGAAGAGCTTCCAATCAGATGGTTGAAAAACGGACCAGACAAGGTCCCCAGAAACATATCCACAAGCTCCCGATCAGCCAAGGGTGGTTGTACTCTTCCGACGAGGTCCCTCCACTTCTGAGCATAATCGTTGAAACCTTCGCTCGTTCCCATTAACATACCCTGGAGTTGGGTACGCGTGGGAGTGAGGTCGGAATTGTATTGGTACTGCCTGTAGAAAGCAGTAGCCAAATCTTCCCAACTGCGGATACTGGCTCCGTCCAACTGGTAAAACCATTCAAGCTGAGTCCCTGAGAGACTGTCTTGAAAGAAGTGGATCCATAGGTTCTTATCAGCGGTGTACGGCTGAATCTTCCTTACATATGACCGGAGGTGCAGGTTCGGACAAGAAACTCCGTCATACTTAGCAAAGGCTGGTGCTTTGAATTTGTGGGGAATTACCACCCCAGATGATAGACCCAGATCACCAAAGTCTAGACCAGGCACTTTCTGAACTTCCATCGCACTCAACCGGTCTTCCAGTTGCTTGTATCTATCCTCAGCAGGAGGATACTGGTCTTCGTCGAAGTCTATCTTGCTGTCGAGACCACAGGGCTAGGAGCCCTCCTTTCCTCTTGACTATCTTTCCCTCCAGATGAAGTGGTCAAATCAACTTCCTCCCTTAGCCTGTTTCCAAACCTGTGACCTGTGTTAAACAGGACTGTCCTCTTCTTCTTCTTCTTCTCTTTCAGAATCAGGGTATTCATATCTTGCTGACCCTTAGCTAGATTCATGAACAGCTCTTGGAATTTGGCATTATGAGCCTGTAAGGCCTTGATTGCTTGTTCAGTTGACGGTTCAGCAGACATGATGAGTGAGTGCTGAAATAAACAGCGAAGAAGATAAGAGACCTGTAATGGGTACCTGTTATGAAGTGCATGGGATGAAATGCATATGATATGATTTCAAAGACAATCGGGAGATTCAAATTCTTAAACAAAAAGGAAACACACTTTTATTAGATAGACTTTGAAATTCAAATTGTTCAAACAAATTGCCCTTAAGGCGTTACAAGAAAGGAAATATTGAAAAGTAAATAAAAACTGGAAAGGAAATAATCAAAGGACAATCAGTTCTCCCATGGTCTCTTCTTGTCGGTGCGGACATAGTCATTGAAAATCCGTTCGTTCTCCAACTGCCTAGTTAACTTATGGATCTTCTGCTCTTGCTCGTTGAACTTTTCTCGGTAAGCATCCCGTTCTTCTCTCAGCTGCATCCAAGACCTTTTCAGTGCCCCAATGTTAGTGGGCATATGAGGATGGAGGATGGTAGGAAGAACCCCCTCTTCATTAGCAACTTTAACAATGATAGGCAGGATGACTTCATATGGCATACCCAGCTTTTGGGCACGGATACGAACCCATCTAAGATATGGCTCCATCGGAAGTGAAGTCTTTGGACCCAGCTCATGTGGATCAGATCTGTGAACTCTACCCCAAGCCCTTATGAATCTGCGGCGTTGCTCGTCACTATCCCCTTGAAAATCAAAGATGATACTAGGTATTATCAGCTCATGAGGTCCTTCTCTTCTGGCTCTCCCAAATTGACGTAAGGCCAAGCATGGATTATAAGAAATTCCTCCGTGGGTTCCTATTAGTGGAACATTGGGGTACTCCTCACATTGATCAATAATAGCCACCTCGTCCATACCTTTGATAGTCTAGATGATGTCATTATGAGAGAGAGACATAACCCTATAAGCCCAGCCCATGCCTTCTTTGTTCTTCAGCACTGATTTGGGGAGGTGCGAAATAAACCACTTCGCCAATAATGGAGCACAGCACATCAAGGTTCCCCGCTTTCGGGCAGTACGGGCATAAAGCTGATGAAGGATGTCACCCAAGAGAGTGGGTACAGGATTACGAGAGATAAATATTTTCACCGCATTCACATTAACAAAGGAGTCAGGATTCGGAAACAAAACCAAACCATATATCAGAAGAGCCAAAATATCTTTGAATGCCTTGAAGTCTAGACTATCCCAGAAATAATTAGCCTTACCAACCAAGAACTTAGTCAGAAAGCCCTTTGCTCCACTTCTAGTCTCCCAATTAGCCATTACCTCATCCTTGGTCAAATGAAGGGCTGAAACAATCTCTTCTGGCCTAAGAATCTTCTCCCAACCAGTAAACGGGGTCTGCTCCAGAATAGAGATACCGAGCAGATCAGAGAACTCTTCTAAGGTGGGAACCAACTGGTAGTCCTGGAAAGTAAAGCAATGGTACAGTGGATCATAGAATTGGACCAAAACACTCATCATCTGCTCGTCCAATTTGGAGGTAACCAAACTGAGAAGATACCCATGTCTTCTAATGAAAGAGGTAGTATCAGGCATCTTTGCTACCAACTCTTTAAGCATAGTGGGAACCTGGACAAAGTTGATCCGGATAGTATTCTTACGCATGGGCATCATGACCTACAAAACAGAACAAAGATGAATCCCTCCTGTCTTTGAAATAGGTTAGTCAAATGCAAGATGCATGCAATGTTATGATGTCATGATGTCATGATAGAAAGCACACCACAAGTATCCACAAATAGCAAACATGGTAAAGGCATACAAGTCACACAGAGAGCCCTTAGATTTCAGGCTGGCAAGGAGCTTAGGTACTACCCTCTTTCAGTTCAGTTGGTTTAAACCTGTCCTAAAAATAATAATCGGGTTCTACAGGATCTCAATATCACTGACTACCCTCGATCGGTCATAATTCCAGTTTAGCAACCTTTTCTTGCGGCCAGAATCATCGCGAGAGTTTAGTCTCAATGAGTGTATCATACTACTACTGTTCTATGGCCAAGTTGGTCAATTTAAAGGTTCTAAGGTCAGTTGGTGCTTAATGACCCCTTAGATGACCCATATTCTCCTCGTTCCAACACAAGGGATATCGGTACAATCTAAAGTGCCACACCAACATAGCTACTGCTTCAACCAAATCGGTCTACGTCGTACAGTTCCCTCACAGTTTATTGCTACTTACCTAAAGGGTATCCCCAGATCCGAGTTAGGATCTATAGTAACTTCGATACAAGCCCACAAATATAAAACATACAAAGCATACAATTGAAAACACAATGATCTAATCCTAAGGTACACCCCACTTATATATCCCCAGCAGAGTCGCCAGTTCTGTGATACGGTAGGAGAGAACTGACTGTTTTTTGGAATGCTGGTTTGTGTTTTGCGTTTGTTTTTGCAAAATATCGCGGTAAGCAAGAGTCGCCATCGTCTTTTATTTTATCCAACAAGGAAAGGAAAAAAGCACAGAAAAATTCCTTTTTCGAGATGTTTCTCGGGTTCGGGGGGTAGATTTATAGAAAGGGAAGGTGTTAGAACCCTTTCTATCCATGGTTATCCACGGGCTCTTAGGTACCTGCTCAAAGTGTTTTCAAAATTTGCTTTTCTTTGTGTTTGTGGGTTTGAAAGAAGTTTTTGTTTGAAAGGTGTAAGTGTGAAAAGCTTTTGTTTTGTTTTGAGAGAGCAAGTACTTAAGAACCATCTACCTACTCGAAAAAGGAATCAATTTGTACTAATGTCCTTTAGACAATGCTATCCCACTATTGATGAGTAGGTAGCACCATCGTTGGAGTTTTTTAAGGGTCAATTCGATTAAGGGACGCGCGATCACTAAAGCAATGTTAGAATGCCTTAGCGGTAACCCTAATGCCTTACATCATTTTTCCGAGGCAACTATGATCTTTGGACAAGAGGGAGACCTCTAAAACTTCCTATACTCAATGACCACGTTCGAAGGCAACCAAGCGAGGTGTACCCTAAGAGTGCGCATGTGCGAGTGTGTTATTTTGGTTAATTTTATCTTTTTACATGTCAATGGTTATCTATGTTGATTTTAGGTTTAAACATTTGATCTTGTCATGCATTCCCTATTATCAAACATCTAACAGTTTACAAGTTGCGGAAATTAAATTGTGGAATTTAAACTAACTATTACAAGGCGTCGGGTATTTACATCGCCAAAAACAACCCTTGAAATTAAAATGCGGAAAGTAAAAAAGCGATAAAATAATTAAAGTCCTATTTAAACTATTACATTCCGAGAAACAGATACAATATTGAAATAAATATGGATCGCGTGCGAGAAATTAAATCGGGCGCATTTTAGGGTTTTGACCCTTTGTTTATTAAAGAAAATATTTTTGGTTTATTTTGAAGTAAAAGAAAGTTAAATTAAGTTAATTACTAAACTAATAAACAAATTAATTAATTAATAAAAAAATGATATTTTTGGATTTTTGAGTATTTAAAGAAATAAAAATAAATCAATCAATGTTAGTAAAACCTAATTATCTAAATTAATTTTAATTATTGCAAAGATATTAAAAGTTATACCTAATTAAAACTAAATTAATTGGATTAATATTTATTAACAAAAATAAAATACTGAAATTAATTTAATAAACAAAATATTTTTGGTTTTATTTTTATGAAGAAAAAAAAGTTTAATTGGTTAGTGACTAAATAAAAAATAATTAAACAAAATAAAGAAATAAAATAGAAAATATAGTGAGTTAGAAATTGGGCCTGATTTTGGGAGGTTGGGATAGAAATTTTGGTGGCCCAATACAAGCGGGCTTGGTTGACTTCTGGAATTCCATGTGGCACGTTTGACTTGAGAGCATGATGCACACTCATTCTGGACCACCAGATCTGGATTGGGGCCATCTGGCAAGTGATTGGATGAGGGTGTATGATAGGCCATAATTGCTGAAGCGCGCTGGAACACCTGAAGCAAAATAATAATATGCATATGGGGGACCTGGGATTCGAACCCAGGTCCTGTGAGTCCTTGCACAACGCGCTTACCACTACACCACTATGCTTCATTCGTTAGTGTATTAGGTAATAATAATAATATGGGAAAAACAAATAAATGCCAGAAAACAAAAAAAATAAAGCGCGAAGTTTGAACCAGCGAATGGGAGGGGGACGCGTCATCGTCTTCCTCGTTGAAACCTGGATATTTACCTGCGGATGTATATCCACAACTAAATCTGTAACTCGTTCCTAAAATTGGTTCTAGGCCATGAAAACACAATCCAAGACCATGGACATGTTCGTCTTCCTCCACTGATCATGCCTATGTCCATCAATGGCATCAATTTTGCCTGCAAATAAAATTCCCAAAAACAAGAACCAAGAACCCTAGATTCGGCTAGCGGGTTATAGACCATTTAAATTCAATTGGCTAATGCAGAAAGCTTGCAAATTGGACAAGGATCATAAATATGCAAAGATTTTGTCAAAAATATGCAAGAACATAGAGTTTCGATTTCAAATGCAAGGCGGTATTTTCAGAGACTTACAGCGCTTTAGAACGTGTATGGGGATTGGTTTTGAGTTGGCTTCGCTTTAGTGGATGTCCAACAATTGATTCACGTTGAGTTTTGCCTTTGAATTTGCCTCTAGGAGTGATTTCAGTTTCAAGCTTTTTCGACAATTTTTCAAGTTTGCTTTTTGTGATTCTTCCGCCTCTAACCCTTGAATTTGTGTCCTTTCACTTGTATATGTATGCTGCAATGTATTAGGTCAACTTTTGGGTCTTGAATCTTTGCACATTGATGTCTTGAGATTTGATTTGATTCACCATTGATAACCTTCCAATTTTGTCCAAAATCCAATCTTTTTTCACATGGAATGTATGATACGAATTTGATACACTTGATGGTGATGATTCAACCCTGAAATAGCCAAAAAGAGATCAAATAATCAATGTTTGGATTTTATTTGATTTAAATTGATTTAAAATGAAATAATTCATTAAAAAATCAAATTAAATAATAAAATTGACAAATGGTCACAAGGCTGAATCTAGTACACGTGTGTAGTGTGAAAAGATCAAATCAAGTGGAAAAGAATGGGCCCATTTGACAAAATTTGATGTTTTGGGGATAGTTGACTTTTGGCAATTTTGCAAAAATGCCCAACTTCAACAATGCATAACTTCTTCAATTTTGAACTTTTGGAGGTGTTATTTGACTTTTTAGAAAGCTTAAGATGTCCTCTAACCAACCCTTTTGGTATCATATCATTTTGATATTCCATGCTTAAGTTATAAGCTTTGGAAAAAAAGGTGTTTTTGTTGACTTTCAAAAATGACCTATAATGTCCAAATTTGTAACTTCTTGTGAGTGCATTTCTTGATCTTGGGGTGTGAAGATGGATTGTAGGAAATTGCATCCTATTCAAAATGAGCTTTTGATGGGTCATTTCTCATAAAGTATGAGAAAGTTATGCTTGGTCAAAGTTGAGTTGATTTTTCCTACAAAACCCTAATTTAGCAACTTTTGAGTCTTGATGAATTTTGAGCAATCCTTGATGAATCATGATCAAACCTTGATCAAATGATGAAATATCCTTCAAAATGAGAATATTGACAAAAAATCTTGAAGTTTGACTATTTATAGGTCACAGTTGACTTTTGCCCTAGCACATTCGACTTTTGGACCCTTTGAGCAATTGACTGAGCAAACTTCCTCTGCAAGGCTTGAAATTTGACATGGATGAACTTGAGAACATATTAGGACATTGGGGAGCACTTGAGGTCATTTGGATGCAAGGTCCTTGATGCAACACAAAACCCTAATTTGGGGTTGACTGCCTTAGGAGATAGCTTGTTTAACCCACTCTTGAGCAATCTTGATCCACTTGGAGATTTTTATTGCAATGTTTTGAGAGATATGAGAGGGTAAATTTTGGGGTGCAAAAGGATCTCCTTGAAATCTTATTAGAATTGGGGGTAATTAGAGTCGAAATAAGTGGAGACTCTGAATTGGTTGTCAAATAGATGACTAGAGAATATAAATGTGTCAAAGAAAGTTTGATCATGTATTTCGTAATAGCAAATAGACTTCCACGAAAGTTTGACTATTTAAAAATTAGACACATCCCTCGACTCAAGAATCAAGAGGCTAATGACTTGGCCTAAATTGCTTCTGGGTACAAAGTGTCAAAAGGAAAGTTGGAAGATTTTATTAAAGTTATAGGAAGAGTAATGGCAACCAGATTATCTCATCAGATTTGGAAATGACCAAGTTGGGTTATGCAGATGAAGAAAATTTTAAAATATTATCTATTGATAACTGAACAGACACAGATTGGAGAAAGTCAATAGTTGATTATTTGGAGAACCCAACAACATCTAAAGAGTGAAAAATCAGGTATCGTGCTTTAATTTATAATCTTATGGGAAATTAGTTGTTTAAGAAGACACTTGAAGGTGTTTTGCTCAAATTCCTTAGTAAGAATGAGGCATATTTAGCCTTGTCGAATGTCCATAGTGGGGCATGTGGGGCTCATCAAGTTAGCCATAAAATGAAATGGTTGTTGTTTCGACAAGAAATGTATTGGCCCACTATGTTGAAAGATTACATTAAATTTGCTAAAGGGTGCCAATAATGCTAGATACATGCAGATATTCAACACGTCCCTACAAGAGAATTGCACCCTATAGTAAATCCTTGTCCCTTTAGCGGGTGGGCTTTTGATCTAGTTGGTGAAATTCGACCAACATCATCTAAAGGTCAGAGATACATCTTAGTGGGTATTGATTAGTTTACTAAGTGAATCGAAGCCATACATTTGGTCAATTTTGATCAAGAATAAGTCATTGATTTTATCCAGAGGCATATAATTTATAGAATTGGAATCCCAAAGACCATTACAATTGATCAAGGATTAGTGTTCAATGGTTGAAAGATCCAGGATTTCGCTAAAGAAGTAGGGATTAAACTGCTGACATCTATGCCTAATTATGCCCAGGCTAATGGTCAAGTCGGAGCAGTAAACAAGGTAGTAATTGGATTGATAAAAAAACATGTGGGGAAAAAGCCAAAAATTTAGCATAAGACATTGAACCAAATTTTATGGGTTTGTCAAAATTCTCCTAAAGAGGCTACAAATTCTACTCCTTTTCGATTGACTTATGAGAATGATGCAATTTTACCAGTCAAAATTCACCTTCAATCAACTAGAGTTCAAAGACAAAGTGAAATACCATATGAATCCCATTGGAACATGATGTTGGGTGAACTAGTTGACTTGGATGAGGAAAGATTAAATGCTTTAGAATTATTGATAAAGTAGAAAAAGAGAGTAGAGAAAACTTATAATAAAAAAGTAAAAATTAAAATGTTTTTTACTTGGGATCTGGTATGGAAAGTAATTCAACCCGTGGATCGAAAGGTTATGATGTTGGGTAAGTGGTCCCCAAATTGGGAAGAACCATTTCAGATTGTTCAAGTTTTTTCAACAATGATTATGAAATAGAAGAGTTAGTAGAAGATAAAAGGCTCCTGAGGGTAAATGGAAAATATTTTAAAAAATATAAACATATACTTTAGGAAATCAAAATTTCAACAGAATAATACACATGCAAATTAGAGGCGAAAATAGTAAATTAAAGTTCCAAAATGTCTAAGTTGTTCTTTACAAAATGATCCAAAAATAGAAGTGACAAGTTAAACAAGTACAACCAATCAAGTATACGAGTTAAAAAGGAAGATTAGCCTTCATTCAATCATATTTTTCCTTGGACAACAACAAGCGATGTTTTATTACAAATCAGCTGAGAGTAAGGGTATAAATTTTGGTCCTAAATTTTGGGCCCTTTCAACGGGATAGACAGCCACTTTGATCTCTTCGTCGAGTTGCTTATGGTCAAGTTTTTGAATTTCTACTTGATGTTCCTTGGCATGTCGAATGTTCGCTACCTGTTCTTTGATCTGTGCCTCCCAAGTAGAGATGTTGGCAGCACAAGTGTCGAGTTCCTCTTGACTTTGTCGAAAGTATTTTTCCAATTCTTTGACCTTGGTGGTAGATTGAGTAGTTGCATCCCATTATGCTACTCGAGTTTCCATTTTGTTTTTAATCTTGGTTGACGCTTCTCGTTTACGCAGAAGATCTGTAGTAACTTGGTCATTGTGAAACCCAAGTTTGACAATAACATCTGCACCTTCTAGAGGAGTAGTTAAGATGTCAACCTTCTTTAGAAGATCCTCAATCCCATAGCAGGCATTTGTGTCAGTTTCTAGAACTTTGATCAATTTGACCTCAAAGACTTTCTCTTTAATTTGTTGGAGGAGTTGATCAGTAGGTTCAATAGCAGAATGACCACCAGAAGCAGTCGAAGAACTGGAACCTTTATCGGTTGAACTAGCCCTTGATCTCATCATAAACTTCAAATACTCAGATGGTTTGTGTTGTACCCCAAAATTTGCCCTCCCATATTCTCCAAGAAATTGCCAAGCCAAGTCACAAAATTCCCCAAGGGTTGCACAGTCCAACTGTCTCCTATACAGTCAAAACTAGGGTTTGGGTTCTGATCAAGAAAATGAAGTTTTCAAAGGCCCAATCAAGTCCCATATGCTTACAAAGATAGTCAAGTATCCTCATATCAAGTTTCAAGGCATTCAGCTCAAAATTGCACAGTCAAAACCCTAAATTGCACTACAGTCAGCTGTAGGGGCAAAATGGTCATTTGACAGTCAAAAGTTCAAATTTTTGGTCAACATATCATTTTGAAGCCACAAACATCATTTGATCAATGCTTGATCATGATTCTCAAAATTTGGCTCAGAAAATCATCAAGATGCAAAAGTTACTATATTTGGACAGCTGAAAAAGTCAACTGAAATTGACCAAGGCATAACTTTCACATGGATTATCAGAAAAATTCCATCCAAAGCTCATTTTGAAGAGAAAGACATTTCCTACAACTCATCTTCATACTTCAAGTCCAAGAAATGCTCTCACAAAAAGTTATCAATTTCAACATTATAGGTCATTTTCAAAAGTCAACAAAAAGGGACTTCAAGTCAAAGGCCATAACTTGAGATTGGAAAATAAAAATGACATGGGACCAAAGGCATTGGTTAGAGGACTCAAAGACCTTTCCAAAATGTCCAAGAACATGAGAAAAGCTTAAAAATTGAGCAAGTTATGCCTTGTGGAAGTTGGGAAATTTTTGGATATTTTGAAAAGTCAACATTGATTCAAATGACCTAAAAATGCTAATGGGCCCATTTTTCTTCCATGATTCATCATTCCAAGCATATGCACGACCACTTGGCCCAAAGGTATGTATTTTCTCATTTTTTATTTATTTATTTGAATTTTTATTTATATTAATTCAATTAAATCAATTAAATATGTGAAAAATATCTAAATGAACCAAACAAATCTTTTTGTACACATTTCAGCTTCAATATTTCGTGCACATCCCAACATGGAAAGATTTGGTTTAATTTGAGCATGATTGAACAAAGAACACATGAAAAAAAGATATGGAAGATCCTTAAGAAATCAAATATTGAAAACCATTATTGCCATGGATTTGATTGAAATTTCTTAACCTAATTGCTTCACTACAAATGCCTGAAGAGAACCCTAATGCCCAGAGACATTGAAGCTGCGCAAAAAGCTAAGAACAAACTTGGAATTTTCACTTAAAAAAAGCAAAACTGAAATCAACCTTAGAGGTCGATTCAAGCCCTAAAATTCATTCCATTGGCTTCCTCAAGTCTCCTCGATCACATTCCAATCCAAAACGTCAACTCAAACTTCAAGAATTGGTAATAAGAACCTCTCCTGTACAGAGAAAAAGTCACAATCGTGTTTTTAGTTTTAGGCATTCTCATGGCATTCTAATCATAGATTCTTATTCCTTATGATGTTCTGATACTGACCAATGCGTTTAATTGTATTTTTATGCCATATACACGATTTTACCATGTTTACTTTCTAGGGTTTTCAGAGCTCGAATTTGGGGCTTTTGCAAAGAGGAAAAATTAAGCCTCAAAACCATGACCATTAGACTCAGCACATGGAGACGAAGAAGAATCAACCCTCGCGCTCAATTTATGAGCGCTTGAGAGCTATTCGCTATTTTCCAATAGCCCACCTAATGAAACGCTATGAAAACCGTTGCCTTCGTGTTTTGTTTTACAGGGTGAGGAAGAAGATAATGTGCTGTCAACCCATGATACGCTGTTTTTAAATTTCGCGCGCTTCAGTCACTAATGCGTTGTTTCTTTTTTTATTATTTGTTTGTCTAACATATATAACACGCGTTCAGTGGCTCAGCTGGCAAATGCTTGTGGCTTCAACATCCAAGACCTGGGTTCGAACCCCAGGTCTGTACAATTTCAATATTATTTTTCCCTAATAATTCCTATGCAGCGTTTGTGGTGGAGCGCATGATACACCACCATAATCCAGACGTCCACGCGTCCTGGGAGATCAAAGCAAGGGCATGGATTCAAGGAACATCCTAAGTCCCAGTCAACGCACCTCACGCCACTCACAAAAGTCAAATGGACTCAGGGTTTTGGGCCAGCATTTTAAGGCCTACACCTCACAATTGGGGCCTGAACCCCCCCCTGGTTTGCAATTTTGCTTTATATTTTTATTTTTAATTATTTGTTTATTGTTTTATTGCTTTAATTTGATTAATTATTTTTCACAAAATATAAAAACCTCATAAAAATCAGAAAAGATGAAGAAATATAATAAATTGTTTTATTCTAATATTTTCGTAAATAAATTAACATGTAAATTAATTTAGTATTAATTTAGGTTGCAACTTTAATTCTTTTCATAATAAAATGTAAAAAATATAGAATTTAGGTTTAATTGCTAATTTTATTCCTCTCAATTTTTCTTTTTTTTTATTACTCATTTTGTTTTCATAATTAAATTGTACATAAAAGAATTTAGGTTTAAATTAGGTTATATTTTAATATTTTCATAACAAACTTAAAAACCATTAGAATTAGGGTTAGTTAATGTTAATTAATTCTTTTTTTTTATTAAATCTTAAAAAACATAAAAATACTCAAAAACAATTTCTTTTAATTTTTAATTTTAATTCCTCATTAATTTAATCCTTTTTTTGTTAATTAAATTCATTAACTTTAATTTTTTGCAAAAGGGTCCAACGCCCGCGTTCGTAATTTATTTAATTCGCATATTTATTTTTTATTTCGCTCAATTAATTATGTACCTCTCCCAAAGCGTTGTAACTTAAACTTCTCGCATTTTTCAATTTCGTTATTTTATTTGCTTTATTTATTTTCCGTCAAATCGGGTCCGGTTTAATTTTGGCGATGTGGACCCGCGCCATTTGTAATAGCTTAGATTTACTTTTCCTCGCAAATATTTTAACTGTTAACCAAGCATGAAAGAATGAATGACCATAATAAAATCAAGCGTAGATCACTTTAACATGACAAGACAAATGCAAATGAAAACGACACACGAATCGCACACACCACCCCTAGGGTACGCCTCACTGTTGCCTTGCCCCGAAAGGTGATCGTCGAGTAGAGGATGTCTTAGTAAGTCCTCATGATCCGGGAACCTGGCATGAGGGTAGCTTCTAAGGTGTCTTCCCATTGCTCTGGTGATCACCATGTCCCGAATCTCGAATTGACCCGAACACCTCCAACGGTGGTGCTACCTACCTCTCAATGGTGGGATGGCACTACTTTAAAGGACATTTACACAGACGAATTCCTTAGGGTAGGTAGGTTCTCGTAGATACTTGCTCTAATTTCAAAACAAATTCAAAAATACTTTTCACACCAACACATTTTCAAAAGCTTTCGAAAGCAAATTTTCAAACACTCTTGAGGACCGATACAAGAGTCTAACTGGAATTTTCAAAGAAACTTTTAAAACCCACATTGAAAAGCAAACAAACCTTTTTGAAAACACAATGAGCAAGTATCTAAGAGCCCATGGATAACCATGGATAGAAATGGTGCTAACACCTTCCCTTTCTATAATCTACCTCCCGAACCGAGAGGAATCTCTATAAGGAATTTTTCTGTGCTTTTGTCCTTTCCATTTGGAGAAAATAAAAGACGGTGGCGACTCTTGCTTCCGCGACATTTCTCGAACCAGCGTTAAACAGTCAGTTCCAGATCCACCGATCACAGAACTGGCGACTCTGCTGGGGACTAAACTTATAAAGTGGGGTGTACCTTAGGGCTAGTTCATAACTGTGTTTTCAATTGTATTGACTTGTCTGCTTTAAATTTGTGGGTTGCATGGGAGTTACATAGATCCTAACCCGGATCTGGGGATACCCTGTTTAGGTAGCATAAGCTGTGAGGGACCTGTCCGGCGTAGACCGACACAGGTGAAGCAGTGGCTACGTTGGTGTGGCACCTTGGTCTGTACCGATATCCCTTGTGTCGCAACGAGGAGAATATGGGTCTTCTAAGGAGTCATTAAGCACCAACAACCTTAGAACCTTAATTGACACAACTTGGCCTTTAGAATTGTAGCAGTATGCTACGCCCATTGAGGCTAAACTCTCGTGATGGTTCTGGCCGCAAGAAAAGATTGTGATGCTGGAGTTATGACCGATGGAGGGTAGTCAATGATATTGGGATTCTCTAAGAACCCGGTTACTTTTGATTAGGACTGGTATGAACCAACAAACTGAAAGAGGGTAGTACCTAGACCTCATGCTGGCCTAAACTTTAGGGGCTTGCCTTGTGTGACTTGTGTGCCTTACATGTTTGCATTTGTATCTGTATGTGGTGTGCTTTATCATAACATCATAGCATCATGAGCTTTGCATGCATCCTGCATAAGGACTGACCATTTCAAAGACAAGAGGGTTTCATCTTTGCTCTGTTTTGTAGGACATTATGATGCTTGTGCGAAGGAATACTATCCGGTTCAACTTTGTTCGTTCACCTGAGTTGCTTGATGAGTTGGTTAGCAGAATTCCAAATACCACTTCCTTCATTCAGAGGCATGGCTCTCTTCTCAGTTTAGTCACTGCAAAGCGGGATCAACAGTTGATGAGTGTT
Source organism: Vicia faba (assembly GCA_948472305.1). Classification (NCBI taxonomy): domain Eukaryota; kingdom Viridiplantae; phylum Streptophyta; class Magnoliopsida; order Fabales; family Fabaceae; genus Vicia; species Vicia faba. The sequence continues at coordinate 175,028 of CATIWC010002773.1, read as the reverse complement.
CTGACCCAGTTCTATGACCCTCTGTACCAGTGCTTCACCTTTCAAGACTTCCAGCTGGTCCCTACCCTGGAAGAGTTCTTTGATTTGCTTGGTATCCCTATCTTGGATCAGACTCCCTTTACTGGTTGGGAAAAGACCCTCAGGCTTGAGGACATTGCTGCAGCTCTTCCTTTGACCCATCAAGAGGTAACAGACAACTGGGTGACTAGAAGCGGAGTTAAGGGTTTCTTGGCTAAGTTTCTAGTTGGTAAAGCTAACAACTTCTGGAATGACCTGGACTTTAGGGCATATGAAGACATCTTGGCTCTCCTAATCTATGGGTTAGTCCTGTTTCCTAATCCTGACAACTTCATCAATGTCACTGCCATAAGGATCTTTATGTCTCAGAATCCTGTGCCCACTCTCTTGGGTGACATCTTGCAACAACTTCATGCCCGTACTACCCGAAGACGAGGAACCCTATGGTGTTGTATCCCTTTGTTGGTGAAGTGGTTTATTTCGCACCTCCCTAAGTTCATACTGAAGAACCAAGAAGGAAGAGGTTGGGCTCACAGGTTAATGTCTCTCACCGATAAAGACATCATTTGGACTTGCGGAGGGTTGGATGAGATAGCTATTATTGATCGATGCGGGGAATACCCTAATGTTCCTCTGATTGGTACTCAAGGAGGGATCTCTTACAATCCATGTCTAGCACTCCGTCAGTTTGGAAGAGCAAGAAGAGCAGGCCCCCATGAGATGTTGGTGCCTCACATCAGTTTCGAGTTTCAGGTGGATAGTGACGAGCTGCGTCGTAGGTTCATCAAGGCTTGGGACAAGGTTCATAAAGCTGACCCACAAGAGCTAGGGCCAAAGACTTCTTTACCTATGGAAGCCTACTACAAATGGGTTCGCATCCGTGCTCAGAAGTTAGGTATGCCGTATGAAGCTGTCAGACCCGTCATTCTTGAGTGTCCTGATAAAGATGGTGTTCCTCCAACTGTCCTTCCTCCTCAGATACCTACTGATTATGAGACATTGAAGAGATCTTGGTCGCAACTGCAAGAAGAACGGGATTCTTACCGAGAAAAGTTCAACGAGCAGGAATCAAAGATCCAGAAGCTGACAAAGCAGTTGGAGAATGAGAGAGCTCTGAATGCCTACATTCGTACTGAGAAGAGGAGACCATGGGATCAATAAGGAGCCCCAGATGTGCTTTTACAGTTTTATTTCCTTTTCAGTATTTCCTTTCATGTAAACGCCTAAGGGCAACTTGTTGAATAATTTCAGTTGCAAAGTTGAATCTAATGAAGTGTGTTCTTTTTTGTTTACAAAGTTGGTTCCCGATTGTCTTTGAAAACATAATTCATACGCATTTCATACATCATGTGCATAGCAGGTTTTCCCCTTTTCAGGTTGCTTACAGTTCTTCGCTGTTTATTTCAGCATCATGAATCCCGAATCTGCATCAACCGAGACATCAATCAAGGCTCTTCAGGCGCAGAATGCGCAGTTTCAAGAATTAATCAAGGGTCTGGCTAAAGGCCAAGAAGAACTGAAGGCTATGCTCCTGAAGAAGGAGAAGAAGAAGAAGAGAAGAACTGTTCTGTTCAACTCGGGCCGAAGGTTTGGCAATACTCTGCAGCATGAAGAGGCTGGTTCTTCTGTTGGCAAGAGTCCTTCTCAGGCAGAAGTAAAGGTCCCTAGTCCGGTAGTCTCCGACAACGAGACAGACTTCGATGAAGAGCAGTACCCTCCTGCAGACGACAGATATAAGCAATTGGAGGACAGGTTGAAGGCTATGGAGGTTCAACAGGTACCTGGGCTGGACTTCGGAGATCTGGGTTTGTCAACTGGTGTGATCATCCCTCACAAGTTCAAAGCACCATCCTTCTCCAAATATGACGGGGCATCTTGTCCCAAGCTGCATTTAAGGTCCTATGTTCGGAAAATTCAGCCGTACTCTGCGGATAAGAATCTATGGATCCACTTCTTCCAGGAGAGTCTTTCAGGGACTCATCTCGAATGGTTCTATCAGCTGGATGGGACCAAAGTTCGTAACTGGGAGGAGTTGGCTACTGCTTTCTATAAGCAGTATCAATATAATGCCGACCTTGCCCCCACGCGTACCCAACTCCAGGGTATGTCGTTAGGTGTAAGCGAAGGTTTTAAAGAGTACGCTCAGAAGTGGAGAGACCTGGCCGGCAGGGTGCAGCCACCATTGACTGATCGGGAGTTGGTAGACATGTTCTTGGGGACCCTATCTGGGCCATTTTTCAACCATCTCATTGGGAATTCTTCTGCTGGGTTCACTGATTTGATTCTGACGGGGGAAAGAATTGAAGCTGGGCTGAAGTCTGGGAAGATTGCCAAGGGTGCATCATCTAGTTCGGAAAAGAAACCATTCAAGAAAGAGTCTAGTGCCGTGTATGGTTCTAGGAAATCAGAGAGATCTGAACACCGCCAATCTGTCAGCGCGGTGATGATTGCTAAGCCTGCTGCCGCTCCTCGGCCAAACAATCCTCAAAGGGCTGAAAGACCCCGGCGAGAGTTTACCCGGTTAAGCATGACCCTATCACAGATCCTGCCACAGTTGCTATCCACTAACTTAGTGACTGTCAGGGAAGCCCCGAAGTTCCCCAATACTACATCTCCCAAGTACAATCCGAATGCTCGTTGTGCTTACCATTCAGATAGCCCGAGGCACTCTACTGATGACTGTTGGGCGTTAAAAAACAAGCTGCAGGACCTTATTGACGCCAAGGAGGTACAATTTGAGGCATCTGACAAGCCTAATGTGGTGACAGCTCCCCTGCCTGCTCATGGAGTAAATGCTATTGGGAACGAAGACGAAGTGGACGATGCTGAGTTTGATAGCTGGATATACCCGGCAGCCGACGGCGGATCTAACAATTGGAGTGCAAAGGACAACTTATCTGTTTCTCTTGTTACTAAGTAATGAATTCCTATGTTTTGTTATTTTGTAATAAACAATGATAAACTCTATGGCCCGGTGTCTTACCCAAGGCACCGTGGTTCTATTTGTGAGGGCATACAAACTGTCATTTCATATATCATAAATGAAAATCTTGGACGTATTTTCGCATTGCAAATATTGTGCTCCTTTTCTGTCTTTCTTTTCCTTTACATAATTTTCAAAACAACTGTATTTACACACACACTCACTCATACAGGTTCCAATCCACTCTGGATCTTACTGATAACAACTCTGCTACTGCCAATTATGACTTTGGAAATCCGATCAACTTAGTCGAAGACGAAGGTGAAGATGATTGCGAAGTGCCTGGCGAGCTCGCAAGACTATTGCTTCAGGAAGAGAGGGCAATTCAACCCCATGAAGAGCCAGTGGAAACAATAAACTTGGGTACTGAGGCAGACAGGAAAGAGGTAAAGATTGGTGCCAACCTAGAGCTCAGCGTGAAGCAACGGTTAACCAAGATGTTACATGACTATATAGAGATCTTTGCCTGGTCCTACGAAGACATGCCCGGGTTGGATACCGACATTGTGGTCCATCACTTGCCGACTAAGGAAGACTGCCCTCCAGTTAAACAAAAGGTCCGTCGGATGCGTCCAGAGATGTCCGAGAAGATTAAGGCCGAGGTTATGAAGCAGTTTGATGCGGGGTTCCTTGCAGTGACTTCTTACCCTCAGTGGGTTGCTAATGTGGTGCCGGTACCGAAGAAGGACGGTAAGGTCAGAATGTGTGTTGACTACAGGGATCTGAACAGGGCCAGCCCCAAGGATGACTTCCCCTTACCTCACATTGATGTCCTTGTTGACAATACGGCTCAGCACAAGGTATTCTCTTTCATGGATGGCTTTTCAGGTTACAATCAGATTAAGATGGCACCTGAAGACATGGAAAAGACTACATTTGTTACCCAGTGGGGCACCTTCTGTTACAAGGTCATGCCGTTCGGGTTGAAGAACGCTGGGGCAACCTACCAACGCGCCATGGTTGCCTTATTTCATGACATGATCCATCATGAGATAGAGGTGTATGTGGACGACATGATCGCTAGGTCCCAGACTGAGGAAGAACATCTAGATCATCTGCAGAAGTTATTTGACCGGTTGAAACTGTACAAGCTGAGATTGAACCCAAACAAGTGCACCTTCGGGGTAAGATCTGGAAAACTGCTAGGCTTCGTGGTCAGCGATAAAGGTATTCAAGTGGACCCTGCCAAGGTCAAAGCTATTCAAGAGATGCCAGTTCCTAAGACAGAGAAGGAAGTCAGAGGCTTTTTAGGACGCCTGAATTACATTGCTCGATTCATCTCACATCTGACTGCTACCTGTGAGCCAATCTTCAAGCTGCTGAAGAAAGATCAGGTAGTACGTTGGAATGACGAATGTCAGGCCGCTTTTGACAAAATCAAAGAGTACCTCCAAGAACCACCTATCCTTATGCCACCGGTTGAAGGGAGACCTCTGATACTATACCTGACAGTGCTTGACAACTCAATGGGGTGTGTGCTGGGGCAGCATGACGAGTCTGGCCGAAAAGAGCATGCCATTTATTACCTTAGCAAAAAGTTTACCGACTGTGAGACCCGATACTCACTGCTTGAGAAAACTTGCTGCGCTTTGGTATGGGCTGCTCGCCGGCTGAGACAGTATATGCTGACTCACACTACTTTGTTGATCTCAAAGATAGATCCGATAAAGTACATATTCGAAAAGCCTGCTCTGTCTGGGAGAATTGCAAGATGGCAAATGATCTTGACAGAATACGACATTCAGTATACGACCCAGAAAGCCATCAAGGGAAGTGTATTAGCAGACCACCTGGCACATCAAGTTGTAGATGATTATCAGTCCATGAACTTTGAATTCCCGGACGAAAGCATCATGATTGTGACCGATTGTGAAGTACCCGGACCGGATGAAGGACCTGAACCAGGATCCCGATGGTCTATGCACTTTGACGGAGCCTCCAATGCTTTGGGAAATGGTATCGGCGCCATCATCATATCCCCTCAAGGTACTCATACTCCACTCACTGCCCGGCTATGTTTCAACTGTACCAACAACATGGCGGAGTATGAGGCGTGTATCATGGGTCTTCAAGCTGCGATCGACCTAAGGATCAAATTTCTAAGTGTCTTCGGAGATTCCGCTCTTGTGATCAATCATATCAAAGGAGAGTGGGATACGAAACATCCAAACCTGATTCCTTACAGAGAATGTGTGTTGACCCTGATTCCCCACTTCACAGAGATAACCTTTGAGCACTTTCCGAGAGAAGAGAATCAGTTAGCGGACGCGTTAGCTACAATGTCTTCAATGTTCAAGGTCAAATGGGATAACGAGGCTCCCCGGATCATCATCTGGAAACTGGACGAACCGGCATACTGTTGTGATCTCGAGACTGAATTGGTAACTGAGAAGCCTTGGTACCACGAAGTGAAGAGATATCTGGAAACTCAGGAATACCCTGAAGGTGCATCTGTCAATGATAAGAAATTCTTGAGGAGGTTTGCAGCCAAGTTCTTCCTTAGCAACGGCATCTTGTACAAGCGAAACCATGATTCAACCTTACTGCGTTGTGTGGATAAGACTGAAGCAGGAAGGATCATGGAAGAGCTACATGAAGGGACCTTTGGTACGCATTCCAGTGGGCACACTATGGCTAAGAAAATCCTACGGGCGGGATATTACTGGTCCACAATGGAAGCTGACTGTTACCAACATTCCAGGACATGCCACAAGTGCCAGATTTATGCAGACAAGGTGCATGTCCCTCCGGTTCCCCTGAATGTTCTGACTGCGCCTTGGCCGTTTGCAATGTGGGGCATAGACATGATTGGTGAGATAAAACCTACGGCATCTAATGGACATCGCTTCATCCTAGTGGCGATTGATTATTTTACGAAATGGGTTGAGGCAGCATCCTATGCTACGGTAACCAAGACTGTTGTGGCACGGTTTATTCGACACAACCTGATTTGTCGGTACGGCGTCCCTGAGCGGATTATTACAGACAACGGTACCAATCTGAACAATAAGATGATCGCTGAGCTCTGCGAACAGTTCAAGATACAGCACCACAATTCTTCTCCTTACAGACCGAGGATGAATGGGGCTGTAGAAGCAGCAAATAAGAACATCAAGAAAATCATGCAGAAAATGACAGTGACTTACAAAGATTGGCACGAGATGTTACCGTTCGCTCTGCATGGGTATCGTACCTCAGCTAGGACGTCAACCGGGGCAACTCCTTTCTCTCTGGTTTATGGTATGGAGGCAGTCTTGCCAATCGAAGTGCAAATACCCTCTCTCCGGATAATGAAGGATGCAAATCTGAACGAAGATGATTGGATCCAGACACCACTTGATCAACTCAACCTCATTGACGAAAAGAGACTTGCTGCTATCTGTCATGGTCAGACGTATCAGAAACGGATGATCAGGGCATTTAACAAAAAAGTCAGACCACAAGAATATCAAGTTGGGGATCTGGTAATCAAGAGAATCATCCTTCCTCAGAGTGATCCAAGGGGCAAATGGACCCCTACGTACGAAGGGCCATTTGTGGTTAAGCATGTGTTCTCAGGAGGAGCAATGATATTGACCAATATGGATGGTGACGACCTTCCTCACCCCGCCAATGCAGACATAGTAAAAAAATACTACGCATGAAAAAAGACCCGCTAGGCTGACATGCCTAGGCAAAAATTAGGGCTTCCCGTCGAACCAAAAGGGTTCGGGCAAAATGAAGGGATGAAAATGAAAAAACCTGTACACCCGGCAAGTCGAAAACCTGAAAGGGCGGCTTGGGCAAAAATGGGTATCCCGGTGGACTGAAAACCCGAAAGGGCGGTCCAGGCAAAAATTAGGGATAAAAGCGTAATACTATGTCTCATTGATCACTTTGCATCCAGAATCCGGTATCTACATCAAGTTCAGACGGCATCAATCAGTCAGCCTCACCTTCAACCAAGGTCATCAAGTGATGAGACGCTCGGAATTATAAAGGCAATAGCAGAGTTGAAACCCAGTGGGATCATTCATATTTCACACAGCTGTTTTCTTTTCTTTTGTACAAAATTTGTATAAACTCTTTTGTTCGGCGGTGCTCCTCTTACTAGGACGTCAGCCTCTTGTACGCAAAACGCCTATTTTCAGGCCATTCAAAATCAATACAAATATATTTTCAGTTAAACGTGCCAAGTGTTTTTCTTTTTCTGTTTTGTTTTGCGAATAACGTCCAAGGTTCAATTTGTGATATATGCATTGACAATAATTTGCTAACTCATAAATATTTGCATACGAAACAAAGGAATTAATTGCAGGTGACACTAGAAACAGGGGCAATAAAGAGTTGTCTGAGCAGTCTAATTGTTCTATCCTCCGAGGTACCAAGGTAGGTTCAGCTAAAGAACACGACCAGTACATATTAAATCCCCAGAGAGTGGTTCAGCAAAACAGTACATTCTTCTCCAAGCTATTATCAGATTCTCAAGGAAATTGGGTATCCTCCCGTAGATCTCAATACCTCCCCAGCAGCATGCATATGTTCTTAACAAGCATCCCCGGCAGTCTTGGTCTAAAGATTGTTCCCCGGCGGCATAATATTCAAAGGAATCACTTCCCCAGCATATCAAAGCTTCCCCAGAAGAGTCCAATCCAGTTTCCCCAGGAAAATTGGAATTCATATCCCCAAGCAGTAAGCTTATCCCCAGTAAATTCTGGAAGCTTATCCCCTCACAAAGCACGAACGCGTCGCCCGGCTTGAGTTAAAGAGTTATTTCCTTAACAGGATATAACTGGGTTATCCTCAGCCAAAAGCCACGGAAAGATCGTCGTCGACATAGTCTTCTTACCCCAGCGAAGTCCATCAACACTTCCAACAACAAGGGTATCCTCAGCAAGTTATCAACAATTCAGCAAAGCATCTCTATCCCCACAGAGTATTGCTTCCCAGCATGGTCGCTAGAATATCTTGTCTCCCCGCAGAATCTATTCGCCAAGTTTATTCCGCAACGGAGTCATCTTCTCCTACCGGTATTCTTGCAACTATCATCCCCAGCGGAAGTAAAAGCTCACTCTCCAACATCAGCCCAGGATATGACTTCCCGGCACCCGTCAATGATTTACTTTCCTAGACATCACATACATCATTATAGCATGCATAACGCATCATATCATACAAATCTCATTTATGTTGAGAACATCATTGCTTGATCCATATCATGCATTACATATGACTGACCTTTACCTTTCAGGAAAGACGCAGTTAAAATGCCCAAACATATTTCAAAGCCTTCTCTAGTCCAGCTAAATCGACTCCCAACAGATTTTTCTGATAAAGACTCAGCAGAAGTTATGGTCCCCTCTCCAACGGCGAGTGAGGTGGTAATTCCTTTTCAAGATGTTTCCCTCTCTGACGGTGAGTGTGAGGTGATAGTCTCTTATGGTCCCCTCTCCGACAAGTGCGTGAGGTGGTAATTCCTTCTTCAGATGTTTCCCTCTCCGACGGTGAGTGTGAGGTGATAGTCTCCTACGGTCCCCTCTCCAACAAGTGCGTGAGGTGATAATTCCTTTTTCAGATGTTTCCCTCTCCGACGGTGAGTGTGAGGTGATAGTCTCCTATGGTCCCCTCTCCGACGGCGAGTGAGGTGGTAATTCCTTCTTCAGATGTTTCCCTCTCCGACGGTGAGTGTGAGGTGATAGTCTCCTATGGTCCCCTCTCCGACGGCGAGTGAGGTGGTAATTCCTTCTTCAGATGTTTCCCTCTCCGACGGTGAGTGTGAGGTGATAGTCTCTTATGGTTCCCTCTCCAACGGCGAGTGAGGTGGTAAGTCCTTTTTCAGATGTTTCCCTCTCCGACGGTGAGTGTGAGGTGATAGTCTCTTATAGTTCCCTCTCCGACGGTGAGTGAGGTGACAATTCCTTTTCCTATGATTCCCTCTCCGACGGCGAGTGAGGTGATTCCCTTTCAGATTATAATGGCCTATGGTTCTCGTTCCGATCCTGTGAAGATGGTATTTCCCACCAAGATTTTCTCAACGAGCGTTGTTGAAGTTAAAATCACCCAAGGTTCTCTTACCATTCAGGCTGAGACAGTAACCATCCCTGGTTCATTCATCATCTTTTGAAGCTCCAGATCCAGCTCCTGCAACCAGTCAGGACACATCTATACCAAGCATCTGAAAATCAACTCCTGCAACGTGTCAGGTACTCATTTGTTCTTTTGCAGGTATGCAGGTTCTCGCTAAGGAATCTCTTACGCGATCAACATCCAGATGGCATCTATAAGCCCATCATCCTACCCAGCAATCTCCCAATGGCATCTATAAGCCCATCACTGCTACTATGTGAGCGCAAATTTCTGGGCACTCTAGTGTCCAATCATCTTCTACCCTCGGATTACGAAAGGCACGTCAGCCAATCTACATCCTCAGGTCTAAGAAGATTGAACAGGGGCAACTGTTGTACCCCAAAATTTGCCCTCCCATATTCTCCAAGAAATTGCCAAGCCAAGTCACAAAATTCCCCAAGGGTTGCACAGTCCAACTGTCTCCTATACAGTCAAAACTAGGGTTTGGGTTCTGATCAAGAAAATGAAGTTTTCAAAGGCCCAATCAAGTCCCATATGCTTACAAAGATAGTCAAGTATCCTCATATCAAGTTTCAAGGCATTCAGCTCAAAATTGCACAGTCAAAACCCTAAATTGCACTACAGTCAACTGTAGGGGCAAAATGGTCATTTGACAGTCAAAAGTTCAAATTTTTGGTCAACATATCATTTTGAAGCCACAAACATCATTTGATCAATGCTTGATCATGATTCTCAAAATTTGGCTCAGAAAATCATCAAGATGCAAAAGTTACTATATTTGGACAGTTGAAAAAGTCAACTGAAATTGACCAAGGCATAACTTTCACATGGATTATCAGAAAAATTCCATCCAAAGCTCATTTTGAAGAGAAAGACATTTCCTACAACTCATCTTCATACTTCAAGTCCAAGAAATGCTCTCACAAAAAGTTATCAATTTCAACATTATAGGTCATTTTCAAAAGTCAACAAAAAGGGACTTTACGTCAAAGGCCATAACTTGAGATTGGAAAATCAAAATGACATGGGACCAAGGGAATTGGTTATAGGACTCAAAGACCTTTCCAAAATGTCCAAGAACATGAGAAAAGCTTAAAAATTGAGCAAGTTATGCCTTGTGGAAGTTGGGAAATTTTTGGATATTTTGAAAAGTCAACATTGATTCAAATGACCTAAAAATGCTAATGGGCCCATTTTTCTTCCATGATTCATCATTCCAAGCATATGCACGACCACTTGGCCCAAAGGGAAGTATTTTCTCATTTTTTATTTATTTATTTGAATTTTTATTTATATTAATTCAATTAAATCAATTAAATATGTGAAAAATATCTAAATGAACCAAACAAATCTTTTTGTACACATTTCAGCTTCAATATTTCGTGCACATCCCAACATGGAAAGATTTGGTTTAATTTGAGCATGATTGAACAAAGAACACATGAAAAAAAGATATGGAAGATCCTTAAGAAATCAAATATTGAAAACCATTATTGCCATGGATTTGATTGAAATTTCTTAACCTAATTGCTTCACTACAAATGCCTGAAGAGAACCCTAATGCCCAGAGACATTGAAGCTGCGCAAAAAGCTAAGAACAAACTTGGAATTTTCACTTAAAAAAAGCAAAACTGAAATCAACCTTAGAGGTCGATTCAAGCCCTAAAATTCATTCCATTGGCTTCCTCAAGTCTCCTCGATCACATTCCAATCCAAAACGTCAACTCAAACTTCAAGAATTGGTAATAAGAACCTCTCCTGTACAGAGAAAAAGTCACAATCGTGTTTTTAGTTTTAGGCATTCTCATGGCATTCTAATCATAGATTCTTATTCCTTATGATGTTCTGATACTGACCAATGCGTTTAATTGTATTTTTATGCCATATACACGATTTTACCATGTTTACTTTCTAGGGTTTTCAGAGCTCGAATTTGGGGCTTTTGCAAAGAGGAAAAATTAAGCCTCAAAACCATGACCATTAGACTCAGCACATGGAGACGAAGAAGAATCAACCCTCGCGCTCAATTTATGAGCGCTTGAGAGCTATTCGCTATTTTCCAATAGCCCACCTAATGAAACGCTATGAAAACCGTTGCCTTCGTGTTTTGTTTTACAGGGTGAGGAAGAAGATAATGTGCTGTCAACCCATGATACGCTGTTTTTAAATTTCGCGCGCTTCAGTCACTAATGCGTTGTTTCTTTTTTTATTATTTGTTTGTCTAACATATATAACACGCGTTCAGTGGCTCAGCTGGCAAATGCTTGTGGCTTCAACATCCAAGACCTGGGTTCGAACCCCAGGTCTGTACAATTTCAATATTATTTTTCCCTAATAATTCCTATGCAACGTTTGTGGTGGAGCGCATGATACACCACCATAATCCAGACGTCCACGCGTCCTGGGAGATCAAAGCAAGGGCATGGATTCAAGGAACATCCTAAGTCCCAGTCAACGCACCTCACGCCACTCACAAAAGTCAAATGGACTCAGGGTTTTGGGCCAGCATTTTAAGGCCTACACCTCACAATTGGGGCCTGAACCCCCCCCCCCCTGGTTTGCAATTTTGCTTTATATTTTTATTTTTAATTATTTGTTTATTGTTTTATTGCTTTAATTTGATTAATTATTTTTCACAAAATATAAAAACCTCATAAAAATCAGAAAAGATGAAGAAATATAATAAATTGTTTTATTCTAATATTTTCGTAAATAAATTAACATGTAAATTAATTTAGTATTAATTTAGGTTGCAACTTTAATTCTTTTCATAATAAAATGTAAAAAATATAGAATTTAGGTTTAATTGCTAATTTTATTCCTCTCAATTTTTCTTTTTTTTTATTACTCATTTTGTTTTCATAATTAAATTGTACATAAAAGAATTTAGGTTTAAATTAGGTTATATTTTAATATTTTCATAACAAACTTAAAAACCATTAGAATTAGGGTTAGTTAATGTTAATTAATTCTTTTTTTTTATTAAATCTTAAAAAACATAAAAATACTCAAAAACAATTTCTTTTAATTTTTAATTTTAATTCCTCATTAATTTAATCCTTTTTTTGTTAATTAAATTCATTAACTTTAATTTTTTGCAAAAGGGTCCAACGCCCGCGTTCGTAATTTATTTAATTCGCATATTTATTTTTTATTTCGCTCAATTAATTATGTACCTCTCCCAAAGCGTTGTAACTTAAACTTCTCGCATTTTTCAATTTCGTTATTTTATTTGCTTTATTTATTTTCCGTCAAATCGGGTCCGGTTTAATTTTGGCGATGTGGACTCGCGCCATTTGTAATAGCTTAGATTTACTTTTCCTCGCAAATATTTTAACTGTTAACCAAGCATGAAAGAATGAATGACCATAATAAAATCAAGCGTAGATCACTTTAACATGACAAGACAAATGCAAATGAAAACGACACACGAATCGCACACACCACCCCTAGGGTACGCCTCACTGTTGCCTTGCCCCGAAAGGTGATCGTCGAGTAGAGGATGTCTTAGTAAGTCCTCATGATCCGGGAACCTGGCATGAGGGTAGCTTCTAAGGTGTCTTCCCATTGCTCTGGTGATCACCATGTCCCGAATCTCGAATTGACCCGAACACCTCCAACGGTGGTGCTACCTACCTCTCAATGGTGGGATGGCACTACTTTAAAGGACATTTACACAGACGAATTCCTTAGGGTAGGTAGGTTCTCGTAGATACTTACTCTAATTTCAAAACAAATTCAAAAATACTTTTCACACCAACACATTTTCAAAAGCTTTCGAAAGCAAATTTTCAAACACTCTTGAGGACCGATACAAGAGTCTAACTGGAATTTTCAAAGAAACTTTTAAAACCCACATTGAAAAGCAAACAAACCTTTTTGAAAACACAATGAGCAAGTATCTAAGAGCCCATGGATAACCATGGATAGAAAGGGTGCTAACACCTTCCCTTTCTATAATCTACCTCCCGAACCGAGAGGAATCTCTATAAGGAATTTTTCTGTGCTTTTGTCCTTTCCATTTGGAGAAAATAAAAGACGGTGGCGACTCTTGCTTCCGCGACATTTCGCGAACCAGCATTAAACAGTCAGTTCCAGATCCACCGATCACAGTTTGTTTTTATTCAAACTCTCTAATTCTTCTTGAGATAGAACCGTAGAGGTGACATTAGAAGGGGCCTTGAAACCCTTAGTTATTCCAAAAGGCTGGTTGGTATCAATTGTGTTATCTAGTTGAGCATTGTCATTTCTTGGTATCTCTTAGCCTTGAGGATTTTCGAAGGCATTATAAATGTGTTCATCTTTGTCATCTTGCTCATTTCGTCATGATGGAGAATTTTGGGTGAAGAATCCTCTTGCTTTTCTTGTTTGAGATCTTCAGTGTATGGAATTTCCATGTTAATATGATCTAAATCTTCACTATCACTTCTAGAATAAGATGATTGAGGTTGTTATGTGAAATAAGGGGTGGAGGAACTTCTTGTTGATATTTAGGTTGATTCACTTTGCATGTAGATCCCTTGGTCGAACCTTTGTTATATGCATGATGGACTAAAGGAGAATTGGTGCTTTAAGGAATAACATATTTGATGCTGGAAGTCTCAGTACCAGTTTTATTGCCCTGCAAAAGGAAAAAGAAGAAGAGTTAGTATAAAATGAAAATAAAATCATGAAGAAATAAAGTGAGGCAAAGTTGTATTACCTTAAGCCCATCAACACTAGGGCTAGAGTTATCACTCTCAGCATGCTTAAGCGCAATAGTGTTAGTTGGCTCAGGAATGACATCAATTACTTTCTGAGTGACAGGCTTCAACTTTTTGATCTTGATGACACTGGCTTGTGATTGAGGGTTGGAGTCTGATGCTTTCTACTTCTTTTTATTCTTCACAAGTTTAGAGATGTTTGTAGATAGATCTTCAGGATCTGTTTCTACTATTTGTGGTTGTGGGTTTCTTTGATTCCTCTTTTTTGGAGTTGAAGGAGGTTTTCGACTAACCTGAAAGTAACAAAGGTATTAGAAAAATACATAGATTATACAAGTAATAAAATTTTAAAGTATGAGTTGTACCTTTGTTGTTGTTGTCGTAAGAGTTGTCTCTTTGACTTAACCTTCATTTTTTGGCTAAAGCAACAACCTTTTTCACTGCAGCAACAACTTTGTATTTTATTTGTTGCTTTCGATCGACAACTAAAAGAATAGACAAGCCAAAATTGTCAAAATTAGAAATACATTAAACGTTTGGCGAAAATATGTCAAAATTCCTCCAATTCCACATTGTCATATATTGGAGAAAGTATGCGAATATTCTCCATGTCAACATGAAGGTGACCTTTGAAACTGTCCAGAGTATGCTTAGTCAGAACCACCCGTTTGGCAAGTTTTTGAGAATCCTATTGAAGGAGTTTTAAGTTAGACCCACTGAAGAACCATTATGGGAATAGAGGTCTAAATGCAAATCCAAAATCAACACTTGGCAGCGGTGGGAACTTTGGTGGTTGAAGTTTAAAAGCTAACTCATACATATCTTCGTGATTGACACATGAAAGGAAATTTAAGGTAGGGGTTTCTTTGTAAACTTTTCTTTTAATATAAATGTTTCTTTACAGATGGTTTGACTAAGATCATCAGGCATGTAGACAGTTTCAAAGTCTGGAATACTTGGATTTATTTAATGTCAGTTACCGTGCCTTTCTTGAATCTCTCATGTATAGAAGCAAAATCAGTTGTTAGATGTTGAATAAAAGCAGAAACGACGAAGATATTTTTGGTGTAGTAGTTTCTTCACCAAGTATCAAATTCTTGAGTACAATAAAATGATGGGCGAGAAGAGATGGGAGTAAGTTTGGTAGCTTCGGCATATCGAAATATGTGTTTATCCCTTTAAGCCTCAGAGAAGTACACTTTGTAGAGGCAAATAGCACTTTTCTTGTGATAAAGTGACTTAGGCATTAATTGGATGAGATCAAACTGTTGAGATACAAGATTAGATTGGTAGCTGACTAAGATTATTTGTTTCTTCGAGTGCATAAGTCTGGTTGAGATTAATTTAGGAATGAGAGAAGCCTCTCATATGGACAAGGATTATGCTTTCTGATATGTCGAAGAAGCAGGGAATTCTCTTGTAAACCACTCAGGGCCATGAGCTTTGTTGACTAAAGGATCCATAGATGAAGTGAAGTTGTAGAGCTTGGCGAAAATCATCACGTATCGAGTGAAAGAATCTTGTAGGCTCGATCCTTCATCACTTGGGGTCATTTGAACCAATCGTGTTCCTTCGACTCTTCTATTTTTGATCTCTTCATGTTCCTCATCAATTATATTATGGGTTAGGAGTAAAGGCTCGAAAGTGGTGTTTAACCATAGTTGAAGTAACCAATAGGGACTAGCCAATAACAAGTTCGTCCCTAATTTATAATTCTTCGGGACTTCAACAACTTCTCCCAAGGATTCATAGAGCAACCCCAATATTAGTTAACTTAGGTAAATGTTACGTCCAACAAGCAATTGATTCGCCAAAGTTAGGAATCTTTTCGCTACTTGAAGAGAACTTGAGCAGAAAATGCAACATGATAACCAAAGGGATAGAAAAGCAATATGATCTTCTTCAGAAACTTCTGCAGTTGTTTTTTCGTGGCTATCAGTTATGTAATGGGTGAAACTTGCTCAACTAGCATTAGAGCTAATGGTATCTTCAGTCATTTCATAAGGATCAGAGGCTTCCCCAGTTAGTTGAAGACCAATGATCACAATAATATTGAAGAGGTTAGGAGTCGTCATTCCGCAAAGAATATGGAAATTATTATGAGAACTATCTCAAAAGTATAGAGAAGTTACTAACATGGTTTGACTATAATCTGGCCCAACCTTCGACAATTGATTTATATCGTAGATATTCATATCTTTCCAGATATAGGATTTCTTCTTCTCGACTTTGGTGAGCCAAGCAAGGTACAGTTCAGGGTCTTTGAATAAAGGGCAAGAGAAAAACACTCTTAGAGTGTTGCTCATATAATCTAAGTTAATAGGGGTTTTTCTATCTCTAAGGCTTCAGTCGAAGAATTTTCCTGATTGTCATCTACGTTTTGTACTGGTTTAACACTAGTATTTTCATCATCAGCTTTTTTCTTGCTAGTTATAGATTTCATACGATAATAAGTGGGAAAAACTCTTGGAGATTTTCAGCATCAGCGTCAGGGTTAGACAAAGAACCCATATACACATGAGTTTCACCTACGACAGTAAGAGGAATAAGTATCTTGGATTGATAGATTTTGCGCTTTTCTTCAAGCAGAGGAGGTTCAGGAACATATTCTTGGTTCCCTACCAGCAATGGCCTTTCAATATGGGTAACACGTGATGATACTTCTTTTTGTTGCTTGCCATCTTTGTTGTTCTTGGTTTTTAAAGGCGTCGTTGTTAAAAGATTGAAGTTTGGAGATGAAAAAATTGTTTGGACGTGTTTTTGAGAAGAAATTGCAAGAATGAAGGTGTGGAGTATTTATAGAGGGAAGAAAAATCTCTTCAGTTCCTTTTGATTGACATATGCCGTGAGTAGTGGGACGCGTGTATGCTTTTAAGAGGTTCATCAGACGGTTGTCTTTTCAGTTGTCACATTACTCCTACAAAATAAGAATATTAATGAGTTCTTGCAATTTTGTAGTATCGAAGAGACGTTTGAAGAAAGGTGCTTGATGACCATGACATCATAGCAGTGAGTATTGTCACGTCGAAGCTTCAAAAAATATCCCTTTCTCCATATGGTCGAAAAGACATTTTTGGGGGACAATTTTTTAGTTGTAATTTCGACGCTCAAGAAGATACGAAATGTCAAATAAAGTTGAAGAAAATATTTGATGTAGAAAATGTGATTTTGACTAGGAGCCAGATGATGACTTCAACCAGGTATTTGGCGAAGAAGTCCCAGACCTGTGAAATGGTATTGTGGTTGGACTTAGAAGGTTTTTTGACTTGATTTGAAAGTGAGTTCGACAAAGATAATTTGAAATAAGGATGATAACCATATTTTGTCCTTATTAGTTCCTTAAAAGAGACACGTGGAAGCCGGAGAATGGTGTCATTTTCTGGAGAAAAGACCATTTGTGACAGTTATTGTCGAAGTAGTATAAATAGGGGTTTTAGGATTAGGATTTTGTGTGTTCAATTATACCAAACTCAAAATTACTCAAAGTATCTAAGTGTGTTGAGAAAGAGTTTTTTGAGTAACATGTACGTATGAAGAACCACATTTACATTTATTCTTAAATTATTTACTTTTAATGTTATTTTAATTCCATTTAAGATTATATTGAAACAATTTATATTATACACATTTTACATTCCTGCACTTTTTACAAATTATCTTTGCATTACTTTTACTTTTAAGATTTTTAGTATTGTCAAAGTGTTAATCATCAAGAAAACATAACAAAACTAGGAACATATGTTTTAGGATCAATCTAGTCGATCTTGTGAGTAACCAAAGTATCCATTTTGGAAGACTAGTGGTTGTTTACAAAAATTCAAGGCAAGCAAAACTGCAATAGCTGAGATTCAAAGCATGTCCTTTATTATTTCTCCCCTCGGTTAATAAAACCGAGGAAATTTTTTATTTTTTTAATTAAAAAATAAAATATGGCACGCCTTGGCATAATATCTTGGCTTTTTTCTTGCTGAGGTGAAAGCTTCATCATGAAATGTATTATTTATAGTAGTGTATGAAAAAGAAACTCACGGTAATCGAAGATTTTAAGTTTGACGTACCAATACCATGAACCTTGCAAGTCTTATTGTCGCCAAGGTAAATTACTCCACCTTGCTCCAACTTCAAATCTCAAAGTATTCTATTCTCGGACTCATGTGATAAGAACAACCTGAGTCTATGATCCAACTATCTTCAATATCCAAACTCAATATCACTAGTGCATCAGCATTCTTATAACCATCCTTATATAAGGCAAAATCAACTTGACCATAACCATCATTGACCTTTCTCTTATAACAATCCTTCTTGAAGTGACTGGTTTTTTGACAATTAAAACATTTTACCTTTGACTTGTCAAACTTCTTTATTTATGTCCCTATACGCTTACTTTATCCTCTTGAGACACTCAAGCCTTCACCAATATCATCAATCTTCAAATCTTTCAAGTTTGAAAATTCTTTGGATTTCTCTGTCGTTTGGACTTCATCAAAAGTAATAGTACACTCCTTACAATAAAAAATGCATCCTTAAAATGCTCAAATGATATGAGTAATGAGCTCAACAAGAGTAGAGTATTGTCTTCATCATTAATATTCATCTCAATATTCTTCAGATCATCAATAATCTTGTAAAATTCTATCAACTGCTCCAGTGTGAATTTGTTCTCTTCATTCAGAATGAATAGAGTTATTGTTTCAGACACAACATGTGAGATAAATACTTGGTCATATACAATGGTTCAACTTTTACCCATATCTAAGTAGTAGTCTACTCTCTGATGACTTCCTTTAGAACTTTATCCATGAGGCACAAGATAATGGAACTCCTGACCTTATTCATCATCTCAGTCTTCTCTTCTTAACTTAGGCCTGCAGACATTGATGTCTCACCTATCAAAGCTTCAATGCACTTCTCTTGAGTTAAAATTACTTTCATATTCACTTTCCATAACCCAAAATCATTGTCCCATGGTGGACGCTATTTGTTGTGAAAATAATAAGGTTCAATTCACATCAAGGAATTTGATGTGCCGAGACAAAGAATAGTAGCAACCAAAATAAATAGTCTTAAGCAATAATGATCAATAAGCAACAAATTTAGCAGAAGATAAAATAAGGTGATAAACATGAAAGGTTTACTTACATAGTTCAATCAAATGATCTACGTCTGAGGGAGAGACCAATTCTCCAATTCACTATACTCCAAAAGTTGTTACAAGAGAATACAAATGAGTCACAAGAAAATAGTCCTCCAAGTTCCCCAAAACAAACCCTCTTTTCTACCTAAGTGTTTCTCAATCTCTCCAAGTCTCAATATAAGAATCATACAAACTCAAGGTTTCTAAAAAAAATCCTTGCCTTTTTTAATTTTTTCCCGGAATTTCCTAAATCCTTATTTTCTCCCTTTTGTTTTGAAGCGCTAAAATTGTCACAATTACAATAAGAGAATGGATACATATTTATAATTGCTAAAACCCAACAGATCTACAATAAAATCCAAAACACACCCCATTATATAAAAGGAATCATGAACCGAAAAGTCCCCAAACGCGTGAATCGAACATTCTTGCTGCTTTTCTACTTCTTGATTTTTAACAATCTTAAAATATGATTTTTTTTTTCTCTTAATCACTCAAAAGTTTTAAGACATACTTCTAAATATTCTAATAGAGAAAAAATATATTCAAATTCTTAATCAAATCCTATAAATGGTAAAAATCAAAATTCAAAATTATGTAATGTTAACTTTATTAAAATTAAACAAAACAATATATCTTATAAGAGAACAAAGTTATGAAGCTCAAAATCTACATTGCACTAATTTAAACTTTGTTTATATACTCTTTAGTGTTCTTTGTCTTTGTTTTTTATTTTCATATTTATTGAATGGTGCAAATGATTGTTTCACATTTAAGGTGCCAACGTAGCTAGATGTAATTTTTTTTATATTAATGTAGTTTTTATATGTTAAAAAAATTTAATTGATATATACGAAAAGTGTAAAATAGTTTTATATTGTCAATCAATTGCGACTGTTAAATATTTATTAAATATTAGTTTTATTTTAATTATTTATAAAATAAAATTTATGAATGATGTGATACAATGACTATATAAATAAAGTGTATATTAAAAAACACGAAATTATATTGAATGATTATGTAAAATTTTCATTAGCCATAAAACAAATAATGTCAAACACATTTCATTGTCTTTAGAATTACCAAATCATTTTTCACCATCTTAACTCCGATCAAACACACACCGACACAAGTGCTTCAAGCACATTCCAACTAGAGGAGGTTTACAGTACTTTCTACGACAATCTAAGTCTTGAAAGCACATAAAAACCGCTGTAATTTCAAATAATGAATAATTTCGTGTTAGTAATGGAGAATGAAATATTGTGTATATTGGTAAGGAAGAAAGTTTTAAGACAAAAAGGAAAAGAAAAGGGACTTACATTCTCCATTCGTTAAAATAATTAATTTGAAAAGAAAAGTAATCAAAATGAAAACAAATTTAAGAATCTTGTTCATTTATTTTTTTTTAAAATTGCATGTTAAAATAAAAAATGGTATGATCAATTTATAGTATGAAAACTCATATCTAAATGTCTCTTGGGTGTATCTATATGTTGTATTTGTCTTTATGACTTATTGAATTGATCATTGAACCTTAATAAACGTCGCATAAAAAAATATGGATGATGATAAGAAATCTTTGTTTTCTTACTAATGTTTCATTATTTATTATTTTTGTGTTGCTTTTATCCTTTCATGATAGACTTGGGAAAAATCCCATTAGACAAATTTTAAGGTTGAATGATAATAAAAATAGTTGCAGAAATAATACATCAAATATTTAAGTAAAAGTTTATTTATTAAAGTTTCGTTGGATCAAACTTAAACATAATCAATATAAAAATTGCATGAGTTGAATAAAGGGTGTTTTATTTTTTTATTATTATGAAAAGAAGAGGGATTAACGTTACATAATAAATTGAGCACCCTGGTTTTAGAGTGGACATATTCGAATTACTATATTTAATTTTTAGTATGTTGATGATACTTTTTATTTATTGAATGCATTTTAAAGAAATTGTGGAGTATTAAGTTTATTCTTAAAAGTTTTGAGATGACATTAGGACTTCAGATGAACTTCTTCAAAAATAATCTTATATGGGTCAATGTCGTTTCTATTTTTCTATAGTATGCATGAGATTTTCTCCACTCTTGAGAGGGGTGAATGGTACTTCAAAGATTTCCTAGGTTAATTGGGATGATGTGTGTAAACCTAAGAACAAGTGGGGATATGTTTTAGGGATCTGCAGTGGTTAATATTTCCCTTTTAGTGAAATGAAGATGAATTCTATTAACATGGGATCTAGGTCTTTGGAGGGATATTATTGAAGCTAGATATTGATCTTCAGTTGTTTCCTCTCTCTATGGTGGGATTAAGTATTTGTGCTCTACTTCGACCAGGTAGAAAGGGTATCTCTTCTTAGGGCTAAAGAGATTGATAGTTCAAATTCATTTGTGGATGGTGTTACTAGGAGAGTTGGGTCGGGTTCTCAAACTTTCTTTTGGAAGTATCCTTGGTTAGGGCCTATCCTCTAAAAGACTAATTTATATGGTATATTCCTTATTCGTGTCTAATCTAATGGGTCAGTGGGAGATATTAGTTTGATGGTTAATGAGGTATTGACATGAAATCTTAGATGGTGAGAGTCGTTCTTTCTTAGAGAGTTACGCGTTTTGAGGAGTTACTATCTCTGCTTCGAAATATCACTATTTCTCTGGATATTAATAAGTGGCTTGGAAGCATACTAGAGAAGGTACTTCCCTAGTGGCCTATACCTATCTTGTTTAGAGGGATAATACTCCCCCTCAAATCCTTTTTCGAAAGAAAGTCGAATCTTCTCTCTTATCTGGTCGAGTTGGGCCCCTTCTAAGATCTTGATTTTCTCTTGGTAACTTTTGCAAGACAAAATCCTGTCGAGAGAAAATCTGGCTAAGAGAGGGGTGATTTCTAATTTCAGCACGATCTCTTGTCTCTTATGTGGTCAGTCGGTTGAGATTGTTGCTCATTTCTTTCTTACCCATGAGCTAGTAATATATGTGTGGTATATAATATTTAAGTGGTTGGTGAAGTTTCATCCCCTCTACCATGTATTTCAACTTTGGGTTTCGTTTATACTATTATTGTCTCCTCTCATGATTACATAACTTAGGATTGAGTTTTAAATTTGTTTTTACGCATTGCCTAAATAAAATTGTTTAGTTATGGTATATAGAATATTCTTTTAAGTCAAGTTATCAAAGTTTTAGACTCTTATTTAATTAATGTGTCATTTTGGACTATACGCTCGTAACTCGTTAAGATTCGTCTTAAGAAGATACATGTTAAGCAGGAATCGAGAAATGACAGATGATGTTTAGAACGGCTTCAGAAAATGCTTTGATGTTAATTCCATAATCATGCAAGTCTATTGTTCTTTTAAAGCTTTCAGGAAACACAAGGCATGTCTCAAAGCTAAAAATTATGCAATTCCTTTATGTTTTCCTGCTCCATAGGTTCTGGTTTCTGAACCAGAGCAACAAGGTTTGTCTTCGTTGGTACTTCAGAAGCTGATGTTGCTACTGTTTCTTGGTCTGGCTTGGCTTTGGTTGATGGTTAACCTTCTGGTTTAAAGGGAAAACAAGTTATGGAAGCTGAAGACCTGCTAGTTAGGCTGAAGGCTGTTTTGGATAAATAGTAGAAAGATAATTGTTTCATCCATCAACGCTTGGATAAACAGGATGAACATATTTCTTCTTAGGAGGATTCATTCAAGGAAATGATTGGTGTGTTGATACCGTTCATGGAAAAGTTTGACAATAAGGATGCTTGAAGCCTTATCCCTTTGTCTTAGAACTTAAGAATAGTTTTTCTTTTGTTTCTAAAACAATTTTATCTTTATCCCTTTCATTTTAATGAATTTTTTTTGTCTTTTAAGTCTTTTTTATTTCTGACAAAGGGGGGAGAAAGAGTATGTGATTTTGACATGTATTCGTTAGAAGTTGTGAACTGTCTAAAATGAATTATGTCCTGATACTGTGTAGAAGTTAAGAACCTTCTGAGTGAATAAGGTTGATCTAAGCTTCGATACCTTGTATGTTTAGAAGTTATGAACTTCTTGAAAATATGGTTAAATCAAGCGATGAATCCTCACACTGTTCAAAAGTTGCAAACTGTATGAAAGTAAGGTAATCATGTTTTTATAACACCTATTGTTTTAGAAGTTATGAACTTCGTGAAAATATGGTTAATCAAGCTTTAACACCTCACACTGTTCAGAAATTATGAAATTTCTGAAAGTAAGGTAATCGTGTCTTGACAACACCTATTTTTTAGAAGTTGCTAACTTTATGGAGGTATGGTGATCAGACTCTGAAACTTCAGAAGTTGTGAACTGTCTGGAAGCTTGACAAAGTTGATATGTTACTTAGCATTTGTTTGAGAAGTTGTGAACTATCTGAAAGAATGTCAATTTATGCTTTGGCAATGTTTGCTCCGTTACCATGAAATTGTTCAGAAGTTGTAAGTTGTCCGAAAGTTTTGTAACTAGGTTATGATAAACCAAACTCTGATACTTCAGAAGTTGAGAACTTCCAGAAGTGTAGTAAGTCTGTGTTCAACCAGGCATTGTTCAGAGGTTGTGAACCTTCTGAAGACATGGTCAAATGTCATGGTCAAGTGACATGTTCTAAGGACATGGTCTAAGACTTGGTCCAAAGACATGGTCTAAGACATGGTCTAAAGACATGATCTAAGACATTATCTAAACATGATCTAAGACATGATGTAAGACATGATCTAAGGCATGATCTAAGACATAATCTAAGACATGGTATGAGACATATTCTAAGACATGGTCTAAGACATGGTCTAAAGACATGATCTAAGACATTATCTAAACATGATCTAAGACATGATCTAAGACATGATCTAAGGCATGATCTAAGACATAATCTAAGACATGGTATGAGACATATTCTAAGACATGTTCTAAAAGACATGGTCTGAAACATGTTCAGAAGACATGGTCTAAGATGTTGTCAAAAGACATGTTCGAATGATATGGTCAGTCAGTAAATAGTTCAGGTGCTGAAACTTCTGATGACTTGATGTTTTGCACCTTCTGGTGGCACGATTCTAGTGAATTAGTTATGATGTTTGATGCGAGTCATCAGGTTCTGAACTCATTACTCTAGAATAATACTTATGGTGTGTTACAAGTTAAGTTAATGAAGCTTTAAGGAACGTTAGTAAAAGAGCTTTTGATTGTGACTTATGCAAGGATGCTTTGGATGCCTTCTAAAGCTTTACTTGTTGTTCCAAGTTTCAAAGATGTCAGAGATAAGGTTCTACTAACCAGATTCTGAAGATCTGAAGACATTCTTCTGAATACCAAGTGTTGAAGCCTCTAAAGGTAAGGGTTCTCTGAACAAGCTCTGAAGACTCAAAGACTTAGGTTCTAAATATACAAAGTTCTGATCCTTCTACAACATGTTTCATCAACATACAAATCATAAGCCTCTGAAGATATAGAAAACAAAGATTAAGACTAAGGGATTGTGTGTGATGGTGACCATAAAAGTACAAAGTACTTTGTGATCCCTACTCTAATAGGTTGACGTCTGGACATACCTTTTGTACTTGTTATCTACCATTCCCACCATGATCGTTGGGAACAAAATAGTTATATTTATGTTTCCTATTCTACCCTTTAACGAATCTCTTTTTCAGATATAAAAGGAGGACTTGGAAGAGTTTGAAATCAACGAATCAGTTCTACAAAACTACACCAAACCGATGCACAAATGCTTTTGAGAAATTCTTTGTATAGTTTTGTAAATAAGCAAGGATCTTTTGTTCGTATCTTGCTATCAACACCTTTGTGTTGTTGTACTTAAACATTGTGCAATCTACTTATTTAGAAGCATCTTTTTATACACATCTTTGTAAATCAACGGTTGTTGATAGGTTCCTTGAGAGACTCTGTGAGTCTGGATTCTCAAGAAGACTTTAGTCGTCGTCTTAGTGGATTTGCAATAAAGATCGACAGACTTATTGGGGGTGCTAGTAAGGTTGATCATACTTATTATGGTTGTCTATAATCAGGTTGATTATAGTGGATTAAGTCCTTGTGTATAAGGTGTAATACCTCAAATTTGTCCCACCCTTTCACTTTTATCTGGCTCATGCATCTCACACTTTTCTCATGTACATAATTTCCATTAGGTCATACAATATATCATGCATCATCAATAAATTTAGCATGGGATTGATGATATTGTGGAATTAGGTTTTCTATGGCTTCGAGGCTTTCACCTTCACTCAAGGAATCAACTGGTTCTATTATCAATCATGGTTTGTGGGTTGTTTATGTTAGGGTTTCCGTCAATACTTCATAGGAGAATCTTGTGAGCCAGGGTTTGATTTTTCTTCAATACCTCAAATGCTTATTCTTTATCGAGCATCCAAAACAAGAGTATTAGGGTCTATATCCTATCATACTTAAGCTTGTCAATATTTTATTTGGGATTCGTTTCATATTCAAGGTGTTCCTCTATATTGTAAGTTCCATATTCATTTCCAAAGGATTTCTCAGGACGTGGTCATTGCGGAGGTGTTTGCCAAAGACATGATATGATTTGTAAATTCATTGGAATTAAGGCATCATCTTTCTTTCAGATATTTATGCTTGTCATGTAAGTTTGGTTTGGATTGGAAACCCAAATTGGGTTAAAGTTTCATTGAATTGAAGTTTGTGAGAATTGTGAAGTGCTCATTCAAATGACCAATGGTTTAGGTTCAAATTGTTCGAAGTGGGCACCAAAATACTTAAGACACATGTTGTATAAGGTTGTTCAAATGTGCAAGGTTAAGAGGAAACTCATAAAATTCCTTGAACATCAAGTGATTTCTCATTTCAAGTCATGACATTCATCCACAAAATATCATTTAAATTCATTCAAAATTAAAATTTCATTTTTAAAGCACAATCCAATTCCATTACAAAGATGCTACAACTTACAAACTATCAAGTAAATTACAAATTGTTTTGATCCTAAACCTAATCTTTTCTCTAAACTCCATACTCCATGTTCCATCTTCAACAAGATCTTCATGCCTTATCTCTTCCCCATGCTTCATCTATCTTCATAACCATACAGCCTTCAAAGTTGCAGCACACAGTTGGAATTTCTGAACTTCAAAACCATACCTGCACAAATGTTTGGTAATATTAAATCAAAAAGAGAAAAGGAAAAACATGGAAAATACTAGGTTAAGAAATATGGTACATCAGATAAATTACGGAAATAAAACGAAACTCGGTTGAATTTCCAGCCCTGTATCAGTTATGGAGAGAAAAACCAACCCCGCGACATAAACCGGTTCAAAATCCGCACTTTGAGACTTAAAGCCATGTTCAAAACAGATACAGCCCTACATATTGATTCTTGCAGCCAAAAGCGATTCAAGAGGAAAATTAGCAAAACAGCAAAACAAGAAAGGGCAGAAATTTGTAACAGAAAAATAGAGGGGGAAACAGTTACAATAATAACAACTAACAAATATGATTTTCTAATTGAATTTCACCAACTTCTAACCAAATTCCAAGTGGTTTCTAAAATACTAATCTCGACCCTTGATTCACTAACTAACTTCTCTCAATCCCAGGGGTGAGGAATCAAATTGTAACTAACTCCTTGCATTCATCAACCCCTATGTGAACATTGTTTCATATTCTTTAAAGAGGGAGAACCATTTTCCCAAACTAGAAAAAAAAGAGTCAAAAAATCCATCTCTCCCTCTCTGAAAACGCAACAGATAACAGAAAACAATCACTAAATTTCCTAACAGTTTCTAACCATAACTAACCTCTAACATAACTTTCTAACTGTCTCTCAAACTCAAGCCAACCTCCTAACTGTTTTCTAACCAACTTCCCAACAGAAAATGTAACAAAAAAGAGAGGAGAGAGGTACGATTCGACACAGAAAAAAGTCACAGGAAAATCAGAATACTCACCTTTCAACCTCACTCTCTCGTCAACTCTTCCTTAGTCTTCATCATTTTCAACCTCCTTCATCCTTCAATTCACAGAAGAATCACCACCAAAATTCCATGCTCTTTCTCTCTCTAAAAACTATAAATATTCACTTGCAAAAATCTCTAGAACTCTCTTTGAACTGCACCAGTCCATCTCATTGAAACTTCATACAAACTTCATTAATTCTTCCTTAGTCTTCACCATTCAGAAACCTTATGCAATACTTCGTTATCTTCATTGATCCTCAACCACAAGATTTCATCATCTTTCATCATCTCTGAAACAGAAACACACACGAAGCTCATAGAAGAAAGAGATACGAAAAGAAGAAGTAAGAAAGAAGAGTTATGATACCTTTGAATTTGTCCTCGCCGGGAATTATCTTCACAATTGTCTCTAAAGCTCTTCTTTTCACCCGTTATTGGTGTCGAGTCGCAGTTCTTGGTATGTTGAGCCTAGGCCCTCGCCCAATCACACCGTTGAATGTGATTCCATCGCTAAATTTCGTTTGCAGCTTCGCTAGGATTTACGTTTGAGCATAGATTAACAGAATGAAATGTCGATTTAGATGACAAGAGATGAATACAAACTGAGTGGTGGTAGCTTGAGATGGTTTACACCTCCACCGCCACCACTGGAGGCGAGCCTTAACATGGAAATGCTTCAATGGTTATTGTAAGAGAGAAATGGACGAAGAGAAAGGGAAGTATGAGAATTTCAAAAGGAAGATGAAAAGGCACAATACCTGTGAAGCCAAAACACATTGTTTTACCCTCTTTATTTTTTATTTATTATCATTATTATTTTTGATTTTTTTTCAATTTTTGCCAATAATGGAGTTTTCAGCATGAAAACTTACTTTAGGTGAGAGATTGGATAATGGGCCGAATCATAATCCACCTGAAGCCTAACGTGAACTTATTGACACAAGTTAATTGTTTTTGCAGACAAAAAATAGTATTATGGGCTCAAACTGAATGAGCCTAACGCCCATATTTCCATTGTTGGATTACACCATCAGATCCAGCTTCACACCCCTACTGTTCAGATTTTTAATTGGCTTTCTCTATTATTTTTCTTGCCTTTTCATGATTATTATTGATAAAAATATGTGAAAAAATAGATTACAATTTAGTGTGATTATTGGTAAGTAAAAGAAATGTTGTTGAAGAGTTTCAAGAAGTTTTCGAAGCAAACGAAGAGTGTAATTTTCATCAAAGAAGCTTTATGTAGAGTTTTTTTTACCGCTGACATGGTTTTGAAGAGGGAACGGAACTTCTCTATTTGGTATCATCGTGACCTTATTTTATTCCTCATTTCCGCGCTTTATTATACTTATTTACTGATTTTCAAGAGATCATGAGAAGTAGAGCTTTACTGCTTTCTAATACCATGAGACGTAGGGTAGAAATGTATGAAGGAGATCTTCGTTGTTGATCATGTCAGGAACCCCTCTGGTTTATTTAAAGATCCGTTTAGGAAAATTCTAAATTATGTGTTTCAGTATGCTATTTGTGTTTGTCTAAAACTCTACCTTTGAAGTAAGTATTCCGCACGTGTGTTTACATTTGTGCTTGTATAACGGGATGATCGTTTTAGGTCCTTTTATGGCAACCATTCCTAAGTCCTCATGGGAAGGCAAGTGGAATGGGTTAGCAATCAACCCCCACCAGTTTTTGTCCATGTCATTCCTATGCTCAATTTTTTCAAGTTCCGAGCTCCGAACATGTTCCCAAGATCATGTGTATTGAGTCCGTCAAGTGGGGAAGGGTTATGCAATCGAACCCCCACACTTTGTCAGGAGTCTGCATTAGCCGATGCTGATACTCCGTGATTGTTCATATTGCCTTCTGTCGCCAGCCTCGATCTCCTATATTTTGGTTAGGTGTTTAGTCGCTTTGGACATCATATTTTTGTTTTACATCCTATTCCCGCTTGTTTGTCTCGGGTGATACGCTCCCCTTGGCTAAAGCACTTCGCTTCTTTTCTTTACCATTTGATGTGTGTGCTCTTTCGAGCTTGTTTGTTTTATCCTTGTATATACCATGTTCCCTTAGGATATACTTGTTCCTTTCAGATTCAAGTTAGACCTTAGGTTACAAACCATTCATGCTAACATTAGGTAGAGATTTCCCTTTCTTCCTTGATATAGGGCTACCATTGTATGATAACATTAGGATTAGAAATAGGCTAGTCTCCTGTAGATTCTTTTCTTCCCTTTCTGCATATGCATTTAAAACTAAAACTTCCTTTTTATTAAGCAAATCCTAAAACATGCTAATAACCACTTAAACCCTTTTTCAAGGTAACAAAACAAAAACCAATCAAAGGTGGCATCTTGCCTTGAGGGCGTAACTCAAAACCATTTTCAGGTAAGGGTATGATTAATTTACTTTTGTGCTAACGCATGAGTCTGCAAAGGCTGAGCTGCGACAGAAGGAGAAATTAATATTGTTCATAAAAAACACAAAACAAACAAAAATATGTGAGCCGAACTATGGTAACTCTGATTCCTAAAAAAGGATGTGTAGGCATTGGGGTAGGGCCTAAGCGAGCACAACTTTATTTTCCCCATTATTTTCTCTTTATTTTGCATGCATTCTTCCTCGGTAGTAAGCAGTAAGCATAGATTTAAACACACTCATAAGATAGATAACAAGAGTGGATACCATAGAGTACTATGGGCGTGTGGGGTGCTAATACCTTCCCCTCGCGTAACAGACTCCCTTACCCGATCTCTCAGTCGCAATACCGTGACTTCTCCCTTCTCAGGTTTTCTCGATGTTTACCTTTTCCTTCATGTGAGATAAAAGATGTTCGATGGCGACTTCATTGTTTGATGATTTTCAGCCGGTTGTTTCATAAGGAAAATAACCTTGCGGGGTGGACTAGAGTAACTTAGTTAACAGTGAACCAGGATAAAAATGATTTTGTTCATTTAATTTTATTCATTTGCTAAGATTTGTGATTGATTTGCAAAAAAATTATATTTGGTGCAACCCAATTAGACCCCCCCCCCCCCCCCCCTTTTCTTGTGTTCCTAGCACCTTCACCAAGAAACATTCTTATTTCCACATTAAACGCTAAATTATATCACTCTATATCTCATCATAAGAGTTTACAATCAATATGGAAGACTCTTGAAGTCCTATACGATGATACTGAATACGTTAAGGATTCTAAAATTAATATATTGACAGAGGAGAAAGACATTTTCTGTATGGAACCCGTCGAAACCAGAAAATTCATGCATACTCATTTTCTCCATTTAATCAACAAGTTAGAAAATTTGAGAAAGTACCTTTCTAAAAGAGACAATATTTTAAGATCTATGTGTAGGGAATGGTAGCTGAAGGTTACAAACATTAAAGAATTAAATAATCTCAATAATTTGGATATCACAAAATTCTTTGGAAATCTAATTGAACATTAAAATGAACACAGATGGATTGCTGCAAGAAAAAAAATGCCAAAAAGAAAGAGAATGTTAAAGAAGAAAAGCACAAGATCTCCTTGAAATCTTTGTTGTCATAGACAAATAAAGTAGAGGATGATAGTGATAGTTCTAACGAAGGTTCCTCCAAACAATAAGAGGTGAGATTATTTTTCAAACACTACAATCAATATATAAAGAAGAAAAATCTCAAACAATCCTACAAGAATTTGATCAACTTCAAGAAGAAACATCCACATAGGAAGGAAGACAAGATAAATTTGTTGGAACAAGTGTGGTTCTACATCTACAATCCTTAAGTTTTGATGATAACAAAGTATAGAGAATAATTATGTATACTAATCGTTTCATTAAGTGTTCAGATAATGAAAATAGATTCTAACTATGAACAAAGTAAACTATGAGCAAAACAGACTATAATTCTATAGCAGTGCAAAGTCTAATCTAAGCAAAGTCTAAAGTAAAGAACAATTCAAACAAAGAAGATTCTTAAGAAAGCAGACTATGATGTATGGACAATTCAAACTCTGAATAATGCAAACTCTAGACAAATAGACTCTGGACTCTGAACTTCATCAAATTCGGAAGCAAACTGAAGTCTAAAGAAGTGTTTCTCTAATAGTCAATCATATGCATAATCAAGTAAACACATATGCATCAAATAATCTAGAATCACTCTGTTAAGTCAGACATCATTTTAACTAGACTCTGAAGCCTACATCTATAAAGGCTTTGAACTCTGGACAAGCTTTGAATCATTTTAAATATGAAGCAAATGATTGAGAGAACAATGATTTAATATTCTGGGAGATAGTACATTTAAAATGGAAAAATAAAATATTCCTTAAAAGGGACAAATATGCTAGAATTACAAAAGGATTCTAATGCCTATAATGCTTTTATTGGTTCCATATAAGGATAAGAACATTATTATAATAGAATGGACCTCTGATCACCAGCATATGATACTAAACACCTAAATAAAGCTCTAGCCATTGGGTGATATTTGGGATGGGTGATAAGGCCAAATTATAGTGAATATTTGCATGAAAAAGTGGGACTTATTAGCTTGATTCATTAGATTCATAAGTCAAAACCTCAAATTTTATGTAAATATTAGCTTTAGTAGATTTCCATGTAAATATTGTGAAGTTTACTCATTTGCAACTCATTTTGTAGGTATGTTTGCGTAGGAGGTTCTTTGGTTATCAAAACACAAATAATTGGTTTAACCATGCATTTTTGGATCAAAGAAAACCTGCAAACTTGGCTGAGCGCAGTTGAAGCACCAAGAACAAAGAAGTTTTCCTTGAGCGCTAAATTCTGGTGCTGAGTGCCATTTATGGTAGTTTAAGTCATTTGTCTGGTAGCTGCGCTCAGTGCAGCTGAATGGGACTGAGCACGCATAAATTTTTCAGACTTCTATAACTACCTTTTCACTTCAGATTTTTAGATATATATTATTTTTAGGAGATAGAGAAATATAGAAAACAACAAGAAAGGGTGATTCGTGAAGATTAGAAGCTAGAAACACATAAATCATCGGGAAATCACGATTGATGCACTTTCATCTTTATTCTTCCTTCTTGTATCAAGCTATCATGAGTAGCTAAATCCCTTTCTTGTCAGGATTGTACATAGTTCACCATAAATTTTTCAGACTTCTATAACTACCTTTTCACTTCAGATTTTTAGATATATATTATTTTTAGGAGATAGAGAAATATAGAAAACAACAAGAAAGGGTGATTCGTGAAGATTAGAAGCTAGAAACACATAAATCATCAGGAAATCACGATTGATGCACTTTCATCTTCATTCTTCCTTCTTGTATCAAGCTATCATGAGTAGCTAAATCCCTTTCTTGTCAGGATTGTACATAGTTCACCATAACAATATGTATGTTTTTTAATCATGGCGCTATATACAATCTATTATGAATTTATATTGATGTTATCTTTGATTTACTATTTAACTAAATGAATTTGATTTGATATTGAGAAATACGGTTCGAATCTTTACCTAAAGTAATCATTTGTTAAACTCTAATTGATAGACATAGATTTATGTTTAACATTCACCATAGGTATTCATTCTTAATATTATCATATTGTTTAATAGGTTAATAGATTGTCAATTAAACAATAAGGTAGAAACCTCATAAGAAGTTTAGACATAAACTTTGCTTGTGAGTGATACACGATGATATTAATGAATGTTTGAAAATCTAGGTAGTAAAGTTGGCTCTGAGTGTAGCCTATGGGCACTGAGTACGCCTTGTGCTATCAGTAAAAAATATTTTTTACTCATCCCGGTCATCCACTTTTACCCAGACCCATTTACCCACTTTTGGCCCATATGAACCTGGTTCAAAATATGAAAATCCTCATTCTTCATCTCTTTCCACAAACCCCTACTCATTGGATATGGGAATTTTGGTTGGCATTTCATGTTGACATAACTCTTTGTGGTGGTTATTGTTAATTAAATTGTTGCTTCATTTGATTTATTTCAAGTAGATGGTAATTTAGTTTAATTTCAAGTTTTAGCAAAAATATTTGAGTTTGGTCCCAAAGGTTGTCTTTGAATGACTTGAAGAAACACTGCGTGATTATTTCAATTTTGAGTATATCAACAAGGAATTGCTTTGGTAATGATAAAAGCTTCAAAGGATGGTACAATCTCAATGTAAATGTTTATTGATTTCTAGACCAAAGCATGAATATGAAACTTGTAATTTGTACAATCATCAGTTCATTCATTCTTTTGCACTACATGTTTCATGATTGAATCACTTTAGATCAAAACCTAAATGTGAGGAAACTTTCCATTATTTATTATATGCATCGAAGACTAACAATTCTTTGTTTTAACTTGGTTGACTTATGTTTAATCTTGCAATTTTGTTGAATTGAATGATAGCATGAAAGTGATCAAGGCAATTTTTTGAATTTGAGCATAACCACTTTACCAAAAGTGACCTATCTTGTGAGTGAGAGATAATTTGTTAACCCCTTTGAGCCTTAGTGTCAGAATCCACATCCGTTTTGAACTATGAAATTTTCACTTAAAGAATTAGTTCATCATTGATTATTGAATGAATTCTAAATTTTTTCTTGAAACACTTGACCCATCAACCATCATTTATGGTTTAAATTTTGTCCCTTGCCTTAAAAAATAGGGAGCATTCATGTTACAATGTTGGTTGTATTCATGTTAGGGAGAAAAAAGTAGGTTGCTTAGAATTTGAAAAGGAGAGAAAATAAAAAAGAAAGAAATTGTGAAAAAGAAAAGAAAAATAAAATATGAAAGGGTTTGAAATAAAAAGTGGAAAACTTTTTATGTTAGTCAATGACAATCAAGGGTGTAACTTTCAAAAAAAGAGAAAAGGTAAATGAAGTTGTGCATGACTAAGATATAGAGAAATGAATGCTCTTCGTGATTTTGGAAACTTTCAAATAATTTTAAATATGACCTTTCTTTGTTAACCAAATCACACTACAACCCTTGAAAGTCCTCTATGATTTGTGCTTTTATGCTTTCAATGTGATTTTCTTGGATGAGTGCATAAGTTGATCAAGATGTTAGCAAGATTGTTGGGTGTGAATCAAGTCCCTCATATTGTTCTTTATCCATTGATGAAGAAGTGTGATAGGTGTGATTCATAATTGAACATGTGTTGCCTTGGAATGTATGACTTGAGTTTTGTGTTTAGAATTTGTTTCACGATCATGGTTTGTTGTAGTATATTGTTGTACCCCAAAATTTGTCCTCCCATATTTCTCAAAACATTTCAAGAAAAATTCACAAGTCCAACCCGGCGCGTCATATTCAGGTGGTTTTTCGCCAAGATATCTCTGATAACATATTCTCAAATTCAGGTTCGGCTCAAGAGTCAATTCTTTAAAGAAGGTATCCGAATGTGTGAGTTTTCTCGAAGAAATATGGTGAAAAAGTGTGCTGAAAGTGCAGTTTTTACGCGCTAAAAAAATTCATAACTTGAAGATAGTGGCTCGTTTTGAACCCGTTCTGGTGGCCAAAATTCCGTCTTGACATTATCTACTTTTTCATCTCTCACGGCTGGAAGCCAATTTCGATCAGAAGGTCTTCAAAAATGTGGATTTATCAAGTATTTTCATACAGAAAATTTGTGACAGAAGTTTATTTGCGTCATGTTCAGAAAATCATAACTTGGTTGATTTTCATCGTATCGAGCTGGTTCCGGCGCCAAAATTTCACAAATTGAGTTGGCTACATTTTCACAGAAGGTATTGAGTTCAAACGGTATTCAAAAGGCCTTCGTTTTTTGCTCAGAGTGCGTGACACGCTGAAAATCCTGAATGCTGAATATTATTTCATCTGGGCCGAAACTTCGAAAATTCATAACTCGGTCAATTTTTATCGGATTGGGCTCATATTTTTACACAAGGTCACTGACTCATATATCTACAAATTTTCTTCAAAAGTCGAGACCGGATTATGCTCCGATCAATACCAGTTTTTTATTGAAGAACGTATCAGAGTTGACACTGGAGCCCAAAATAAGTTTGTCTGAGCTGAAACTTCAAAAATTCATAACTAATTCACCGTTTATCTGATTGAGCCGATTTTCAGACAGGAGTTAGTTCTCGATATCGGCTACATTTTGTTTTCACATTTCAACTTCAAAAATTGCACTTAAGTCCCTGCGATTTAGCATGGAAAGTGACGAACTCAAGTGAACATTGGAGGCTCAATTGCACATTCAAAACCCATTTTCTTTATCCTAATTTCCATTATATAATCACATTCTTTTCACACAAACCAGAGGAAAAACAGAGAAAAAAAACCTTGCCACAATACTGTTAGAATATCAAATTCTTTCAAGAACCCTAAAACCTTGAAATCCTTATTACAAATCCCCCTCTCACTACAAACAAGTCATCTCAGTTACAAACCAACATCTCACTACTTCTTTAGTAAAGGTAAGGCTGGCTTGATCTCCATGATCAAAAGGGCATAAAAGCATTCATGTCACTACTTTTCCAGTAAGGGTAAGATTGATTTGATCTCCATGATCAAAAGGGTATAATCATTCATACATGCCATATTGTGCCTAAACATTAAATTTCTTCATATATTGGCTTTATTTGCATTTTATGATTTTATTTAATGTGTTCATGAGATTCAACACGGCAGATTTTAGACAGGATCCCATGCAGGTTCATTAAGGAACGTTGAGGCCAAAACACAAGTGGTCAAATGGCCAAAAGCCAAATGGCCAAAACAGAACAGCTTACACATGACACCAATACATGGCGAAACAGACATCTTGAGAATGTTAAGGAACGTTGAGGCCAGAACACAAATGGCCAAAAGCCAAAACACAAATGATTAAAACGAAACAGTTTACACATGACGCCAACAATTGTTTCACCCCTCCAATCAGGCTCGTATACTCCTAAACTCTCTCTCTATTTGTATTATGTTCCTTTAATTAATTAATCGTTATTATTTTTATTAATCACTAACCAATTAACATTTTTTTCTAATAAAATCAAAAACACAAAAAAAATATTTTATTTATTAAAATTAACTTCATCACTTTTATTTTTGTAAATAAATTAATTTAATCAATTTAGCTTTAATTAGATTTAACTTTTAATATTTTTTGCAATATTTAAAATCAATTTAGAATATTAGGTTTTTATTAGCATTAATTCAATTTATTTTATTTCTTTAAAAACTCAAAAATCCAAAAATATTTTAATTAATTAATTAGTTTATTAATTTAATTGTTAACTTAATTTAATTTCTTTTAATCCAAAAATAACCAAAAAATCACTTCCTTTCAAAAAAAGGGTCAAAACCCAAAAAACTCGCATCCGATTTAATTTTTCGCACGCGATCCATTTTATCATATTATTATATCTGTTTCCCGGAATGTAACAGCTTTTAATTAGGACTTTAATTATTTATCGCTTTATTTACTTTCCGCAATTTAAATTAAAAGGTTTGTTTTTGGCGATGTAAATACCCGACACCTTGTAATAGTTTAGATTTAATTTCCCGCATTTTAATTTCTGCACAATATTAACTGTTAGATGTTTGATAATAGGGAATGCATGACAAGATCCAATGTATGAACTTAAAATCAACATAGCTCACCATAACATGTACAAAGATAACATAACTGAAAATTGACACATTTGCACATGCCACTCCTAGAGTACACCTCACTTGGTTGCCTCGACGTGGTCATTGAGTATAGGATGTTTTAGAGGTCGCCCTCCTATCTAAAGATCAAGTTGCCTCGAAATGGTTGCCTCGGATAAAAAAGATCTAAGACACTAGGGTTACCGCTAAGGCGTCCTACTATTGCTTTGGTGACCACATGTCCCATTAATTGAATTGACCCGAATAACTCCAACGATGGTGCTACCTACTTCTCAATAGTGGGATAGCACTATCTAAATGACTCTTACACGGCCTAATTCCTTAGAGTAGGTAGATTTCTCCTAAGGTACTTGCTCTTTCAAAACAAAAACATCTTTTCGCACCGACACTTTCAAAAAGTTTTCAAACAAATACTTCATACACTCTTGAGGACTGATACAAGAGTTACCTATAAGTTTTTCAAACTAAACTTTTTCAAAACCCACACACACTTGAAAAGCAAACAAATTTTTGAAAACATAGTGAGCAAGTACCTAAGAGCCCGTGGATAACCACGGATAGAAAGGGTGCTAACACCTTCCCTTTCTATAATCTACCTCCCGAACCGAGAAACATCTCGAAAAGGAATTTTGCTGTGCTTTTGTCCTTTCCTTGTTGGAGAACATAAAAGACGGTGGCGACTCTTACTTACCGCGACATTTCACGAACCAGCTTAAAAAATAGTCAGTTCTATTTCTACCAATCACAGAACTGACGACTCTGCTGGGGAATCTTATAAAAGTGAGGTGTACTTTAGGATTAGACCACTCTTATGTTTTCAATTGCCTGTTTTGATTGCTTTAATATTATGGGCTTGTTTTGGGAGTTTCATAGATCCTAACCCGGATCTGGGGGATACCTTTTAGGTAGCAACAAACTGTGAGGGAACTGTGTGGGGTATACCGACACGGTTGAAGCAGTTGCTACGTTGATGTGGCACTTTGGTGAGTACCGGTAACCCTTGAGTCAAGTCAAGGAGAGTACGGGGCCGCCGTGTGGTATCGTGAAGCATCAACTGACCTTAGGAACCTTACTAGACCATCCTGGCCTCTTTAGGGGTAGTGAGATGACCGACTTTGGTACAGTCCGAAGTTGGTAGATACTCGATACTACACTCATTGAGGGTTGTTTTCTTGGAATATTTTGATCGCCAGTTCAGTGGCTAAATCAAAACAATGAACATAGAAAACAACCCAATGATATTGAGCTCCTTAGAACCCGGTTACTTTTGATATGACAGGTTTTGAGCCCACCAACTTCAAGAGGGTAGTACCCAAACTTCATGTTGGCCTGAACTCTAAGGGTTGTCTTGTGTGACTTGTGTGCCTTCAAACTTGACTACTTGCATGCTTGTTATCTGACACTTGAGTTTCTTGCAGGTTTTGTTTACAGTCCTTAATATGGACTCATAACAGGGTTTACCTACATTACTCCACGCATAGCATAGCATCATACCATCATACCATCGCATACATCCTGCATAAGGACTAACCCATTTCAAGGATCTCAAGGGCTTGTGATGCAGGTCATGATGAACCAATGTCTAGCAAGGGGCAAAGGGAATTTATTTTCCTCTAGCCAAGTTGTCCAGAGATCAAAACATGACAACTCGAGTCAGGGGCTATGACCCACTCGATATGGTGAGCCTTGACTCTTGAAGAAGGACTCTCAACAATATGCAGTGCCTTCCATCAAGCTACAAAATGCAAATTCTAACAATTTTCTTGTCTACCCCGCGAGATCCTTGAAAACATTGCATGCATACATACATATCATTGCATAACAGGTACCCTTTTGATAGGTCACTTACCTTCTTCGTTGTTTATTTCAGCAATCATCATGAATCCTGAATCATCCAATGAACAAGCTATCAAGGCCCTCCAGGCCCAGAATGCCCAGTTCCAGGAGTTGGTTATGAGCCTAGTCCAGGGTCAACAGGATTTGAAGACTCTGCTTCTGAAAGAGAAGAAGAAGAAGAGGACTGTGTTGTTCAACCCTAGACGCAGATCTGGGAATACACTGCAGAATGAGGCTGATTTGGATACTTCATCTGTGGGCAAAGACGGTCCCCAAGAGAGAAGGGTTCCTAGTCCCGTGGTCTCCGACAACAAGACGGATTTCAATGACGAACAGTATCCTCCTGCCGAAGACAGGTACAAACAGCTAGAAGACCGGCTAAGTGTTATGGAGATACAAAAAGTGCCCGGCCTGGACTTCGAAGATCTAGGTTTATCCTCTGGGGTGGTGATCCCACACAAGTTCAAAGCACCTGCCTTTTCAAAGTATGACGGGGCTTCCTGCCCTAAGCTGCATCTCAGATCATATGTGAGGAAGATCCAGCCGTATACTGCAGACAAGAACTTATGGATCCATTTCTTCCAGGAAAGTCTTTCAGGGACTCAACTCGAATGGTTCTATCAGCTGGATGGAGCCAATATTCGTAATTGGGATGACTTGGCTACTGCATTCTATAAGCAGTATCAATATAATTCCGACCTCGCTCCTACGCGTACCCAACTCCAGGGTATGTCACTAGGGACGGGTGAAGGATTCAAGGAATACGCCCAAAAGTGGAGAGACCTTGCTGGAAGGGTGCAACCACCTCTGACTGACCGGGAACTCGTTGACATGTTCTTGGGGACCCTGTCTGGGCCGTTCTTCAACCATCTGATTGGAAATTCTTCTGCTGGGTTTACAGATCTGATCTTGACTGGGGAAAGAATTGAAGCCGACATCAAGAGTGGGAAGATTCAAGAAGCCACGCCTTCTGATGCTCATAAAAAGACTTACATTGGAAAAAAAGAGTCCAATGCTGTGCATGGTAAAAAGAGCCGTCATGATCAACATGTAGGAGCAACCCAGATCTCCAATCCTATGCCTGCTCAGCAAAGACAGGGGCAGCAGCGTAAGGAGGTCGCACCCAAATGACAGTTCACCAAGATCAACATGTCACTGGATCAAGCGCTACAGCAGTTGTTGAAGGCAGGGTTGATTACCTTAAGGGCTCTTCTCCGGAATCCAAACACTTCTGCTCCTAACTATCACCCCAACGATAGGTGCGCATACCATTCTGATAGCCCGGGGAATACTACGGACAACTGTTGGGCTCAAAAGAACAAGGTCCAAGACATGATTGACGCCAAGGAAATCCAGTATGAAGCACCAGAGACTCCAAACATAATCACTGCTCCTTTGCCAAATCACTGAAGGCTTTTGTTTTATTTGAATTTCCGAGTTGTATTTTTCTTTGCCTACACAAACAATTAATGTCATAGAAAACTCTTTTATTCCATTAATGCATCACATATGTCTGTTGAATTAATCCAATTATATTCACTATATTCAAATTGCTTTCATATTTTTTGTGATGATCAACGCTCGGTTAATAATTGTAAGCCTCTTGAGGGAGGATGACGAAAACGATACCACGACATCTACAGTATGCTTTTGAACAGACCCCGCTGATGAGGTACAGACATTGTTTCAATTCCTAAACACTGGAGTTATAAGGAAGATAATCCCTCGTCAACCCCTTCGAGCCAAAGAAGTAGGAGTTTTTCTTTTCGAAAATTAAAACCCTTAATCATAACCTGGGGCAGGGTAGTTTTCTCAGTTGATCCAAGTGCACAACGAATGGCACCAAAGAAGTCCTTACCAAAACAAAAGACAGTGATGGTTCCGAAGAATCATAAAGACAGGCAGTCATTATAAAAACCCAATAAGTCAAAACCTATGAAGGAGACTTACAAAACTGGGGCATCCCGCTGACTGTAATCACAAAAGAAACAGGTCAGGCAAAAACAGGGATAGCGAAATCAAAAAGAAAGAGGTCCTACAAACCCTCAACAAAAAAAATGACTGCCTATTCAAAATAAACTGTCAATATCCGAACCATTACTGGAATATCCGAGCAAAGACTCAAACAAGGTCTAATGCACGGTCAGCTGAGTTTAGAATTGAAGAACATCACGAAGAGCGGGTGGGTACAAATAAAATTTGAGCCTTTATCCCTTTGTTTCTTAAACCGTGAACCAGGCCACGCTACAACCCTTAAAAGTCCTAGCTGAAGCATGGGTTAGTTCGAAAGCATACTGTTACAAAGGTATCCTGACTCCTTAAGGCTTGCGGTAAAATAACGAGTTGACATCACATTTTACAAAATTCGCTTGTTTTACAAAAAATGAATTTTCAAAAACTTCAAGACAGACATAAGCTTTGCATTTTTAACATAACTTTGTTTGCATATGACTTTTTGTTTGAACGGCAGAGAAATTCGCACGAAGAATATCTAGTGAACAAAAGCATTTCCAACCAAGGGGCAGACATGATCATGGTCCATCATCTGGGGCAGTCAAGTCAAGATTCAGAGAATCTCTCAAATGCCAAACACCAGGGGCAAATCTCCGCCTAAGTCACTTGAGGCATTAGACATGAATTCCAGCGACAAATCTTGCACGATCAAACGAAGATCTTCTGATAGTATGGCAACACTATTGACAGTGGCAATTCCCTACACTCTGAGAACGCGGACATAGTCGAAAAAATACTACGCATAATCAAAGACCCGCTAGGTTGACACACCTAGGCAAAAATAAGGGCTTCCCGACGAACCAAAAGGGTTCGGGCAAAAATAAGGGATAAAAATGAAAAAATCTGTACACCCGGCAAGTCGAAAACCTGAAAAGGCGGCTTGGGCAAAAAAGGGTATCTCGATGGACTGAAAACCCGAAAGGGCGGTCCAGGCAAAAATTAGGGATCAAAAGCGTACGACTATGTCCCGACATCTCGTCACTTGCCTACCAGAAGAAGATTTGTCAACCGGTTGTTACCAAGACCTCACAGGTATCTTCTTCTCCCACAGAAACTGGGGCAATAAGAATTGTCCAAACTGTACAGTTGCTCTGTCCGCCCAGGTACCAAGGTAAGTTCAGTTGAAGAACATGACCAAGTTACCTTCACTCCCTGCATAGTAAGACAAGACTCAGCAATACTCTCCCCCCGAGCAGAGTTGGTCTCCCATCAGCCCTAAAAAGGCACAGTATCCCTAGCAAGTCAGCGATACTCTCCCCAAGTAGAGTTAGTCTACTGTCAGCCTTAAGGAAGTTGGGTATCCCCAGAAGATCTCAATATTCCCCAATGGAGTATACAGATGTTCCCAAGCAAGCATCCCCGGCAATCTTAATATAATATTGTTCCCCGGCGGAATACAAGACACCCTAGTGGAGCCACTCCCCAGTACAGTCCAAAAAGTTTCCCCAGCAAAGTTGAATCAATCTCCCCAGTAGGTTTCTGGAAACTTATCCCCAGTAGATTCTGGAAGCTTATCCCCTGCAGAGTACGAAAGCTTCTCCCCGACTTTATTCAAAGGTTATTCCCCACCAGAGCTTATAATTGGGTTATCCTCAACTAATTACCACGGAAAGACCGTCCTCAGCAAAGTTCTTCCTATCCCCCAGCGGAGTTCATCAAAATCCCAACGAAGCATACCAACGGTATCCCCAGCGGAGTTATCATCAAAACCTCAGCGAAGTATCTCTCCCTACAGAGTAATTCCCCGCAGAGTAATCTCTCCAACAAGTTTATTCCCCAACGGAGTCATCTTCTCCTACCGGTTTATTCTTGCAACCATCATCCCCAGCGGAAATGAAGAACTCCACTCTTCAAACATCAGCCCAGGATTCAACTTCCCAACATTCGTCAAGGATTTATTTTCCTAGACGAAAATACATTCATAAACATTTCACATTTTATACATCCTGCTTACATACATACGACACTATCTCATCTATTTTTGAGAACATCATGAAATCATGCATTTCATACATCATGACATTGCATACAACTAATGTTTTGCCTTTTCAGGAAAAGGTCAATCCAAAGATGGTTACTATCAATTGTCGCAATTCCAAATTCGATTCCTGTATCTAGCCAGGGCATATCTGTGAGCGATTGATTGTAGATTCGATACCTGCATCTAGCCAGGGCATATCTACATTAAAGAGATTTTAGAGATAGCTTAGAGATGCCCCCGACGTGGATGATATTCTATTGCTTATTCAGAGTTCCTTTCAGAGATAGCTTAGAGATGCTCCAGACACGGATGTTATTCTATTGCTTATTCAGATTTCCTTTCAGATATAGCTGGGAAATGCTCCAGATATGGATGTTGTTCTTTTGCTTATTCAGATTGTCTCTTCAGAGATAGCTTAGAGATGCTCCAGATATGGATGTTATTCTTTTGCTTATTCAGAGTTGCTCTCCAGAGATAACTTAGAGATGCTCCAACCACGGATGCTATTCTATTGTTTATTTAGAGATGTCCTTCTAGAGATGGTTCCGATGCGATCCAGACATGGCTACATTCTGATACTTATTCCAGATTCCCTTCTAGAGATGGTTCAGATGCGACCCAGATATGGCTACATTCTGATACTTATTCCAGATTCCCTTTCGGAGATAGCTTGGAAATGCTCCAGATATGGATGCTATTCTTTCGCTTATTCAAGAGTTTCCTTTCAGATATAGTTGGGAAATGCTCCAGATATGGATGCTGTTCTTTTGCTTATTCAGATTTTCTCTCCAGAAATGGCTTGGAAATGCTCCAGATATGGACGCTATTCTTTTGCTTATTCAGAGTTCTTTTCAGAGATGGCTTAGAGATGCTCCAGATCCGGATGCTATTCTATTGCTTATTCAGATTTCCTTCTAGAGATAGTTCAGATGCAACCCAGGTATGGCGATATTCTGATACTTATTCCAGATTCCGTCCTGAGATAGTTCAGATGCAACCTAGACATGGCGACATTCTGATACTTATTCAGATTTCCTTTCAGAGATAGCTCAGAGATGCTCCTGACCCGGACACTATTCTATTGCTTATTCAGATTCAAACTTCTAAAGACAACTTAGAGATGCTCCAGACCCGAATGCCATTCTATTGTTTAGTCCAGATTCATTCAAAAGACAGTCCAGATACGATCCAGATTCGGATGACATTCTGTCACTCACTCAGATACAATATGGATATACCCCAGACGCGGCGGTCATTCTACTATTTTTTCAGACGTCAGCAATCAGATATAGACTAGATATGCTCCAGACACGGAAGCTATTCTATTTCTTATTCAGATTCAACTATCCATTACACTTCCAAATGGCATCTATAAGTCCATTCCCGACAAGATTCTGTCACATTTCCAAATGGCGTCTATAAGCCCATTGCCGACAAGGTTCTGTCACATCTCCAGATGGCATCTTTAAGCTCATCCTCCTATCCATCATCTCTCTAAATGGCATATGTAAGCCCATTCCCGACATCACACTGCTGATACTCTACTATGCGAGTGCAAATTTCTGGGCACTCTAGTGTTCAATCATCTTCCACCTTCGGATCACGAAAGGCACGCAAGCTAATCTACATCCTCAGGTTTAAGAAGATTGAACAAGGGCAACTGTTGTACCCCAAAATTTGCCCTCCCATATTTCTCAAAACATTTCAAGAAAAATTCACAAGTCCAACCCGGCGCGTCATATTCAGGTGTTTTTTCGCCAAGATATCTCTGATAACATATTCTCAAATTCAGGTTCGGCTCAAGAGTCAATTCTTTAAAGAAGGTATCCGAATGTGTGAGTTTTCTCGAAGAAATATGGTGAAAAAGTGTGTTGAAAGTGCAGTTTTTACGCGCTAAAAAAATTCATAACTTGAAGATAGTGGCTCGTTTTGAACCTGTTCCGGTGGCCAAAATTCCATCTTAACATTATCTACTTTTTCATCTCTCACGGCTGGAAGCCAATTTCGATCAGAAGGTCTTCAAAAATGTGGATTTATCAAGTATTTTCATACAGAAAATTTGTGACAGAAGTTTATTTGCGTCATGTTCAGAAAATCATAACTTGGTCGATTTTCATCGTATCGAGCTGGTTCCGGCGCCAAAATTTCACAAATTGAGTTGGCTACATTTTCACAGAAGGTATTGAGTTCAAACGGTATTCAAAAGGCCTTCGTTTTTTCCTCAGAGTGCGTGACACGCTGAAAATCCTGAATGCTGAATATTATTTCATCTGAGCCGAAACTTCGAAAATTCATAACTCGG
The DNA here is from genome assembly GCA_948472305.1 of Vicia faba. Classification (NCBI taxonomy): domain Eukaryota; kingdom Viridiplantae; phylum Streptophyta; class Magnoliopsida; order Fabales; family Fabaceae; genus Vicia; species Vicia faba. The sequence goes on along the minus strand of CATIWC010002773.1, from coordinate 130,415 downwards.
TCAATTTTTATCGGATCAGGCACATATTTTTACACAAGGTCACTGACTCAGATATCTACAACTTTTCTTCAAAAGTCGAGACCGGATTATGCTCCGATCAATACCAATTTTTTATTGAAGAACGTGTCAGAGTCGACACTGGAGCCCAAAATAAGTTTGTCTGAGCTAAAACTTCAAAAATTCATAACTAATTCACCGTTTATCCGATTGAGCCGATTTTCGGACAGGAGTTAGTTCTCGATATCGGCTACATTTTGTTTTCAACTTTCAACTTCAAAAATTGCACTTAAGTCTCTGCGATTTAGCCTGGAAAGTGACGAACTCAAGTGAACATTGGAGGCCCAATTGCACATTTAAAGCCCATTTTCTTTACCCTAATTTCCATTATATAATCACATTCTTTTCACACAAACTAGAGGAAAAACAGAGAAAAAAAACCTTGCCACAACACTGTCAGAATATCAAATTCTTTCAAGAACCCTAAAACCTTGAAATCCTTATTACAAATCCCCCTCTCACTACAAACAAGCCATCTCAGTTACAAACCAACATCTCACTACTTCTTTAGTAAAGGTAAGGCTGGCTTGATCTCCATGATCAAAAGGGCATAAAAGCATTCATGTCACTACTTTTCCAGTAAGGGTAAGATTGATTTGATCTCCATGATCAAAAGGGTATAATCATTCATACATGCCATATTGTGCCTAAACATTAAATTTCTTCATATATTGGCTTTATTTGCATTTTATGATTTTATTTAATGTGTTCATGAGATTCAACACGGCAGATTTTAGACAGGATCCCATGCAGGTTCATTAAGGAACGTTGAGGCCAAAACACAAGTGGCCAAATGGTCAAAAGCCAAATGGCCAAAACAGAACAGCTTACACATGACACCAATACATGGCGAAACACACATCTTGAGAATGTTAAGGAACGTTGAGGCCAGAACACAAATGGCCAAAAGTCAAAACACAAATGGTTAAAATGAAACAGTTTACACATGACGCCAACAACTGTTTCACCCCTCTAATCAGGCTCGTATACTCCTAAACTCTCTCTCTATTTGTATTATGTTCCTTTAATTAATTAATCGTTATTATTTTTATTAATCACTAACCAATTAACATTTTTTTCTAATAAAATCAAAAACACAAAAAAAAATATTTTATTTATTAAAATTAACTTCATCACTTTTATTTTTGTAAATAAATTAATTTAATCAATTTAGCTTTAATTAGATTTAACTTTTAATATGTTTTGCAATATTTAAAATCAATTTAGAATATTAGGTTTTTATTAGCATTAATTCAATTAATTTTATTTCTTTAAAAACTCAAAAATCCAAAAATATTTTAATTAATTAATTAGTTTATTAATTTAATTGTTAACTTAATTTAATTTCTTTTAATCCAAAAATAACCAAAAAATCACTTCCTTTCAAAAAAAGGGTCAAAACCCAAAAAACTCGCATCTGATTTAATTTCTCGCACGCGATCCATTTTATCATATTATTGTATCTGTTTCTCGGAATGTAATAGCTTTTAATTAGGACTTTAATTATTTATCGCTTTATTTACTTTCCGCAATTTAAATTAAAGGGTTTGTTTTTGGCGATGTAAATACCCGACGCCTTGTAATAGTTTAGATTTAATTTCCCGCAATTTAATTTCCACACAATATTAACTGTTAGATGTTTGATAATAGGGAATGCATGACAAGATCCAATGTATGAACTTAAAATCAACATAGCTCACCATAACATGTACAAAGATAACATAACTGAAAATTGACACATTTGCACATGTCACTCCTAGGGTACGCCTCACTTGGTTGCCTCGACGTGGTCATTGAGTATATGATGTTTTAGAGGTCGCCCTCCTGTCTAAAGATCAAGTTGCCCCGAAACGGTTGCCTCGGATAAAAAAGATCTAAGACACTAGGGTTACCGCTAAGGCGTCCTACTATTGCTTTGGTGACCACATGTCCCATTAATTGAATTGACCCGAATAACTCCAACGATGGTGCTACCTACTTCTCAATAGTGGGATAGCACTATCTAAAGGACTCTTACACGGCCTAATTCCTTAGAGTAGGTAGATTTCTCCTAAGGTACTTGCTCTTTCAAAACAAAAACATCTTTTCGCACCGACACTTTCAAAAAGTTTTCAAACAAATACTTCATACACTCTTGAGGACTGATACAAGAGTTATCTATAAGTTTTTCAAACTAAACTTTTTCAAAACCCACACACACTTGAAAAGCAAACAAATTTTTGAAAACATAGTGAGCAAGTACCTAAGAGCCCGTGGATAACCACGGATAGAAAGGGTGCTAACACCTTCCCTTTCTATAATCTACCTCCCGAACCGAGAAACATCTCGAAAAGGAATTTTGTTGTGCTTTTGTCCTTTCCTTGTTGGAGAACATAAAAGACGGTGGTGACTCTTGCTTACCGCGACATTTCGTGAACCAGCTTAAAAAACAGCCAGTTCTATTTCCACCGATCACATATACCGATAAGCATCATCTTACTTGTGCTTTTAAAATTTTGAACCATGTATTTATCATCTTTTCTCATAATTTGCTTGATCATGATAAGTCTTGTAAGTTGCTCTTGTTTCCTTAGGTTTGTAATACTTTTGTTTATGGACAAACACAGTTCTAAGTTGATGAGAGTTGATAAGGTCCAAATTGTGGTGAATATTTGCATGAAAAAGTGACACTTATTAGCTTGATTTATTAGATTCATAAGTTAAAACCTCAAATTTTGTGTAAATATTAGCTTTAGTATATTGCAATGTAAATATTATGGAGTTTACTCGTTTACAACTCATTTTGTAGGTATGCTTGCATAGAAGGAGCTTTGGTCATCAAAAGACAAAGAATTATCTTAACCATGCATTTTGGATCAAAGTAAACATGCAGACTGGGCTAAGCACGGTTGAAGAACCAGGAATAGATAATTTTTCCCCGAGAGTCATTTATGGCGGTTTAAGTCATTCATCTGGTAGCTGCACTCAGCGCAGCAGACTGGGGTTGAGTGTGCGTGAATTTTTCAGACTTCTATAAATACCTTTTCACTTCATATTTTTAGATATATATTATTTTTGGAAGATATAGAAACATAGCAAACAACAAGAAAGGGTGATTCGTGAAGATCATAGCTGGAAACACATCAATCATAGGGAAATCACGATTGATTCATTTTTATCTTCATTCTTCCTTCTTGTATCAAGCTATCATGAGTAGCTAAATCCCTTTCTTGTTGGGATTGTATGTAGTTCACTGTAATAATATGTATGTTTATTGATCAAAGCATTATATTTAATCTATTTATGAATCTATATCGATTTTATCTCTGATTTACTGTTTAACTTGATAGATTTGACTTGACATTGAGAAATATGGTTTGAATCTTGATCTAAGATAATCATATGTTAAAACCTAAATGCTAGACATAGATTTAGGTTTAACATTCACCGTATGTATCGATCCTTAAGGTTGTCATATTGTTTAATAGGCTGAGAGATTGTTGATTAAACAATAAGGTAGAAACCTCATCATAAATTTAGACATAAACTCTGTTTGTGAGGGATATATGATGATATTTATGAATGTTTATATTGTATATAACTAATTAGTAAATGGCATATTTAATCGGTGGATGATATCCAATCCTAGCAAGTATTGTCCCTCGGAAAATTTCTTTATCAATTATTAGCTTATTATTCTATAACAAATCAAACATCTTGCAAACTTCTACTTAAAACCATAGTAACTATTGAATGAAATTGATATCGCACAAGTCCTTGTGGATACGATACAAACAATACTTACCCCTTTAAAAGTGATAACATCAATGAGGTAACATTAATCATATTTAGAATCTCTACATCAAATGGGGAAAATGGAACTAGAATCCTAAGTCATGGGAAATAGGGAAGTGAAGGTAGAAATAGGGGTCGGGGGAATTGTCTAAGACAACCATATTTCCCCTCTCTGTATATCTATGTTGAAGAGTAAAGGTTGTTATGCTATCAAAATGAGGCTATTATTTCCTTACTTATGTAAAGGGGTTCAAAATACTCTACATCCTTGTGCTCAAGGTCAGAGGCAACCAATAGCTTCTTCTTTCTTGAGAAAATTGAAGGGAAAGAGGAGTCATTATCGCTACCACCATTATTAATGCAATTAGAGCTAGTGGAACTCTCACAACTACCAAACATGCCTAACTCCATTAATTAGCAGTCGACCTCACCTATCATCATGTTTGACGTTACTATAATAGTTATTTCACATGGCTATATACTCATTGTGAGTTGAAGGTTTTACTAGTTTTCCACTCTCGTCTAAATCCCTAATTATCACCATAAAAGGGTAGAGGGTCAAGAAAGGGTAACATACATATAGCTGCAGTTGGGAAACTAAGAACTTGAGCTTTAAAAGACTAGAGGGATCTTGGGAGAATAAAAGGGATCTTTCAAGAGCATTCAATTTCACCCGGAAACACCAATATAAAGAGCTTATCACCTCTTTGTGTGAACTTGCTTTAAGATCACAACAATCCTAAAAGAATACGATAACCCTACAACACAAAAGATTGTCACATATTATACTTTTGAAATAATTAGTCCCTATGTCCCTTAAATTTATGCGAAGTTTCACTTTGGTCTCCTGACTAAAAAATGTTACATATTGGTTCCTTAACTATTATTTTTATTGCATTTGGGTGAAAAAATGTTAAGTTTAGATGAGGTGGCATGATACGTATGCATTAGATAATAAGCTGAGTCAGCATATGTATTAAATTTTTTTTTAAAATTAGAGAGGTTTTATTTTTGGGGGTTAAAAACCCCCACAAAAGTTAATAATGTGTAAAAAAAATTACAAAAGACTTCCAAGCAATCAACACTTCCTCTGATTATTCAACCCTATCCACACTTCTCCTAAATTACAACGCTCCAAATTATAGTGACTTCCATCTTTAAGCCATAAAGGCTCGTATTTCTGTTGGCATAGCTCCCATAAACGCTTACCATGAGAACATTCAACAACCTCGTCAACAATACCCCGAATAATGTATAAGAATGATGCAAAATTAGTAAAAAGCGGAATGAAATGCTAAGTACCCAATAAAATAACATGAGAAAAGCAATACTTGCTATGTTACAATATTCACAAGAATGTATTTAAGAAAATTCAATCAGCAACAAATGCTCTTTAACTTTTATGTATAAGAAAATACAAATTAAACATAGATTACTATTCACTTTCAAGGATAATCTAAATACAAATTAAAATCATACGTGACTGTAAATTTAATTCAGAGTGATAACTGATTCATATATAAAAAAATTCTATGTGCAAACTATAACCCCAGTAAATCACACAAATGGCAATAATAGAGCAAAAGTATTATCAGCAAAAGCAAAATATTATCACCGACACCTTTATGAAAGAAAAAACAAATAACTTAATATAGAAAAAAAAAGTATTAAATACAAAGAATATAGTATAAACTCATTTAATCAAACATAAAATTCTACTTGATGCCAGAAAGAAGGTGTTCATCCTTCTATAAATTAAAGGATGTGATACTCGGAAAGAAGATGTTCATTCTTCAAGACTTTTTCTCAATATCAAATGTTGCTAATTAATGGATAATCCAATTTCATTTGCAATTTTCTCTTTTGACAAGGAAATCGGCATAAGTTTAAATGTGTTTCTTCCTTTTTGTATTTTTCTTAGCGGTCTTCTGAAAATACTTATTAGGCATATTTTTAATTATCTGGTAAACTTGTGCGGCAAGAGTAAAATTATTTAAAAATATTAAAAAGAAATTAAAAGTTAAAGTACCATTTAAAAATACCGATTCACATATTTTAATTATGACTTTTTAATATTAGTATTTTGTTTTTTATTATAAAATCTGATATAAAGAAAAGTAGCTGTAATTATAATTTTGGAAATGTTAAATTGTAATTCATAGTGTCAAAGAAGATTTGATTTATTTTAGATTTAAATAGATTTGATTTAAGTCCAGAATTGATTTGATTTGATTTGATTTAGTAACAAAAAGATATTTTGGGCTTTGGGCTTAGGGTGTAAGCTCAGTTATAAATAGAGGGAGTAACCCCTATTTTTCAAAAAAAGTCAAGTAAGTCAATTCATTGTAATCACAAAATTTGCAGTTGGAAGTGATTAAGAAAGTTTTCCACAGTTTGTGGGCAGAAAGAAACTCTGCAGAATTATTTGTCTTGTCTTCTTTTCTTTGTTTGTCTCATAATTAAATTGTCATTGTGGTAGAAATTCATCATAGACTTTGGTGGATTTCCAACATCTGGTATCAAGAGCTTTTGTTTCGATTCAAGGGAAGTGTCAATCAAGAACGATTGAAGAATTCACGATGACAAGTTATGGGAATGCAAACTATCCAGCAACGCTACCAATTCTGAAAGTTGACAACTATGAGAATTGGTGCAAACAGATGAAAGTCTTATTCAGGTGTCAAGGTCTTTGGGACCTTGTAAAAGATGGAGTCGAAACGCTTGGCAAAAACGCTTCAGAAGAAGAAAAGAAGAAATACACAGAATCTGAGAAGCTGAGTTATAAAGCATTATTTATAATTCATCAATGTGTCAGCCCAGACAATTTCGAAAAGGTTAGTGATTCAGAATCTGCAAAAGAAGCTTGGGAGATTCTTGAGAAGTCTTTTGGAGGCGCTGAGAAGGTGAAAGAAGTGAGGTTACAAACTCACAAAAGAACCTATAAACTGCTTCAGATGGAAGACAGTGAAAACATATCTGATTTCTTCACTAGGGTTACAAAACTAGTAAATCAAATCAAGATATGTGGAGAAACGTTAACAACAAGAGCTGTTGTGTCGAAGATCTTGAGATCTTTAGCTCCTAAGTTCGACCACATAGTGGTGGCGATAGAAGAGGGGAAAGACTTGTCGAAATTGACAAAGGAAGAGCTTCAAGGGACGCTTGAATCTCATGAACAAAGAATGAACGAAAGAGCTGCAGGAAAATCGAAGAGTGATGTGGCCTTGCAGGCACATTCAGCAAAAGAGACCAAAGGCAAAGGAAAGTGTTTCGACAGAGGTAGAGGTGGCAACAACAAATCGAATGGTAGAGGAAACCAAATCTAAGGAGACGTGTCGAATCAAAGAAGACCATACCAAGGCAACCAAAGAGGTGGTGTTGCAAATAGAGGAAGAGGTGGTGGTCGAAAACCTGATAAGAGTCACATTCAATGTTACAATTGTCAGAAATATGGACACTATTCGAGTGATTGTCCAGAAAAACGAAAGAATCAAGAAAGTGATGCAAAGCTTGCAGAACATGAAGAAGAAGAGATGATGCTAATGGTCACAACAAGAGATGAAGATAGATTCAAGGACCAATGGTACTTGGATTCAGGATGTTCATCACATATGTCTGGAAGGAAAGACTGGTTTGTCAATATAAAGCCCTCAAAGAAAAATATGGTAAAATTTGCAAATGACAATACCCTGGCAGCTGAAGGTATTGGTGATGTTATGATTATGAGGAAAGATGGCAAAAGATCAGTAATCTCCAATGTGTTGTACATACCAGGCATGAAGAGCAATTTGCTTAGTATAGGGCAGTTGGTCGAAAAGAATGATAAAGTGTCAATCGAAGATAAGTTGATGAGAGTCATTGATGCAAAGAGTAATCTTGAAGGCTCCTATGTCTCAGAATCGAACCTTCAAGATTGAACTAAATGTGATGGAGCACAAGTGCCTTTCGACTGCAGCTAGCAGAGATGAATGGATATGGCATTATAGACTAGGTCATCTCAACTTCAGAGACATCAGAGATTTGAAGAGAAGAAATATGGTTTCAGGATTGCTAGAAATTGACATTCCAAACGAGGTATGTGAGGAATGTGTGCAGGCGAAGCAACACAAGAATAGCTTCAGCAAGGATGCAGGAAGCAGATCGAAGGCTAGTCTTGAAGTCATATACTCTGATGTATGTGGACCAATCCAGGTGGATTCGATGGGAGGTAACAAATACTTTGTTACACTGATAGATGATTTCAGTTGAAAGCTATGGACTTACCTGATCAAGAAGAAAAGTGAAGTGGTCGAAGTATTTACCAGGTTTAAGTCTATGGTCGAAAGACAAAGTGGTCGAAAGCTCAAAGTTTTGAGAACTGATGGTGGTGGAGAATATGTGTCGAAAGACTTCGACAGATTATGTGAAAAGGAAGGGATTATGCATGAGGTGGTGCCACCCTATACGCCACAACAAAATGGAATTGCAAAAAGGAAAAATCGAACCATCATGAATATGGTGAGAAGTATGTTGAAAGGCAAGAGTTTACCTAAAGAGTTTTGGGGTGAAGCTGTTTCGACTGCAACATACATTTTGAACATATGTCCTACAAAGAAGCTAGAAGGAATTACTCCAGAAGAATGTTGGTCTGGTGTGAAGCCTAGCTTGAGTCATCTGAAGGTATTTGGATCTATTGCACATAGACATGTGCCAGATCAGTTAAGAAGAAAACTTGATGACAAGTCAAGTCAAATGATCCTAGTTGGATATCATTCGACGGGAGGCTACAAGTTGTTCGATTCAGAGAACAAGAAGATTGTGATCAGCAGGGACGTGATCATAGATGAGTTTAAAGAATGGGATTGGACTGCAAATGTCAAGAAAGATTCAGTGGGAATCCTATTCGAAGAGCCAGAAACTCAAGTCGAAAGAGAAGTTCGACAAGAGGAACCAGTAGATATACCAAGTACAAGCAGACCTCAAAGAACAAGACGCATGCCTGCAAGATTGCAAGATTGTGTGATTACATCATATGATGTAATAGATAATGAAGGTGAGCTGGTACATTATGCTTTCTATGCAGATGTCGAACCTGTTAATGCAGCTGAAGCATTAAAAGATTCGAAGTGGGTGAAAGCAATGAACGAAGAAGTAAAGTCTATCGAAGACAACAACACTTGGTCACTTGTAGAATTGCCTCAAGGCAAGAAGGCAATTGATGTCAAGTGGGTATACAAAGTGAAAACGAAATCGAAAGGTGAAGTAACTCGACACAAAGCAAGACTTGTGGCGAAAGGATTTCTACAGAAAGAAGGAATAGACTTCGACGAAGTTTTTGCACCTGTTGCTAGGATCGAAACAATCAGGTTGATTGTTGGTCTAGCAGAAATAAATAGTTGGCACATATGTCAGATGGACGTGAAGTGTGCATTCCTAAATGGATCCTTAGATGAAGAAGTCTATGTTAAACAACCAGTTGGGTTTGTGAAACATGACAAAGAAAGAAAGGTGTACAGACTACATAAAGCCCTGTATGGATTGAAACAAGCTCCAAGGGCTTGGAATAAGAAAATTGATAGTTTTCTAAGGGAGAAGGAATTTGTGAAGTGCACAACTGAACATGGAGTATATGTAAGAAGAAGCAAGAGTAAATTGCTTATATTATGTCTCTATGTAGATGATTTGTTGATAACAGGTAGCTGTAAAAGTGAGATCGAAGACTTCAAAGGTGATCTCAGCAAGGAATTCGAAATGTCTGATTTGGATGAGATTTCATATTTCCTTGGTATCGAATTCTACAAGAGCAGTAGAGGTTTGATGGTGCATCAAAGAAGATATGCAGGAGAAATTCTCAAGAGGTTTGAGATGGAAGAATGCAACTCAACTTCGACACCTGCAGAACCAAGACTGCAACTGTCGAAAGATGCAGATGAAGATGATGTTGATCCAACCCAATACAGAAGACTTATTGGATCATTAAGATATCTTTGTCATACAAGGCCTGACTTAGCATACAATGTAGGTATGGTAAGTAGATTTATGCAGAAGCCAAAGGTATCACATCTAGCAGCAGTGAAGAGGATACTAAGGTATCTCAAAGGAACTTTCGATTATGGCATTTTGTTTCCTGCAGTTGATAAAGGAAAAGAATGCAAGTTAGTGGGATACACTGATTCGAGTTGGTGTAGTGATGCTGAAGATCGAAAGTCAACAGCAAGATATGTGTTTATGCTAGGTGGTGCACCAATTGCTTGGAATTCAAGAAAGGAACCAGTAGTACCATTATCATCATGCGAAGCAGAATACATAGCTGCTTCTCTTTGTGCGTGTCAAGCAACTTGGATGGTGAACTTGGTCGAAGAGATAACAGGGAAAAATCATGGAGCAATTACCATGAAGATAAACAGCATGTCAGCTATTAATCTGGCAAAGAACCCAATAGCACATGGTCGAAGTAAGCACATCGAAATGAGATTCCATTATCTTCGAGAGCAGGTAGCAGATGGGAAGATGAATTTGGAACACTGCAGAACTGAGAATCAGATTGCAGACATCATGACAAAAGGAGTGCATGTCAAAGTATTCAGAAAGCTAAGAGCCATGATGATTATAGACAGTTTAGACACAATGAATTAGGTGGTGTGTTAAATTGTAATTCATAGTGTCAAAGAAGATTTGATTTATTTTAGATTTAAATAGATTTGATTTAAGTCCAGAATAGATTTGATTTGATTTGATTTAGTAACAAAAAGATATTTTAGGCTTTGGGCTTAGGGTGTAAGCTCAGTTATAAATAGAGGGCTATTTTTCAAAAAAAGTCAAGTAAGTCAATTCATTGTAATCACAGAATTTGCAGTTGCAAGTGATTAAGAAAGTTTTCCACAGTTTGTGGGCAGAGAGAAACTCTACAGAATTATTTGTCTTGTCTTCTTTTCTTTGTTTGTCTCATAATTAAATTGTCATTGTGGTAGAAATTAATCATAGACTTTGGTGGATTTCCAACAGGAAAAAGTGTGTATTAGTTTACGTAATTATCTTGCAATTAATGATATAATAGAAAAGCGAAAACTATCAGAAAAAATGAAAAATATCTTTTACATTTTTTTGTGTTGTTATTGTTTTTTTATCAAAACTACATCTATTGACTTAAAAATATAATATTGTTTTCAGATTTTGATTATTTTTTGTTTAAAATTGAATAAAAATGCCAAGAAATTGAATCTTTATTCTTTTTTAAAAGCTAAAAAGAAACTAAATTAAATTTTATTTTTAAAACCTTTAACATATATTTTAAGAACATTTTATATAAAAATATTTAGGTGGGTTCCAACTCTTTTTTTTTTAATTTCTTTTCTTTTATTTGAGAAATTTGATTGGTTAAAATAAAACTATATAAATATGTTAAATAAGGTAGGAATTATTCTTTAATGTTTTTTTACAACAAATATTAGCATATTATCATTACTAATTTTCTTATAAAAATAGATCCAATAAATAAACAGAAGTCAACTATCTTACTACTAAAATACAAGTCCACTATTCTATCAAAATTGTCTTTCTTTTCTAAAAATTTATACATCAAAAATGTTATATTTGTCTCTTCATAATCAATACAATATTCCAACTTCATAACATATCCTAAAGTTACACGTGTAACAACCCTCAGAAAGTTTTCTAATACTCTCCACTTTTCACTTTCACTTCACTTCTTCATGCTTTCTCTCTCACTCTCTCTGCGCGGGATTATTGGTGTTCTTCTCCAAACTTTCTCTCTCACTCTATGCGGAACGTCTTCGTTCATCATCCATATCTCAATGTTTTTCCTTTCTTTCCTCACCGCATGTCAATCCTAGAAATGTTTTCCGTACTTTATTTCTTCATGTTTCACTTGATGTTTCATGTTATCCTTTATGTTATTTCTGTTATGTATAAATATTTAACCTTTCTCAACTATTTATGTTTGTTCGCTTTATGTTTTCTCGATGCTTCACAGATGTTGTTTACCCTTGAATTAGTATATATGCACAAACAACATTCAAAACTTCGGTTTTTGTTTTTTAACAACAATTAGTTTTTTAACCCTTACATTGTTTATGCTTTCTGTTTTCACTTATCAAAGCAGTTTCTTCTTTGTTTTGACTATGAAAACGTAGATCTATAAGCATGTTTCTTCAGTATTTATGCATAGTTTACAAGATTTGCACTAAATGATTGTTTTATGTGTTTGCTAAGTTTTTATGTGAAATTTTTTGTTTACAATTGTATTTATATGTTTGTTCATGGTCTCTTCTCTTTACTTTGACATAAGTTCTCACACGTGACATTTCAGGTTTTCTAGTTTTTATGAGAATGTTGACTTTTTATGCTTCAACAAAGATTTTAAATTTACATCTAAGCTAAGATGTAAGATTTTTTGCTAATTTATAATACCTTAATGATATTTAAGGTCTTTCTAATGAAGCTGAGGTTGTTTATAATGTTTTTTTTTGGAGATACTTAGAGCTGATATGAAATTTTTTGAAGATACCTTAAAGATAAACATGGTGATGAAGTTGAGAAGAAAGATAAGAAGGAAAAGAAAGAGAAAATTGTTGATGAAAGTGGAAAAGAAGAAAAATCTAAAGAGAAAAAGAAGAAGAAAGACAAGGAGGGAAAAGAAAAAGGTGAAAAAGAAAAGAAGAAGAAGAACCTTGAAGATAAGGATCATGTAATGCTTAAGCCAAAGCTTGAAAACTAGATTCCAAGATATATGCTATGGTGGCTATGAGAGAAGAGATTTTGAAGCTGCTTAATGAAGTTGAAACAAATCCAACTCAACCTCTTGCACCTTATTCTTAGACTATTTGTTGTATATATTAAATATTACATTATCTCTACATGACTAATTTGAACGAAGTAATAATAAGTTGTATATTATCATAATAGTTCACATTTATAAAAACTTTTTTACTTGACAATTAGAAAATATAATTTTTTCCAAAAACATCCATGCTTTATAAATATTACCCTATACTCTTGTCTTGGCAACCCCTTGTTGTGGTCGATTATCTCTTTGACAATGATGTTGTGGTTGTGTCGGTCGAACCTTATAACCAGATGGGTGTTGGCTTTGGTATTTTCTGCCTTAATATACTTCATGCAACTTTCACTTCATAGATGTTCCGATTATAAGAATGCATTCCATATTTCACCTCTTTTGGCAAACAACAAAGCCATCCTAAAATATGTTGATTTAACCAAATCAGTTACTGAGAGGTTTCGCATACCTTTGAATACATTGTTTATGGATTCAGTGAGATTTATTTTCATGTGGCCCCATCGTTGTCCATTGTCGTATGACCTTGTCTATTTCTCCACCAGAATATTATCAATCCAGCTACCTGTGTTTGGATTTGACAATCTGATCTCGTTGCGATAGTGTTTGAACGTAGGTTGTGTTAATGCATACCCCGTGTTCATAACTGCTTTTCCTAAAAGCCTTGTCTTTGATCTTGTAGTTGTTTAGTTATTGGCATACATTTTTGGTAAAACCAGGTGTGTGAATGAATGTCATGACTGATGTCATAACATTCTAGTTTATTAGGTACTGATTCATTAGATACCTTTGTAGAAAAATATTGTCATACAGGTGCTGCTGTTTATGAGTGTGTATCTGAGCATTTTGCAAAAAGATCACATTTACCAAAATCAGTAGACAGGAATTCAGATGTCATAACAAATGTTAAGACATCCTGTTCTGAACTAACAGTTATGCAGTTTGGGTAATTCTGAGTTTTTTTAGGATTATGACTCAGTCTTTCCAGAACAGAAAATCTCGTGGACTTGGGGTTAACCTAGCTCAACCCTAACCTGGTTGATAAAGTCCTGTGACCTAGTCTTAAGGTCAAACAGAATTAACCCTAGCTTTTTGTGGAAACCCTAACTGAAGATGCAGCTGCTATATATTCAACAGAGCTGCTGTTTTGGAATCAATCCCTTTTTGACAGAAGATCATTTAGAAGCTGTATAGTTTTAACTATTGTAATCCAAGCAAGTATCATTGTGATAAGTGACTTGGAATAGGTTTTAATTGTAAGGGTTGTGTACCACTCAAAGCTTTGAAGCAAGAGTGTTTTTGTGTCTCTTGACTAAAGCTTTGAAGCAAAGTCAAGTTAGATTTGTGTATCACTCAAAGCTGTGAAGCAAGAGTGTTTGTGTTGCTTGATTAAAAAGCTGTGAAGCATAATCAAGTGTATGTTTTGAAGAGTGTCTTCATCAATTCATTAGTCAAATTGTTTTAAGTATCACTGCTGTGATTGAGGGGGAGTGAGTAGGAACTCAGGTTTAAGTTGTACTTAGATTGAAGTTGCATTGGGTAGGTCTTAAGTGAAGGAGATAAACTGGTTGGTTTATTCCTGAATTAATATCTCTTATAGTGGATTTCCTCCCTGGCTTGGTAGCCCCCAGAGTAGGTGTTGTTGCACACTGAACTGGGTAAACAATTGACTGTGTTCTTTACTGTTTTTGTATTTACTGTCTTATAGAAAGTCAGATACGGTGTCATAACATTGAACGTGACATTGAGTATCTGCAGCCAGAATTTCAATTGGCATCAGAGCAGGCACCCTGCCTGTATTACTGGGTGAGATCTAGGGATATCACTTTCTGGCACTATGGACAAAGAAGGAGTTTTTGGAAATAGACCACCCATTCTGGATGGAACAAATTATGACTACTGGAAACCTCGTATGATAGCCTTCTTAAAATCTCTGGACAAAAAGGCTTGGAGAGCTGCTGACAAAGGATGGAACCATCCCACCATAACTGAGAAAGATGGGACAATCAGTCTGAAGCCTGAGGAAGATTGGAGTAAAGAAGAAGATGAGTTAGCCCTGGGAAATTCCAAAGCTTTAAATGCCTTGTTCAATGGAATTGATAGAAACATTTTCAGACTAGTACATCAATATGAACTGGCCAAGGAAGTTTGGGACACTCTCAAAACTACTCATGAGGGCACTTCCAAAGTGAAAATGTCAAGGCTTCAGATGTTGACTACCAAGTTTGAGAATCTAAAAATGATGGAAGATGAAACCATTCATGAGTTTCACATGAATATCTTGGAGATTGCCAACACCTCAGAAGCACTGGGAGAAAAGATGTCAGAAGAAAAATTGGTGAGAAAGATTCTCAGATCCTTGCCTAAAAGATTTGCTATGAAGGTAACTGCCATAGAGGAAGTCCAGGACATCAGCAAGTTGAAAGTGGATGAACTAATTGGGTCTCTTCAGACTTTTGAGATGGGGATCACTGATAATGGTGACAAGAAGAACAAGAGCATAACACTTGTATCCAACACTGATGTTGAAAACAAGGAGGATGAAGAAGAAAATATTTCAAAAGCTATAGCCATGCTTGGAAGACAATTCAACAAACTCATCAAAAGAATAGATCCAAAGTCAAGGTCTAATGTTCATAACATTCCCTCTGACATTGACAGTTCCAGCAGAAGACCAAGGTCAGAAGAGAAGGGAAATCAAGGCAGAGGAATTCAATGCCATGGTTGTGAAGGATATGGGCATATTCGAGCTGAATGTCCTACCTTTCTTAAGAAACAAAAGAAAGGAATGACTGTTACTTGGTCTGACTGTGATTCAGAAAGTAATTCTGAAGAAGAATCTGCCAAACTAGTTACTGCTCTAACTGGTGTTTGTACCTCTGAAAGTGACACTAGTGATGAAGAAGTGACATTTGAAGAACTGGCTGATACTTACAAGAAATTGTGTATCAGAAGTGCTGAAGTCTGTGTGCAGAATGAGAAACAATCAAAACTCATCATAAAGCTGGAGGCTGAAAAAAGGGAAAACCTTGAAACTATAAGTCATCTAGAAGGAGAAGTTCAATTGCTGAACTCACAACTGAATCAAATGACCAAATCTGTCAAGATGCTGACTAATGGAACAGACAAATTGGAAGAGATCCTTCAGGTTGGACAAAATGTGGGAAACAAATCTGGACTAGGATTTGTGGAAGCAAAGAAATCTGGTACAGATAAGAAGATCAGGCCTGATAAGCAAATGTCAAAACAGATGTCTCAACACAACTCTCAACATCAGGAACAGAGACATATGAAGAAAAGGTACCAAAGATGGAGATGTCATCATTGTGGGAGATATGGCCACATAAAGCCTTTCTGCTTCAGATTGCATGGATACCCTAATCAGAACTCAGGTGTCAAACCTAAGTCTAAAAATGTACCACATGCTCCTAAATGGAAGAAAACGGCTACTGTCCTGATAGCCCACACTTCCCTGAGGGTCTCTGCAAAGGAAGACTGGTACTTTGACAGTGGGTGTTCCAGACACATGACTGGAATCAAGAACCTCCTCAATAATGTTAAACCTCACACCACCAGTTTTGTGACCTTTGGAGATGGTGCTAAAGGTGAAATCAAAGGAGTTGGTAATTTGGACTGCCCTGGAGTTCCAAGTCTGAGTGAAGTACTGCTGGTAAAAGGGCTGACTGCTAATCTCATTAGTATCAGTCAATTGTGTGATCTAGGATTCAAGGTCAATTTCTCAAAATCTGAATGTCTTGTAATTAATGAAATACAAGAAATTGTAATGAAAGGAGTCAGATCTAAAGACAACTGTTACTTGTGAAAGCCTGAGAACACTAATTTCTCCTCTGTGTGTTCCATTGCAAAAGAAGAAAAAGAGGTGAAACTGTGGCACCAAAAACTTGGCCATCTTCATCTAAGAGGTATGAAAAGGATTATCTCCATGGAGGCAGTCAGAGGGATTCCAAGACTGCAAATTGATGAAGGAAGAGTTTGTGGTGAATGTCAGGTTGGTAAGCAGACTAGGATGTCACATCCAAAGTCAAGACATTTGACCACCTCTAAGGTTCTAGAACTTCTTCATATGGATCTGATGGGACCAATGCAAGTGGAGAGTCTTGGTGGAAAAAGATATGCCTATGTGGTTGTGGATGATTTTTCCAGATTCACCTGGATTAACTTCATTATGGAAAAATCTGATGTATTTGAAGTTTTTAAAGAATTGTGCAAAAGAATTCAAAGAGAAAAGGAAGGGTGTATTGTCAGAATCAGAAGTGATCATGGCAAGGAATTTGAAAACAGCAAGTTTGATGATTTATGTTCCTCAGAAGGAATTAGTCATGAATTTTCTTCTCCTATAACTCCTCAGCAAAATGGAGTTGTGGAAAGAAAAAACAGGACCATACAGGAATCTGCTAGAGCAGTGATACATGCCAAAAGACTTCTTATGTATTTTTGGGCTGAAGCTATGAATACAGCCTGCTATGTCCATAACAGGGTCACCTTGAGAAAGGGAACCTCATCCACCATATATGAACTATGGAAAGGAAGAAAACCAACTGTGAAGTACTTCCATGTGTTTGGCAGCAAATGCTATATTCTGGCAGATCGTGAACAAAGAAGAAAACTGGATCCTAAAAGTGATGAAGGCATATTTCTAGGATACTCCTCAAACAGTAGAGCTTATAGAGTATTCAATTCTAGGACCAAAGCCATGATGGAATCAATAAATGTTATAATTGATGATTATCATGAGGAAATGATGTCCCTTGTAATGTTGAGACATTCTTTGAGACTTCAACCCAACAGAATGATCTACCCAACACCACCATAACAGAATCTGAATCAAAGGAAGCTAGCAAGATCCCTTCCATCAGAATTCAGAAGGATCATCCAAAAGAGCTCATCATAGGAGATCCCAACAGTGGAGTCACTACAAGATCTAGAGAAATCATCTCAAACTCTTGTTTTGTGTCCAAAATGGAACCAAGAAATGTCAAAGAAGCTTTAACTGATGAATACTGGATTGGAGCAATGCAAGATGAACTCAACCAATTCAAGCAACATGAAGTTTGGGAACTGGTTCCTAGACCTGAAGGAACTAACATCATTGGCACAAAATGGATTTTCAAGAACAAATCAGATGCTGAAGGAGTTGTCACCAGGAATAAGGGAAGACTTGTTGCTCAAGGATACACTCAGGTTGAAGGGGTTGATGAAACCTTTGCACCTGTAGCCAGGCTGGAATCAATTAGACTCCTATTGTCAATTGCTTGTCTTCTGAAGTTCAAGTTATTTCAGATGGATGTGAAAAGTACCTTTCTAAATGGGTACTTGAATGAGGAAGCTTATGTGGAACAGCCTAAAGGCTTTGTGGATCCAAATCACCCTGATCATGTCTACAAATTGAGAAAAGCTCTATATGGCCTGAAACAAGCTCCTAGAGCATGGTATGACAGGTTAACAAAGTTTCTCTCAGACAAAGGATACAGAAAAGGAGGCTTGGACAAAACACTCTTTGTCAAAACTGAAGGAGGGAAGTTGATGGTTGCCCAAATATATGTTGATGACATAGTGTTTGGAGGAATGTCAGAACCTATGGTTAAACATTTTGCTGACCAGATGCAGGCTGAATTCGAAATGAGTCTCATGGGAGAACTAACTTATTTTCTTGGACTGCAAGTCTCACAGATGGAGGACTCAATCTTCTTATCTCAAAGCAAGTATGCTAAGAACATTGTAAAGAAGTTTGGTATGGAGAATTCCAGTCACAAAAGGACTCCTGCTCATACTCATTTAAAGCTTTCCAAAGATTCAAGTGGGGTTAAGGTGGATCAAAGTCTGTACAGAAGCATGATAGGAAGCTTGTTGTACTTAACAGCCAGCAGACCTGACATTGCTTTTGCAGTTGGAGTTTGTGCAAGATACCAAGCAGATCCTAAAGTCAGTCACATCAATCAAGTGAAGAGAATTTTGAAGTATGTGAGTGGAACTTACAACTATGGGTTGCTATACTCTCATGGCTGTGAACCAACTCTGACTGGTTACTGTGATGCTGATTGGGCTGGTAGTGCTGATGATAGAAAGAGCACCTCTGGTGGATGTTTCTTCTTGGGAAATAATCTGGTTTCCTGGTTCAGCAAGAAACAGAATTGTGTGTCTCTCTCTACTGCTGAAGTTGAATACATTGCAGCTGGTAGTAGCTGTTCTCAAATGATCTGGATGAAACAGATGCTTACTGAGTATAATGTCACACAAGATGTTATGACATTGTACTATAACAATCTGAGTACAATCAACATTTCCAAGAATCCCATTCAGCATAGTAGGACCAAACATATTGACATAAGACATCACTTTATCAGAGACCTTGTAGAAGAGAAGACAATTAAATTGGAACATGTTGCCACTGATCTACAGCTGGCTGATATTTTTACCAAGGCACTTGATGCAAATCAATTTGAAAACTTGAGGGGTAAGTTGGGTATTTGCCAACATGAGGAATTGTAGCAATTAATTTTGCTTAAAACAAGGGTTAAAGGAGTTATGCTTGTTAAGTCTGTTCTGATTGGGTTAAATTTATATTTTCCCATTTCCTTTAATTCTTTTAAGAAGTTGAACATACACTCCTTTTCTTCCTTCTTCTCTCGTCTCTGCATCAAAACCCAATCTCTCTATCAAAATTTTCTCTCCAGTTGCTATTGGTCTTCTAAGACTGTCAAAATGTCTCAAACACCATCATCATCCAATACGACTATTTCGACCTCTTCCTCTGATCAAGATTCTAGGGCAATCTCATCATGCCTGGATTCTGAAGTCTTGGAGATCGCTCCTCTTAGAGAAGTGGAATCTAAGCCCACCAAGGTCAAAGAGTTGAGAACAAGGCATGCAGGAAGGTCCCAAGCTACTGCCTCTGGTAATCCGTCTCATACTTCTTCTTCTGTTCCATCTGAAATTGCAAATAGGGAAGGGTCAGCCTATGTTCGTCAAGCAATAGCTAAAATTGTTACAAGAATTCTGAACGAGAACCACTTAGTTCCTGGCATTTCTGTTCCTTTAAATCAAGAAAGTTCAAATACTGAAACAAATCCAGATGTCTCTAAGGATGTTGAGACATCAGACAAAGAGAAGAATGCTGACATTGCTCATTAGAAAAGGAGGAAGCTGAAGGAAACAGAAGGGAAGAGGGTGCAGAAGCTGAAGATCAACTCAATACTGAAGAAACTAGCTCATCTGAAGGGGACAATGCTTGAAGGTTGGTGGAGTTGATGCTGATTCCTGGTGGAGTTTGCAAGTGTGTTCAATTTTTAGTTGTTGTTTTCTGGATGACTGTATAATCTTTTAAGAACATATTTCTTTGGCCCATTTGTAGCTAAAGAGGGGGAGATATATTTTGGTAGACTTTATTAGACATTCTATTTTTCTGCAGTCATATTTATTCTGCTGCTATCTATCTCTGATTGCTTAGGGTCTTTAGCCAAAAATCTACCAAAGGGGGAGTTTGTAGTTGTTTAGTTATTGGCATGCATTTTTGGTAAAACCAGGTGTGTGAATGAATGTCATGACTGATGTCATAACATTCTAGTTTATTAGGTACTGATTCATTAGATACCTTTGCAGAAAAATATTGTCATACAGGTGCTGCTGTTTATGAGTGTGTATCTGAGCATTTTGCAAAAAGATCACATTTACCAAAATCAGTAGACAGGAATTCAGATGTCATAACAAATGTTAAGACATCCTGTTCTGAACTAACAGTTATGCAGTTTGGGTAATTCTGAGTTTTTTCAGGATTATGACTCAGTCTTTCCAGAACAGAAAATCTCGTGGACTTGGGGTTAACCTAGCTCAACCCTAACCTGGTTGATAAAGTCATGTGACCTAGTCTTAAGGTCAAACGGAATTAACCCTAGCTTTTTGTGGAAACCCTAACTGAAGATGCAGCTGCTATATATTCAACAGAGCTGCTGTTTTGGAATCAATCCCTTTTTGACAGAAGATCATTTAGAAGCTGTATAGTTTTAACTATTGTAATCCAAGCAAGTATCATTGTGATAAGTGACTTGGAATAGGTTTTAATTGTAAGGGTTGTGTACCACTCAAAGCTTTGAAGCAAGAGTGTTTTTGTGTCTCTTGACTAAAGCTTTGAAGCAAAGTCAAGTTAGATTTGTGTATCACTCAAAGCTGTGAAGCAAGAGTGTTTGTGTTGCTTGATTAAAAAGCTGTGAAGCATAATCAAGTGTATGTTTTGAAGAGTGTCTTCATCAATTCATTAGTCAAATTGTTTTAAGTATCACTGCTGTGATTGAGGGGGAGTGAGTAGGAACTCAGGTTTAAGTTGTACTTAGATTGAAGTTGCATTGGGTAGGTCTTAACTGAAGGAGATAAACTGGTTGGTTTATTCCTGAATTAATATCTCTTATAGTGGATTTCCTCCCTGGCTTGGTAGCCCCCAGAGTAGGTGTTGTTGCACACTAAACTGGGTAAACAATTGACTGTGTTCTTTACTGTTTTTGTATTTACTGTCTTATAGAAAGTCAGATACGGTGTCATAACATTGAACGTGACATTGAGTATCTGCAGCCAGAATTTCAGATCTCCCTCGTGAAAATTTGTATGATATGTCTAATGCAGTAGACATGTGTAGAAGGAGGGTCATGCCAACCGTTTGCAGGATTATTGTATGCACTCTCAATAGATGCATGTCTGTCGAAGTTCAAATAGAGATCAGGTTGAGGAGCCACATGTGTTCGGAGATTCATGAGAAAGAAACTCCAAGCACCACCAGTCTCTCCCTCGACTAGAGCACAGGCAATTGAGAAAATGCTATTGTTGTCGGCTTGTGCAACTTCCATCAGTAACGCGCCTTTGTATTTCCCATACAACCAAGTACCATCAATTTTAATAATAGGTTTGCATGACGCTAACCCTGTGATGCAAGGTTGAAAAGCCCAAAACACTCGACTGAATATTCCATTTCTGGTGACATGAGTACCATCTGGGGCGTATGCCGTTAATGTTTCCATAATATAAACAGTACCCGGAGAATACGTCTGAAGTGCATGAAGGTAGCACAGAAGTTCTTTGTATGACTCCTCCCAGTTTCCATATACCTTTTCAATTGCCTTGGTATTTGCTAACCACGCCTTTCAGTATGACGGAGTATAGTTGTATACCGTAGTGATGTGAGAGATTATGGTTTTCACCTTCAATGACGGATCATTGCTGGCGAGAGGTAGGATTTCTTGACATATGAGATCATAATTTAGTTTCCGATGACCTGTGATTGCATAAAATTGACGCACGTGTGGGTGGACATAAAACCTATCACCCAACAATCACCTCTTAATTTGTATGATGCAGTGAGCTTCAGCATACAATCTGGGTGAACACACCTGAGCTTGTACCTATCTGGATTTACACGATCTACCTTAAAATTGACCGAGTTTAGCATGTGAAACTTTTTTATGGCTCGAATACAATCTTCTTTATTATGAACTTTGTATTTCTTTTTAAGTTTTCATCCGACTGCATATACGGATTGAAAAAAAACATCAGATGACGGTTCATCTCCGCCCATGTTGAAGTTTGTCATGTGTGGAGGTGGTGTATAGATCTCATTCGGAGGTATACCAGGTATTCCATCGTCTTCAGAATCATTGTTGACCATGTTGTCAAACTGTAACTCGTCATCTTCCTCTTCTTCGTTAACGACAACTACTTCTGCTTGTTCGTCTTCGAAAGGATCAACCACTTGTGACTGAGTTGGTCGTGACAGCTGAGGCTCCCATAGTATAATGTACAACTCAATAGAGTCGTACCCGGAATACTCATGACTGGAAAACATATTTTGAAGGTCCCCATCATCTTGAACCTCAACTTTATAATATATTATTTGGTTCTCATAAAAAAAAAAAACGGATTTTGATAGAAGATTTGTGTCACGGGACCTCGTCCAAGTTTGACCTCCAATCATTTTTTGAAATACATGTCAAATGGGGACACATTTCAATTTTGTACTAATTCTCCAAGTCAAATGGCGCCTCCCTACATGTTCAATCATATCACATGCATGCAGAAAAGCCTTCCCCAAGACTGCACCTAGCCTGCACCTACGCTGCAACCTATGCCACCTCTAATTCGCCAATTGGGATGGAGACACCTTTCAATTTTGTACTCATTCTCCAAGTCAAATGGCACCTACCTACATGTACAATCATATTACATGCATGTAGAAAAGCCTTCCCCAAGACTGCACCTAGCCTTCACATACGCTGTAACATATGCCACTACTAGCCTGCACCTAGGATGCCACTTATGTTACAACTAGGCTTGTCCCATGCCAAGTTGAATGGCGCATGCTCTCTAAATTGCATGTAGGCAGCATTTGACTTGGCGCATGAGTGACACGTATCATGCATGCATGCAACCACCAAACACCTCATTTATTCACTCTGTGATACAATTTTTCCTATAAATACAGCGCCTCACATACTTGTTTTGCATCAACAATCATCTCACTTTCTGATACAAACTCTTTCAATGTCTTATAAAATTTCAATTATGACTCTTCTCGCAATGGGCTACTCTCACAGAGGCACAAGGGACAACATTGCGGCGTTTGTAAGTTTTTATAAATTCTCAAATATTCTTGTATACTAATATATTTTTTATAATATTATTATTGATTTAGTCATATTATGGACTCTTACACTTTTTATATTTTGAATTTAGGATAACAAAATATTCAGAATCCGTTCACACAACTACATTGCTCCTGACTCGTTGATCGTGCCCTATCTCGAATATGTGGGTTTTAGAAATGTTATAAAAATCTCCAACAGCATGATTAATTCAAAGTTTATACTTGCAATGTTGGAAAGATGGAGACCCGCGACACACACATTTCATCTACCAATAGGTGAATGTACCGTCACACTAGAGGACATGTACATGTTGTTGGGTCTCCCTATTGACGGTGAGTCGATTAACAGGTCGGTTCAACAATCTAATTCTCTATTATAGGAATTGTTGGGAAAATATATGGTTGAAGGTGGTGGTGCTAGAGGCCAAGGTATATTACTTACTGAACTCAAAAAACATTATGCGACTCTGGAGTTAAACAAAAATTCCTCCGAGCTAGCAAGAGTAATAAAATCTAGAAATTATATTATGATACTATTTAGAACCTTTTTATTTTCCGAAAGTAAGAGGAATAGTGTAAATTTTATGTATTTAAATTTACTTAGGAACTTTGAAAAAACTAGAAAGTATAGTTGGGGTTCTGCTATTTTAGCCCATCTATACAGTTCTTTGTGTAAAAATGAAGCAAAGGAAAAATGTATTTTTTATGGATGCGCTTTCTTACTCCAAGCCTAGGGTTGGTGGAGAATGGAGTCCCTAAACTCCATCAACAATAACACATTCGTTTTCCCATACGCAATAAAGTAAGTCAAGAACTTAAAACATTTATTATTCCTCCGTTCATCAGATATATGTTTAAAATAAATTATTTTACAATTCCTTTAGGTACTGCGTGACGGGTATGGATTATGGCAAGAATCCAAGATTCAATGTTGCTGTATATCGTAATCTATTGGATTACCTTGGCCCGGATGATGTACGTCGTACCTTTGAACTTTTCTACTTTTAAATTATTTATGTATTACATTTTCATTATGCTGATTTAATTTTATCCACAGTTTATCTGGAGACCATATTTGGGTTTGGACCATGAATCAAACCTCAAGGATGCAACAGTTTGAACCGTAAAGACTGCAATTATACAGTTCAACATTATGGAGATGCACCACAACGACCGTGTCAAGATGCAGTTCAGAATGCATCAAGAGATGCCATGTGATCCAACTTGTTTGTCCCCCTGACATCTCAAAAGGGTCGACGCCTAATGGGGTCTTACTAATTGGAAAGATTTTCTTCCAGAATGGTGTAAGATGTGGCATAGGCGTCACCAACATATCTTGCAATTCCTTGTTTTCCTCAACTAGAATAATATGCTACACACTGATCAATATTTTGCTTGGTATAAATCGGTTAGTAACCCAGAAATGCACCTGTCTCATCTGAGGTATTTGGTTGACCCACGAACACAATGGGCATAACCCTCAAATCCCCAATAACAAACCCAACAACAAACCCAACACACATCAACCTCCCACCAACCACCCCGATGATACAGTTCCATAACCACCCAACCACAATCACCACCACAATACGAATACACCCATATGCCCCAAACCAAACCACAATCACCACCTCAATACCAATACCCCCATATGCCCCACACTCAACCACAATCACAATCACAATACCAATACACCCGCATGCCCCACACGCAATTCCAGTCTTCTCCATATCCCAAAATGAGCCCCTCAACATCTAACCTTACCCTGATATAGGATTTTCTGAAGAATATGACCCAACCGAACCGACTTACCATCAACCACCACATCACCATAGCACCCAACAGTCACAATACCAAACACCCCAAGATTCATTTCCTTTATACCCCCCCTTACTCAGACGATCAGTGCTATAGACCATCTATGGAACCCCACCCACCACTAAGACGACCGAACTTTGAGGGCATGGTTAACCGACTGTACCAAAGTAAATCTTCCAGATATGGTGATCTGACTGATTTCATTGATCCTGAATGCGTTGACTTTGCTGGGCCATCGACCCTGCCGCAGTAGGAAATACGGCGAAACTCACCACGAGACAGGCGAGGACACAGACGCGGAACCACAGGTTGTTACCGAGTTTCGGGGGACCACTAATTATTTTGTATGTTTTTTTTTCATTATGTAATCGTTTTTTGTAAATGAAAAGTCGAATTTTTGTGAAGCTATGTCGTTAACATATTGTCTCGCATTTAAAATAAAAAGCAAAAAAAATCGCACATCTATTGTACCTAGGCGCCATCTCAGATAGCTTAGGGCAACCTTTTAGCACTTAGGCGCCAAGTGAGATGGCGCCTCCTCTTTAGTTTTAGGTGCATGCGCCAACTGGGTTGGCTCCTCCTTTATGAGGTTTTCTGAAACATGGCTATTTGCGTAATTTTCCCTGAAACATGGTTATTTATATTATTTTTTTCAATACCTGGTTATTACCAAAAAAAATTCAAGAAATTAAATCTTTATTCTTTTTCAAAAGTTAAAAAGAAACTAATATTAAAATTTATTTTTAAAACTTTTAACATATATTTTAAGAACATTTTCTATAAAAATATTTAGGTGGGTTCCAACTCGTTTTTTTATTTCTTTTCTTTTATTTGAGATATTTGATTGATTAAAATAAAACTATATAAATATGTTAAATAAGGTAGGATATATTCTTTAATGTTTTTTTACAACAAATATTAGTATATTATCATTACTAATTTTCTTATAAAATTAGACCAAACAAATAAATAGAAGTCAACTATCTTGCTACTAAAATACAAGTCCACTGTTCTATCAAAATTGTTTTTTTCTTATCAAAAATATTATATTTGTCTTTTCATAATCAATACAATATTTCAACTTCATAACATATCCTAAAGCTACACGTGTAACAACCCTCAACAAGATTTCTAATACTCTCCACTTTTCACTTTCACTTCACTTCTCCATCCTTTCTCTCTCACTCTCTCTGTGCAGAACTGTTGGTGTTCTTCTCCAAACTTTCTCTCTCACTCTATGTGGAACGTCTTCGTTCATCATCCATATCTCAAGATTTTTCCTTCCTTTCCTTACCGCATGTCAATCCTAGAAATGTGTTTCGTACTTTATTTCTTCATATTTTACTTGATGTTTCATGTTATCCTTTATGTTATTTTTGTTATGTATAAATATTTAACCTTTCTCAACTATTTATGTTTGTTCGCTTTATGTTTTCTTGATGCTTCCACTATGCCAAACAAGGGATTAGACAACGCTTTTTTAGGCCTTTAACAGCGTTTAAAACCGTTGCTAAAACCTCCGCTGCTAAAGGTATAGACAGCGCTTTTTTTTCAATCACTTTAGACAGCGCTTGGTAAAAGCGCTGTCTATTACCCCCCTTTAGCAGCGCTTTTCCTCATTTTTTTTATATTTTTTTTTCAATCACTTTAGACAGCGCTTTTCATGAAAAGCGATGTCTATTACCCCCCCTTTAGCAGCGCTTTTCCTCATTTTTTTTAAAAAAAATTTTTCAATCACTTTAGACAACGCTTTCATGAAAAGCGCTGTCTATTACCCCCCTTTAGCAGCGCTTTTCAAACTTTAAACTCATATTTTAAAAACCCTTAGTAAACCGATTATATAAAATTATTTAATAAAACAATAAAATGTTTTGATTATAATAAGTCTCCTTATAATTTGTAAAAAGGATTTTTTTAATAAAACAATCGTAATAGTAGAAAATTGCTTTATAATAAAGTTTTTTTTCTCTAAAATAAAATAGCAATAAAAAATGACAAATGGGCTAGTTTTTTTAAAAAAAACCTTAATGGGCCTGCGATTTGTAATCATACCCCCCCTGTAATACGGTGGGAGAACTGACTTTGGTGTTTTGCGTTTGATCACAATTATTGCAGATAGCAAGAGTCGCCACCGAATTTTCTTTTATCCAATAAGGAAAGGTTGAAAAGAACAGGAAAGACCTTTCGAGATTATTTCTTGAGTTCCGAGGGGGGGGGGGGGGGGGGTAAGTTATGAAAAGGGAAGATGTTATCACCCTTTTCATTCGTAGTTATCTACGGACTCTTAGTTTCTTGCTAGATCACTTGCTTTTGTTTCATCCCTTGATACTGTCACAATTTCATTTCCAATTAATTTGTTACCTTCTTTTTTTTCGAAGAAATGAGATTTGGGGAGTCCAATGGATTGCACATTGGATAAAAAATCAGTACAAAACTCAACCGCTTCTTCAACAACGTATCGCTCAATGATACAACCCTCTCGACGACTTCGGTTTTTCACGTACCCTTTTAATATTTTCATATAACGTTCAACAGGGTACATCCATCTCATATAAGCTGGTCCACACAATTGTGTCTCTTTCACAAGATGAACAACAAGATGTACCATAATGTCAAAAAATGATGGAGGAAAATACATTTCAAGGTCACACAGAGTAATAACGATTTCTTTTTGTAATACTGGTAAGATCTCAGGATCGATCACCTTACTACAAATTGACCTGGAAAAAAAACACAATCTAGTTATATCGCTTCTTACTTTTTCTGGCAAAATAGAATGTATACCTATTGGTAGAAAATGTTTCATTATGACATGGAAATCATGTGTCTTCAGACTCTTTAACTTGAGGTCTTTCATGGACACGAGTCTTCTAATGTCTGAGGAGTAACCTTCTGGAACTTTAACTTCACTCAGAAACTTACACAATATTTTCCTTTCCTTTCTAGATAGAGTATAAGAAGCAGGTGGTAGATATGTTCGTCTTCCTTTCTTCACGGGTCCTAATTCAGTTCTTATTCCCATCTCTACCATGTCCTCTCTTGCTTTAAGGCCATCCTTAGACTTTCCTTTTATATTGAGTAACGTACCAATAACACTTTCAAATACATTTTTTTCAATATGAATAACATCAAGAAAATGTCTTACGTACAAAGATTTCCAATATGGCAATTCAAAAAAAATTGACCTCTTCTTCCACCCACCTGTGACAACTTTATGTGCAAAAGGCTTGCCAAACTGAATACTCACATCTTTCACCTTTTCACAAATTTGATCACCTGTCAATCCAGGTGGAGCTCTACGTTGTTCGGTATTTCCATTAAACGCTTTTCTCCATCCACGATATTGATGTTTTCAATTTAAGAATCTACGATGACCGAGAAAGACATTCTTTTGACAAAGTTTCAATCGTGTCGTATCGGTTCCATCTTCAGACAAGACACGCTTTTTCACCTTTAATGCTAACCCGGATAGATTTCCATATGCTGGAAAATCGTTAATTGTGCCAAACAACATCGCCCTCAAATTGAAACTTTCTTTCCTATATCCATCATAAACCTCCACACCGTTCTCCCACAAAATCTTCAAATCTTCGATTAAAGGTTTCAAGTATACATCTATGTCATTCCCTGGTTGTTTAGGCCCAGAAATTAACATAGATAACATCATGTACTTGCGCTTCATACATAGCCATGGAGGTAGGTTATAAATCATAAGAATCACAGGCCATGTGGAATGTGAGATACTTTGAAGACCACGCGGGTTCATTCCATCCGTAGATAATGCCAAGCGAAGGTTTCTTGTTTCTCCTCCAAAATCAGGATAATCATTATCAATTTTCTTCCACTGTGGTGCATCTGCCGGATGTCGAAACTTTCCATCGATAATTCTTTCATCTGCATGCCAAGTCAAGTGTCTAGCATCGGTTTCACTACGAAACATGCGTCTAAATCTCGGAATAATAGGAAAATACCATAAGACTTTCGCTGGAGATAATTTTTTCTTATATCGAGATAAACCGCACTTTGGGCACTCATTCAACGATGCATATTCGTTTCGAAACAAAATACAATCATTTAGACATGCATGTATCTTATCATAGCTCATGCCAATAGAGCACAACATTTTTTTGGCCTCGTAGGTTCGATTAGGAAGAACATTATCCTCATGAAGCATATCTCTCAAAAGGGCTAATAAATGTGTGAAACTTTTATCTGACCATCCATTGCGCACCTTTAAGTTGTACAATTTTAATACCGCAGACAATCTTGTGAATTTAGGGCAATCTTTATACAACGGTTTCTCCGCATCGCTTACCAACCTCTCAAACATTTTGGGACAATCTTGAAGATCTTCTTCAAGTGCTTCTGCAATCTCTTCCACCCGATCACAATCATATGTATCTGTGGCATTGTCGTACGAAACATAGGTCGCATTACTTTTCACCCCCGGTTCAACATTCTCGATGCTTTTCTCACCATGAAATATCCAACACGTATAACTTCGATCAATTCCGCGCATTAGTAAATGCGATTTCAATCCATCTGCGTCAACCCGACCCACATAACAACAACCCAAGCAAGGACATTTCATTCTATTCGGGTCTTCAGCGTGTTCAACAGCAAACTTAACGAACTCTAATACCCCATCCTCGTACTCTTTTGACAATCGATCGGCACACATCCATTTTTTATCCATGGTTTTAACTATTATCTAAGTTAAAGACTCTGTTGTCAACAAAAATCAAACATGTGATTAGAACAATTCTAGAAATGAGGATTGTTGTGGTCCTATAACATATTCAATCAATGATCGTCAACGTTACTATTTTAGAGACATTAGCTTAGTTGTGAACTCATTCTAAGATTCATGATTTGTGTTATTTTTTTACTATTACTAAGTTGAATATTAGATGGGGGATTTACATGATGTGATTCCTTTGTTCCTTGCAGGCATGTCTACATGAGCTAAGCATACATTATGAGAAACAGAAAAGAAACAATGTAGGGAAATTAAGTGTCATGTTGAATGGTAACTCCAACATCTCCTAGTTATGCTTTGTTATGACTCGATTTGTCTCTGCTATGTACAAACTCAATCCTCCACTATCTTATTCTTCTCCCATCATTGAGAAATCTAAGATTATTAAACCCATTACAAGTATTTTGACTAGTCCATAATATATCTTAGATTTAAAAAAAATCAAAATAAAAGTTTCAAAAGAGAGAATAGAAGCCATAATACCTAAGGTTCCTCGGCTTTTACTCGCGGAGATTGTTAATTTTCTATTTCGCCGTAAGAAGAGAAACAATAAGAAGATGAAGATTCCAGCAAGAGCAGAAGAAGCAATCAATGCTAGTAGAATTCTCTTATTCAAATTCTGGTGATGCACTATTCTAACATCTTGATTTCCTGTATCATTCATTGTAAAAACAATACATCAAAGATTAACCGGTGGAAGTGCAGGAAATTCATTATCGTCAATTTAAAACTAACAAGACCAAAACTATTAATCATGGACACATTTCTTAAGCTAAAATCACCATCTAGTAAAATTAAATCTTAGAGTATACGTCAGTTGATGACATGAACTCACCTGATATGAGTAATGGGTGTGAACATCAATTGATGACATGAAACAAGATTGTGTAGGATGAGTCTGGCAATTCAGAATTATATACGTCAGCATTGCAACACGGATATGGGAAGAATAAAGAAGTAAAAATAATAAATTTGTGTATGATATAAATGAAACCGAGGAGTGCTGCTAACAAGTAAAACACACATTTTCATTCTCTTTTAGTATTACATGAAATATTGAGTGGATCCCACTAAATAACATGGAACTACTCCTTATCAATGAGGCCTACATGCAATATTATCAAATAATTGGGTGTTGAAAAGAATCTATTGCTAATATTAACTAGAGTAACAAAACAAAACTTCAACTCTACATGACATAATTTCTTATATCTGTTCTTTGGAAGTTGGAAAATAGAAAGAAATAATTAATAAAAACACCAATTTGTACCCTCCTAGCGCAAATGCCACAGAAGTTCAGGCTGCTTCATTTAAGCAAACAATTTTAAATCCACCACAGGAAGGTTGTGCATAATATTAGTCACAAGTAAACGTTCCTAAACTGAAACTCTCTATATTGTTGTTCTCAGTTCTCACAAAAAATAATCCACAAGTACTGACCAGGAATGTCCCTATGTGTCACAATCACTTGGATTGCCATGCCATATCCTTTTAAGGATAGATTTTAAATAACCAACTGTTTGACATTTTTCTTCTTCTTTTCATTCTCGTCGTGATTAGATTCTACCAAGTCTACTTTTTATTCAAATTAATTTTCTTCACCTTTCTCATAGGTGGGACTACAAGCATACATCTAACGACTCATAAACATTCACCGCCAATATACTCCTAGTGTCATCTTAGCCAAAGCGCGAAGTTAAGCATTTTCTTGATCTAACTGCTGAGGAGACTTCTGATTTATGGCTCACTGCACAAAAAGTCGGCAGTTTTGACAGGGCTAAATTCCTTTGCCGTTTTTTTTATTACGTTCCAGCAACTCATTTATGACTCGATATTAGTAAAATTGTCTATGTGATATCTTTATGTGAAACTCTCTTAGTGTGTGTGCTTTTTGGCTTAATTAACCTTTTGGTGATATGTTTTGATGTCAGATCTCCTGTAGCAAACTTCTTGGAGGAAATGTATAATGGAAATTCTTTACGAAGCACAACTACTCTCGGCAATGAAATAGAATGAGAGAGAGTTTATGACACTATCTTGCGCTTGCTATGGAGATGTGAATACACTTCTTTTTCTTAAATATAAGGAAGAATAAATAAAGAAGATTTCTGGTATTATATGCTTGATATATCATCTATGGACCTCTTGCTTGATAAATAAAGAGAATTGGGTTGCTTGATCCACATAGGACACTAATTTCCACCAAATAGTTCAATGTTATTATGTTTTCTGCAAGACATTTAGGTTCTGTTTTCCATTGTAAGACACAAAATGATTGTTTTACTGTCCAGGAACGATGAAAAAGAGAAAACACCACTGACTCCAAATACAGAAGGTCTGCTGAAAATTTCATGCTTATATATTGTAGAAGTTGATATTCATTTATTAATAAACAACTATGTTATGACATTTCAGACTTAAATAGGATTAGCCTTCTACCCTTTCATTTAATCCTAAACTATATATGTTATGATATTTCAGACTATATGTTTATTGTTAATAAAATTTAAATATAAGTAAGACTTGAGTTGTATTTTTTATTTTCTTTGTGGAGTTTTTCCACATAAATTTTGGCAAGAATTTATGATTCTAGTACTTCTGCAAGGTGTCATGTTTTTTATTTTAATAAAAAAAGAATGACGAGACAGTACCTCATGTTCACATTCATGTTGTCCCGCGGAAAGGTGGTGATTTTGAGAAGAATGACGAGATATATGATGCAGTAAGATAGATGTTTTCTTAAATGCCATGCTGTTGATTCTAATCCGTTCTCTATCTTATCACTTATTCTTTGTTTTCCTTTTTGAATTTGATTCAGATGGATGAAAAGGAGAAGGAATTGAAGGAAAAACTTGATTTGGACAAGGAGAGGAAAGACAGGAGCGCGGAAGAGATGTCACAAGAGGCAGAGGAATACAGAAAACTTTTCTTGTAACATTGCAGATAGACAGTGGAGTAATAGAAATAGAATTCTGTCTGATAACAAAGTATGATGACAGATCATCAGAGAATTCACCCTGCTAATGATTTGGAGTCACAAATAAAACCAACAATTCCTTTGTATCCTAGAAACACTTCAAAATCCGCTGGACGCGATCCACCTATTCCGAAACGTCACTTTCCAATGAGGCACTCCTAGCCACCGAAGAAGAAAAGAAGTTGTTGCTGCAGGTTCCTGTGCTGTACCTTCACCATATTGCTGGTTCTTATTATTGCAATATCCATCACAATTGGAACACTCTACCTTGTTTTTAGGCCAAAGCTTCCTAAATACTCATTAGACAGATTGAGAATAGCACAGTTCAATCTGTCTGATAATAACAATCTTTTTGTTACCTTCGATGTAACAGTAACTGCTAGAAATCCAAACAAGAAGATTGGAATATATTATGTAAGTGGAAGCAATATAAGTGCTTTATATAAAGAAACAGAATTATGTGAAGGGTCTTTGCCGAATTTCTATCAGGGTCATCGGAATATAACCGTGCTTAATCTACCTTTAACGGGTCAAACACAAGATGCAACTGGTTTAGTAAATACTTTGCAGCAGCAACTGCAAGAGAAAGGTAATTTACCTCTGAATATTAAGGTGAATCAGAATGTGAGGGTTAAGATTGGTAAGTTGAAGCTGTTTAAACTTATTCTCTTTGTAGAATCAAAACTTCTGGTTAACTGCTATCTATGCTAGTAATGATTTGGAAAATAGAAGGCTATTATGGGGTGATATTGTGAATACTCATATGAACCAACTGTTGTGCTATCTAATTACACTCATAATGATATCTATGCAAAGTTTCTCAACAATTCAAAGTACACTGGAGTTGGACTTAATTCTGAGGATGATTGGATGGTTCTTGTTCTTACTACTACTACACCTACTGGAACTTCGACGAGGCTTGAGTCTCCCACAACCTATTGATAGCTGTCAGGGTTTCTGCGGAAAGAGAAGGATCGAAGATACTGTCCTAGAAGAGATCAACACAGGATTTCACCTTAAAGATTATGTCGTCTTCTTTCAACCACTCGTAGGCATCTGACTCGTATTCCAACATACTAACCTCCTGCACTAGAGTTTTGAACTCATTCCATGTATTTTGATCAACACCATCATTACTGTTCACTAAATTGACAAACAAACGCTTTCAAATTTTAAAATTTGAAATTTAAGAGTATTTTTAGAATTTCACCGTTTGAGTAATCCAACCCTGTATTTTATATTAATATTTAGTATGTTATATGCGTTATATATATATTCGTAAAAGTCGAATGAACAAATTGGATACCTAAGCATTTTAACCATAGCATATCAAATTTTGTTAAGAAAAACATTCAAATCTAACTGAACTACATGTTATTTGCCTTAAAAAGATCTTTAACTTCCAAGCATGATTCATCACTTTTTTTAGGGTTAATTTCGAGACAACAATTCTAACAAACAAACATCATCTTACAGCGACGTTATTGATGAAGAAGATAATTTCAAACCTCTGAGGAGAAGAAGAACACTTACTTGGATTGAAAAAATGAATTAGCCGTGGGCCGAAGATTCGAAGGTGATGCAACGGAGGAGGCTGCTGGTGTTGGTGATTGTGCCGTTGATGCAAGGCGGAGGGTAATGGTTAGAGGACGACGAAGGGATGAAGGATGGAGACGGTTGACAATTGATGGTGGTGGTTGGTAACGATGAAGATGAAGCGGTTGAGAGGAGGGTTTGAGAGATGACGGAACAAAGGGAGTAATGGAGATGACGAATGGAGAAGAAGATGAACAACGATTTGTGTTTCTGGAAATCTGATTTAGGGGTTAGGGGTTTAGAAATAAATTAACAAACCAAAGGCAGCGCTTTCAAGAAGCGCTGCTAAAGGTACCCCCCTTTAGCAGCGCTTTAGGCTTACCCCCCCTTTAGCAGCGCTTTTAGATTTACACAAAGGCAGCGCTTTCAAGAAGCGCTGCTAAAGGTACCCCCCTTTAGCAGCGCTTTAGGTTTACCCCCCTTTAGCAGCGCTTTTAGACTTACACCTTTAGCAGCGCTTTTTGAAAGCGCTGTCTAAAGCATACCCTTTAGCAGCGCTTTTATTAATTTTTTAATTTTAATTTTTTTTTAAAACCCTATAGCAGCGCTTAGGGAGAAAAAGCGCTGCCTTTGATAAGGCCTATAGCGTCGCTTTTAGTAAGCGCTGTCTAAAGTTTTTTTTTTTTGGATACCTACAGCAGCGCTTTTGCATAAGCGCTGTCTATGTAGCGGTGCCAAAACTCGTTTTTGGCGTAGTGTTCACAGATGTTGTTTACCCTTGAATTAGTATATATGCATAAACAACATTCAAAACTTTGGTTTTTGTTTTTTAACAATAATTAGTTTTTTAACCCTTACATTGTTTATGCTTTCTGTTTCCACTTATCAAAGTAGTTTCTTCTTCGTTTTGACTTTGAAAACATAGATCTATAAGCATGTTTCTTCAATATTTATGCATAGTTTACAAGATTTGCACTAAATGGTTATTTTATGTGTTTGCTAAGTTTTTATGTGAAATTTTTTGTTTACAATTGTGTTTATATATTTGTTCATGGTCTCTTCTCTTTACTTTGACAGAAATTCTCACACGTGACATTTCAGATTTTGTAGTTTTTATGGGAATGTTGACTTTTTATGCTTCAACAAAGATTTTGGATTTGCATCTAAGCTAAGATGTAAGGTTTTTTGCTAATTTATAATACCTTAATTATATTTAAGGTCTTTCAAATAATGAAGTTGAGGTTGTTTATAATTTTTTTTTTTGGAGATATTTAGAGCTGATATGAAATTTTTTGGAGATACTTTAAAGATAAACACGGTGATAAAGTTGAGAAGAAAGATAAGAAGGAAAAGAAAGAGAAAATCGTTGATGAAAGTGGAAAAGAATAAAAATCTAAAGAGAAAAAGAAGAAGAAAGACAAGGAGGGAAAAGAAAAAGATGAAAAAGAAAAGAAGAAGAAGAACCTTGAAGATAAGGATCCTGTAATGCTTAAGCCAAAACTTGAAAACTAGATTCCAAGATATAGGCTATGGTGGCTAAGAGAGAAGAGATTTTGAAGCTGCTTAATAAAGTTGAAACAAATCCAACTCAACCTCTTGCACCTTATTCTTAGACTATTTGTTGTATATATTAAATATTACATTATCTCTACATGACTAATTTGAACGAAATAATGATAAGTTGTATATAATCATAATAGTTCACCTTTATAAAAACTTTTTTACTTGACAATTAGAAAATATTTTTTTTTCAAAAACATCCATGCTTTATAAATATTTTACAACCAAAGAGAAATTTAAAAATCCCTAACTAAAGAGCAACTTACAAATCTCTAACTAACTATATCTCCAAAAAGAAGTAAGAGAGCCTAGGTTATAACTCATCTGAATTTGATTCCTTTAGCTATTTTTGTTTAACCTCCATTATACATTATATTATTTTAATGTTTGCAAGATAATATATTATAATCAAACCTGTCTGCGACCTTTACTTTTTACCAAGCTTTTTTAGGTGTCAAATCGTGGTATTTAATGCAATCCACTTTACATGCTCAGTTCATCCTATTGAGGTTGTCCTTGCTTACTACTTTATTGCAACAAAAAACCATATCCTCTCTTTCAAGTACATAAAGATTTTCCTACTTGCAGGAAAAGTCATTTTCAATCTACTGCTGGGACTGCTAAACATCAACAAATAACACATCTTTAGAGTACAACCACATTATTACGATCTAACCACAACTATACAGGAAATTTTTACCAACATACCACTCTTTTAACAATTAATTCCCATACTACTACCCATTTCAACTAATATTCTCAATATACCACCTTTCGGAAAAAAATTGAAAGTAGGAGGCTCCGCCCAATGGATGGGCGGATGTTCTTTATGTTACACAGCTTCCGCCCATTGCATTGGCGGAGCTGTTTAAATATCGTTTTTTTAATATAATATTAAAAATAAATAAAAATTACCATTAAATAAAAAATCAATATTAAAATTAATATTTAAAAATAAGTTTAAATTAAAATAAGTTTAAATTAAAATAAATGTTAATTATAGTAATAAATAAATACGGTTTCGCCACTACAATGGACAAAGGGTTTTATTATTTAAGTACGGTTCCACCAGTGCAATGGGCGGAGGCTCTCGTTATTTTATTATTTCAGTACGGCTCTACCACTGCAATGGGCGGAGAGTTTTATTGGTTTTATTATTTTATTATTTAAGTATGGTTCCTCCAGTGCAATGAGCGGAGGCTCTCTCAAATATTCGAACTTCGCATTTCTACTTAATTTGAACCGGCATATATCGGTATTTTCGAATATAATGCCCATATCACCAGAGACAAGGATATCTCCATTGTAATGAGCATCCACTATATATTGAGGTGTTTGAGACATGATGATTTCTTTGTGAACAAATATTTTGAAATGGGTTGGGTTGACGAAAAATTGTAGGAACAAGAGCTGCATTTAAATGATATATATTTTGTCTTTTGTAAACATATAATAATATTTATTCGTAGGAATATTGACTGGTCAATGGTCAAACTGACAAAAGCAACACATCCACCCATTGTAGATACAGAAGCATTTATGTGTGTAAAGGCTCCGCCCAATGAGAAGGAGGAAGCATTTATGTGGGTAAGGGTTCCACCCAATGCACCTACGTCATTGGCAGGTCAAATAACACTCTTCCGCCCATTGTATACACGGATGACAGATCAAAAAGCAACGCATATGCCCAAAGCATCAGCGGCGTGTCAGAAAAAGACAATGGTTCCGCCTATTGAGGGTGCGGATTCTGTAAACATGTGCATGCAACACAGTCTATGTACAAAGCATGCATGGCAAATTTATTTCTCCCAACCATTTACTTGTTTCCATTAACTATTTTGCATAAAACCATTCATTTTTTCTCTATAAATACTATTCGTTTTTTCATAATCTACATCAAACTCAATCTTTATCCGCTCTTTCTCATCATAATTCTACACCAAACTCAATTTTCCATAATGTCTCTGTTAACTTATGGAGAGGATCATCGAGGAACATTGTCAAACATACTCCAATATGTAAGTATTGAATATATTTACTTATAAAGTTTTTTTTTTAAAATTTTTAGAATATACTTCTGACATTAACCATCTTCTAATATTAACTATTTTCTTTTTTAGAATGAGAAAAAGTTTAGGCCTCGTACACACTCGTATGTGTCCGTAGACAAAATGATCCGTCCATATTTGATGCAAGCGGGCTTTGGGCACGTTATCAACATAACGTCATATGGTGTCGATAAAAAATGTATTCTCGCTTTATGTGAAAGATGGCGGCCAGAATCACACACATTCCATCTTCCTACCGGTGAATCCATAATCACCCTTGAAGATGTCCACATGTTGATGGGTTTACGTGTAAACGATGTGGCAGTGAATGGAAGAAAAAATGTCGACTACTCCATAACTCAAGAACTCTTGGGTGAAGAATTACCCGAAAGAGCTATAAAGGGTCAATTCGTCAAAATTACTTGGCTCTGGGAAAAATATGATGCATTTTACTTGAATGAAGATTCCACCATCAAACAAATTCATAAGAAAACTAGAATTTATATTTTATTGCTTTTCGCTAGTTTATTATTTCCTGACACTAATGGTAACACAATACATCTTATGTATTTACCATTATTAGCTGACTTTAATAAAATAGGTAGATACAGTTGAGGATCTGCAGTTTTATCGCTTCTATACAGAAACCTCTGTAGATGCGCTAGAAATGATGTTCATAATTTTGCTGGTTGTTCAACACTACTACAAGCTTGGGGATGGTCCAGGATGCCGAATCTAGCGCCTAGGAATCGTAATCCTTTTCACTTTCCGTACGCAACCAAGTAAGTTGAAACTACTCCTTTGTCTTAAACTTATTTACTATGTGAACAATATTTAAGTATTATTTATTTTTAGATGGTCTGCCTATGGGATGGATTACGAAAAGACTCCTCATCATTGTGTACCTGGCTATCGGACTTTCATAGATCATTTTGAAGAAGCTGATGTAATATTCTTAACCATAGATTACTAATAATTACTATTATCTTATATAGTTCGTTAAACTAATAACTGGTTTTTTAACAGTTTACATGGAGGCCCTATCTAGGACTTGATGATACCGATTTGGCTGATAGTCACGTGTGGAGTGTAAGTTCGGATGCGCCTAAGAGGGGGGGGGTGAATTAGGTTCTTTAAAACTTTTTCTGAATTGTATGAATATTTTTGCACGAGTTTCTTTTCTTTCTTTTTCTGATAAGTGATGAAAGCAGTAAATGCGGAAAGTAAAGAACATAGAGATGTATCCTGGTTCCCCTCACAGTCCGAGAGTACTCCAGTCCCCTTTCAACATGAAAGAGATTTCCTTATAGTTGGTAATTTGTACAAAGACTACCAAACAACCAAGAACAATGCTCTTGGATTTTTACTAAGACCACAAAGAGAACAATCCTCCCTAAGTGTCTTTCTTGTTTCCAACAATCCTGAAAACAAGGATACAATAGTTTGTTTGATTTGCATAAGAGTTTGAAAAATGAAAGAGCAATGTCAATCACTTGATTGATCTTTTCTATTCAATATGAAATTTAAGATGGAATACTCTTCTAAGTGCTCAAGAACAATTTTCAGTATGCATATGAAAAAGATGAACAGAAATCTTGAGTATAGAGAGTATGATCAAAAGAATAGAAAGTAATAGTTGTTAGTGATTGTTGTTGTATTTTCAAAATTCTAAACAAAAGATAATTTATAGTGTAGTAATACCTCTTCAATGAATCATAGCAATGTTTAAACTATTTTTACTAGAAAAAAGTATTTGAAAAGATACAAAGATTGCCATGAAAAGGTGTTACAAAAAGTTGCTGGAAAAATGAAAATTTTCAAAATCTGAAGCACAACAACCGGTTGCACTAAAGCAACAACTGATTGCTATAAAAGCAACGTTTAAAAATTTTGAAAAATATAACTATGAAAACCGATTGTCATTGAGGAGCAATCGGTTGCTCATAGGCCAACGTTCAAAAAATTTGAAAATAGAACACATGACAATCGATTGCTGCTAGATGACAATCAATTGTTTGTCAAAACAGAAACTTTTTGTTTTTTGACTGCAACCGATTGTCCTAGCATGACAATCGATTGCTTGTGTATAAAAATTAAAAAATCATTATTTTCAAAGATTTTAAGCAATTTAAAACATCCTTCTTCAATCATACATAGTATATACTCAAAATATTATTTTAATAAAGTAAATGCATGATTAAAAATAGTTTTGAGCACTAAGATTAAAAATAGTTTTGAGCACTAAGAGCATAATATCAAAATTTTCATATACCTTAAGCCATAAGTCTTGAAATGTTGATCTTGATCAATGAATCTTTGCTTGAGATAAATCTTCTATCTTGATCCATTCATTTTTGCATGCTAGCTTGTCTTCATCAAAACATTTGGAAAGCTTGATTTCACAGTCTCCCCCTTTTTGATGATGACAACCATTGCTTGAAGTTTGGAGTGCATCTTGGTTTTCTCTAATCAAGTTGTTTAAAAACTCCCCCTAAGTCAAAGACTCCCCCTTGAACTATTGCATGAGGGTTTTGAAGATTGCTTGCTTGCTGCAATTAGGGTTAGAGAAACACAAAAGAAACTACAAAGTCTTCCCCCCCTTTGTCATTAGCAAAAAGGAATGGGAAAGAAGATCATAAAAATTTTGCACATAGAAACAACATAGCATAAAAAAAAGCTTGCATACATAGATATAACAGAAACAAAGTGCACAAAACGAAAGGGATCACAATACATGAGGTGTCTTAAACGAAACTAGAAAAACGACATAAAACATAAGAACATAAAGTACTAAGAAATATAATAACTTAAAAAACTAATCATCCATGCCTTCAACAAAGTCTTCATCACCTTGATCTTCACCATCATTGCCTTCATTGGTTTGAGGTTGAATGAAAAAGGGTAATGATAGGGTTGAGCTTCATAAGGAGGGACATTTGTATGGGCATAGAGATGAGCAAATTGATTATTCATGTTGTTGTTCATTTATTGAAGGTAGTCAAAAACTTGATTGAAAGAGTTTTCCATTGGTTCTGGAGGTTGGTTTTGAAGTGGTTGTTCTTGTGGAGGTTGGTTTTGTGGAGGAGTATGAATGTATGTGATGGTTCTATTTATCAGATCAAATTTGACGCCGGTTTTGGTATTACATACTTTCTTCGGAGTGATTTCATGTTTGGGGTTAGTCATAGGCACCCTGTATTCACCAGACAAGGGAACATTGAACTTCTCAAACACAAGGGTAAGCCAGAAGCCATAAGGAAGAGCAGAAGCATTTTCATTATGTAGTTCCAAATGATGTAGAATCACATAAGACCGGTTGATTTGAATCCCATTCTTCATCGCATACAGAATCTGCATCTCACAATCATTGATATTGGAAATGTTTGAGAATTTTGGCATAACCACATACGCCAAAAAGTAGTGGATCAAACGATCATCAATAGTGAGAATTCCTGCAGACCAAGAGTTCCTCTTCAGAGTTCCACCAATAAGCCTTTGCCTTTTCTGAATAAAATCACGCTCGGGAATTCTTGCAATTCCATAGTAGAAGTCTCTTTTGCTGTAGCCAGGCAGATTTGCATTTGAGAGAAGTTTAATGCAAGCACCAACATGTGGAATACCCAAAGCTTCACCAAAATTCTGCACTGTGAGTTCTATAGGAACCCCTTTGATATTTGAGATCATGCATCCTCTACTAATGGTTAGATTGCTGTAGAAAATCCTAACCAAAGTGGGGTAAATGGGTCCATTAACACCAATTAACTTGTATATCCCTTGAGATCTAAATAATGCTGGAAAACTGAAGCATTTAGAATAGAAGTTGTCAAGATTACCGAACCTTGGTAGAAGAACCGTCTTCTTCTTAAAGTGAGACACAAATCTTTCCCTTTGGATTCTTGATGGAATGAGTTTGGAGACATCATCACCTTGAGATGAGGAAGAAGCTTTTCCCTTGCCTTTCTTTGATGTTGACATGGTGAGGGATGTGAGAATTGGAAGGGGAAAAGGGTATTTGGTGTTTTTAGAGTTTCTTGAGACAAAAGAGGATATATGAAGTTTTTAGGTTTTGGTTGGGCTTTTATAGATGGATAGGCATTCAATGGATAGGTAAGGCATTTAATGAATTAGTCAAGACAATAAAGACTTGTAGCATAGAGATTCTTGAGTGTGTGGCTATCCAAAATATTGTCATAAGAAAAGACTAAGCATTAAAAAGTTGTTGACCAAACACTTAAAACATTCAAAAAGAGAATAAAAATCTGGTACAAAATAAATAATAGTAATGGCAATGGAAGAGAAAGGATAAAGGAGAGTGTAACTGAAAAAAAATAAAAAAATTCAAAATTTTGAACTGTGCAATCGATTGTTGTTTTATGACAACCGATTGCACCCTTTGAAAAATTCAAACAGGGGCGAAAAAAGTGATTAGCAACAACCGATTGTAACTCTATGACAACCGATTGTCATTAGTGAAAAAGTGAAAAAATACTTAATTTTTTGGGGATTTTATGGTCATATATCAAAAATTTAGTAATAAAAACATGGATCATGATATATTACCATAAAGTTAAGATTAAGATCATAGCCATGTACCTTAATTAGATAATGTCATTTTCGTCCAAGATACCTAGCTCTCTTCGGATCTTGAAGAATGGTTCTCTTGCCAACGGTTTAGTGAAGATATCTGCTAGTTGATTATGCGTATCCACGAAGGTGACTTCGACATCTCCTTGAAGTACATGATCACGAAGAAAGTGATGTCGAATGTCGATATGCTTTGTCTAGAATGCATCACAGGATTTTTTGTAATGTTGATTTCACTTGTGTTGTCGCATCGGAGTGGAATGCATCCAAGGTCGAGTCCGTAGTCACGGAGTTGTTGCTTGAGCCATAGAATTTGCGCACAGTAACTACCCTCTGCAATGTATTCTGCCCCGGCCGTACTAAGAGCTACACAAGCTTGTTTCTTGCATGCCCAAGAGACTAATGCATTTCCCAAAATGTGACAAGTGCCACTTGTGCTTTTTCTATCTGTTTTACATCCTGCATAATCAGCGTCAGAATAACCAATTAAATTGCATATATCACCTTTTGGGTACCATAGGCCGACATTGGTTGTTCCTTTGAGATATTTCATGATTCTTTTTACCGCCATAGGGTGAGATTCCTTCGGGTTTGCTTGAAATCGTGCACACAGACATACACTGAACATGATGTCAGGACGACTTGCCGTCAAGTATAACAGTGAGCCAATCATGCCTCGATATTTAGTAATATCAATGGAAATACCGGATTCATCTTGATCAACATAAGTACCGGAGCCCATTGGCGTGTGCGTTGATTTGCAATTATCCATATCAAACTTTTTCAAAAGTTCCTTGCAATATTTTGATTGATTGATGAAGATACCATCTTTCAGTTTCTTAATTTGCAATCCAAGGAAATAGTTCATCTTGCCCATCATAGACATCTCAAATTCTCCTTGCATCATCAACGAGAATTCTTCATACAAATCTTTGTTAGTTGAACTAAATATAATATCATCGACATAGACTTGTACTAATAAAGTGTTACATTTGATCTTATTTATGAACAAGGTCTTATCCACTTTACCTTTCTCTCAAAACCTTTTTCACATAAGAATGTACTGAGTCTGTCATACCATGCTCTAGGTGCTTGTTTTAAGCCATAAAGAGCTTTTCTCAACTTAAATACATGTGAAGGATTCTTGAAGTCTTCAAAGCCCGGGGGTTGTTTGACATAGACTTCTTCATTGATGTAGCCATTTAAGAATGCGCTTTTGACGTCCATTTGGTAAATCTGAAAATTCAATGAACAAGTGTAAGTAAGTAAAACACTGATAGCTTTTAACCTTGCAACCGGAGCGAAAGTTTCTTCAAAGTCAATTCCCTCTTCTTGGTTGTATCCTTGGGCTACCAATCTTGCTTTGTTTCGGACAATTATACCGTTCTCATCAAGTTTGTTTTTGAACACCCATCTTGTACCTATGATGTATTTGTCACTTGGTCTAGAAACAAGTTCCCAAACTTGATTTCTCTCGAACTGATTTAATTCTTCTTGCATAGCAATCACCCATTGGTCGTCTCCTAATGCGTCATCGACTTTGGAAGGTTTGATTTGAGAAACGAACGACATGTTCAAGCAAGCATCTTTGAGGTTCAATCTTGTTGAAACGCCTTGACTGATGTCACCGATGATTTTATCAATAGGGTGATCTCTATGGGTTCTCCATTCCTTAGGTAGATCATTGACATTTTATTCTTCCGGAATTTATTCTTCTTGTTGTTCCAATTGATTCTCATTGTTGGTCTTGGAGCCATCTTCTTGAGGAATATCTAAAATCTCATCATCATTATTTAAAACAATAGTATCCTCCTCGGAGGGGTTAGATTCATCAAATGATACATGCATAGATTCCTCAATAGTTAAAGTTCTTTTATTGTAAATACGATAAGCTTTACTAGATAAGGAGTATCCAAGAAAAATACCTTCATCCGATTTTTCATCAAACTTACCAAGGTTGTCTTTGTTGTTGTTAAGGACAAAACATTTGCATCCAAAGACATGAAAGAATGAAATATTTGGTTTCCTTCCTCGAAAGAGT
This sequence comes from Vicia faba, assembly GCA_948472305.1. Taxonomy (NCBI): domain Eukaryota; kingdom Viridiplantae; phylum Streptophyta; class Magnoliopsida; order Fabales; family Fabaceae; genus Vicia; species Vicia faba. The sequence continues at coordinate 85,822 of CATIWC010002773.1, read as the reverse complement.
TCATACGGAGTCTTCTTCAAGATAGGTCGAATATTAACTCTATTGCTTACAAAGCATGTCGTGCTTACAGCATCCGCCTAAAAGTATTTTGGAAGGTTTGAATCACTAAGCATTGTCCTTGCAAGTTCAATAAGAGACCTATTCTTCCTTTCTACAACTCCATTCTGTTGAGGAGTCCTTGGTGCTGAGAAATTATGTGATATTCCATGTTCTTCACATAAATCTTCAAAGGAGGAATTCTGGAATTCTCCACCATGGTCGCTTCTTATGGAGGCAATAGATAGTGACTTCTCATTTTGAATTTGCTTTGCATATTTCTTGAACGCCTTGAATGCATCATTTTTCTGCACTAAAAAGAGTGTCCAAGTATATCTAGAAAAGTCATCAACAATAACTAGAGCGTATACATTACCTCCGAAGCTCCTCGTTCTAGAAGGGCCAAACAAGTCCATATGAAGCAATTGTAGTGGCCTAGTAGTGGACACCACATTCTTGGATTTGAAAGTTGATTTTGTTTGCTTTCCCTTTTGACATGCATCGCAAAGTCTATCTTTGATGAACTTTATCTTAGGCAGTCCAATAACAAGGTTATGCTTAATCAATTTGTTTAAATGCTCCATATGAATATGAGCGATTCTTTTGTGCCATAGCCATGAGTCGTTGTTGTTTGCCATGAGACATTTAACCTTCAAAGACAAATCGTTAAGGGAAATCATAAAAATATTATTTACTCTTTTACCTTTAAGTTTAGCCTCATGTGTGACTTCATCTTTTATCAAACATTCATCTTTAGTGAACTTGATCTTGAAGCCTTTGTCACATAGTTGGCTAATACTTAGAAGATTATGCTTTAGTCCTTCGACATAAAGAACATATTCAATTGATGTGAAAGGTGGACCACCAACTTTGCCTATTCCAAGAATCTTTCCTTTGTTGTTATCTCCATACGTCACATAACCCTTGGCCTTAAGCGTTAGATGTGAAAATTTGTCGATATCTCCCGTCATATGCTTGGAACAACCACTATCGAGGTACCATAGATTTGAAGTGGTTGTCAAGCTTACCTACAAAACAAGATTAGGTTTTGTTAGGTACCCAAGTTGCTTTGGGTCCTTCATAATTAGTTCCTTTCTTAACCCACACATAATGCTCATTTGACATGCCAAAGTTTCTAACATAACAAGCATTATGTGTGTATCCTTGAATACCACAATAAAAACAAGTAGATTCAAATTTACTTCTATATCTAGAAGGATAAGATTTCTTCTTAGAGGGTATTTTCTTTTTAGGATAGTGATGAACTATTTTGGGAGTGATTTCTTTCTCTTTGGTTGGTTGATCACTAGCCTTGACAAAGATGGTTTTGTGGGTACTTGGTTTTGAAAATTTTGAGTATCCAAGACCACTTTTGTCATTTGAGTATCTTTGTTGGCTAAGAATACCTTCCAATCCAATTTGTCCTTTTTCATACCTTTCAAGAACCCTTTTCAATTGGACAATTTGGAAAGAGAGAGATTCACACTTTGTGCATACAAAATTCTGTTTTTCATCACTAACTTTTTGCTTTTCATCTTTGAGATCTTTTTCAATAGATCCACATTTTTCTTCCAACGATGAAATTTGTTTCTTTTGTGATGAGATAGTTTTGTACAGAATTTTGCATTCATTTAATAGTTCATTTATAGCACCTTGTGCATCACTATCAAAAAGATAGAATACGTTACTAACCTCATCATCTTCGCTTTCGGAGTGGTGTGAGGCCATTAATGCAAGATTGGCATTTTCGTCGCTATCGGAGTCGGATGACGAACTCAGTTCAACATCTTCCCATGCAACATATGCTTTCTTATCTTTTGATTCCTTCTTGCCTTTGTAGCCACTTTTCTTTGAAAGTTTTGGACAGTCCGGTTTGATGTGACCTTGTTTACCACATTCATAGCAAGTAACTTCTTGTGTTGATGATGATCCTTCCTTCTTCTTGAAGTGTTTCTTCTTATTTGAGTGCGAGAAAGCTTTGTCATTTTTACCAAAGAATTTTCCAAGTCTTCTAACGAGAAGCATGAAGTTTTCATCTTCATCATGATTATCTTTCTTTTCGTCTTCCTTGGAGTCAATCTTCAAGGCAATGTTCTTAGACTTCTTTTCTTGATTTTCACGCTTTTCCAATCTACCAAGTTTTGTCTCGTATTCTTGAAGTTTTCCGAACAAGGTTGCGGATGTCATAGTAGCGAGACTCTTCTTTTCTGAGATTGCCGTTACCTTTGGTTGCCATTCTCTAGTCAAGGATCTGAGCACTTTTAGGTTCAATTCATCATTAGTCAGTGTTTTGCCAAGTGCCCTTAGATGATTTGTTAGATGCACAAATCTCTTTTGTAAATCAAGAATGGATTCTCCGGGTTGCATGCGGAACAATTCATATTCTTGACTTAACGTATTAAGTCTCGATCTCTTAACTTCAGTTGTTCCTTCATGTGTTTCAACCAGTGTATCCCAAATTTCTTTTGCCGTTGTGCATGCTGAGACACGGAAGAATTCATCCATACTAAGTGCGCTTTGAAGGAGGTTTATTGCCTTTTTGTCATACAAGACCTTTTTTTTATCATCATCATCCCATGTAGTTTTAGGCTTTGATGAACCAACGTCATTTACTACAGTTACCGGAACAAAAGGGCCATTTTGGACAACATCCCATATTTCTTCTCCTTGTGTTCTAGATGAGCCTTCATACAGATCTTCTAGAAATCAAAATATTCACCACAGAATAGAGGAGGCTTGTTGCTACTGCCACCGTCTCTGAACACAGAAATGTTGTTTGTGGAAGCCATTCTGGATCTAGTAGGAACAGGTTACCTATAACCTGCTCTGATGCCAATTGTAAGTTCAGATGCGCCTAAGAGGGGGGGTGAATTAGGTTCTTTAAAAAAATTTCTGAATTGTATGAATATTTTTGCACGAGTTTCTTTTCTTTCTTTTTCTGATAAGTGATGAAAGCAGTAAATGCGGAAAGTAAAGAACATAGAGATGTATCCTGGTTCCCCTCACAGTCCGAGAGTACTCCAGTCCCCTTTCAACATGAAAGAGATTTTCTTATAGTTGGTAATTTGTACAAAGACTACCAAACAACCAAGAACAATCCTCTTGGATTTTCCACTAAGACCACAAAGAGAACAATCCTCCCTAAGTGTCTTTCTTGTTTCCAACAATCCTGAAAACAAGGATACAATAGTTTGTTTGATTTGTATAAGAGTTTGAAAAATGAAAGAGCAATGTCAATCACTTGATTGATCTTTTCTATTCAATATGAAATTTAAGATGGAATACTCTTCTAAGTGCTCAAGAACAATTTTCAGTATGCATATGAAAAAGATGAACAGAAATCTTGAGTATAGAGAGTATGATCAAAAGAATAGAAAGTAATAGTTGTTAGTGATTGTTGTTGTATTTTCAAAATTCTAAACAAAAGATAATTTATAGTGTAGTAATACCTCTTCAATGAATCATAGCAATGTTTAAACCATTTTTACTAGAAAACAATATTTGAAAAGATACAAAGATTGCCATGAAAAGGTGTTACAAAAAGTTGCTGGAAAAATGAAAATTTTCAAAATCTGAAGCACAACAACCGGTTGCACTAAAGCAACAACCGATTGTTGTAAAATCAACGTTTAAAAAATTTGAAAAATATAACTATGACAACCGATTGTCATTGAGGAGCAATCGGTTTCTCATAGGCCAATGTTCAAAAAATTTGAAAACAGAACACATGACAATCGATTGCTGCTAGATGACAATCGATTGTTTGTCAAAACAGAAACTTTTTGTTTTTTGACTGAAACCGATTGTCCTAGCATGACAATCGATTGCTTGTGTATAAAAATTGAAAAATCATTATTTTCAAAGATTTTAAGCAATTTAAAACATCCTTCTTCAATCATACATAGTATATACTCAAAATATTATTTTAATAAAGTAAATGCATGATTAAAAATAGTTTTGAGCACTAAGAGCATAAGATCAAAAATTTCATATACCTTAAGCCATAAGTCTTGAAATGTTGATCTTGATCAATGAATCTTTGCTTGAGATAAATATTCTATCTTGATCCATTCATTTTTGCATGCTAGCTTGTCTTCATCAAAACATTTGGAAAGCTTGATTTCACATGGAGTGCAAAAACATTTATCATTTGTTTTACTACAGTTGAAATGCATCATACTGATCGGGTAAAACTCCAATTTGGCATTAATGCAAGGCATACCAGATGCTCCACAATGCATGGAGGAGTATCACAAAAGTGTGGTGAACGACCAATGGGCATATAACAATTGGAAAGATTATTACAAACAGGAGCATCGTCAATGGCATAACCACGAAGATAAAGTCTTACAAGGAGATGTCATGTCAGAAGAATGTAAACCGAGTAAGGAATACATGGAATGGTATAAGTCTGTTACAAATTTGTATCTGTCACCAAATAACTTCTTATTTGACCCTCGTAATTTTCCAACATCTTCAAACGTTCAACACACCAGACCATCATCAAGCACTTACACCCAACAACCATTCATGAGCAACCAAGAATCTTTCTTCCCAACATAACCATCTTTTACCCAACAACCTTTCTTCCCAACATAACCACCTTTTACCTCAAGCCAACAATACCATCAACAAAACCTTTCATCTAACCCCACCCAATGAGGCACCCAACAACAATATCCTTCATCTAATTTCATCCAATGGGGCATCCAACAACATAATCCTCCACCTAACCCCATCCAATGGGGAACCCAACAACAATATCCTTCATCTAACCCCACCCAATGGGGCACCCAACAACAATACTCACATCTTATCCAGTCAACATCAACCAGTCTACCACAAACATCATTAACACTACAAACCCCACATGATCCCAACTATCAGATACCCCAACAACAAATTTCTATTTCCCGGCCACAACAATTTATCTCCCAAGATTGTTACCAACCCTTAATAAATAGCACAATGTCTTCTAATCCCATACCAAATTGGAATTGGGAGGGAACCAGATTAAGTTATGGCAGTGCAGTCGAGACAAACTATACCAATGAGGACATGATTGAGGAATTTTTAATGGGTAGGTGTGACACGGGACCTTCAACTCAACCACAAAATGAAGAAGGCAATCGCAGAACAGGCCAACATACAAGACGAGCATCGGCTTGTGGAACTCACCAATGATTGATACGACCCAGTCAAAATCGACAGTAGATGTATCTTCTCTATTGAATCTTTGTTTAATTATAGTGGAATTATATAATTTAAAAATGAAAAAAATTAATTCAAGTAAATTAGTGAAATTTTTGTTTAATTATAGTGCATTTTGTTTAATTATAGTGTATTTTGTTTAATTATAATGTATTTTGTTTAATTGTAGCAACTTAATTTAAAAATAAAAAAAACGTTAGCACTCTTCCGCCCATCCAATTGGCGGATCCTCTCTAATTTTTAAAGCTTCCGCCCAATGCTTCAGCGGATTGGAAAAAGTTCTCACTGCTCCGCTCATTCACTTAGCGGATGTGTTGTGGCAAAAAAAATTTTGTTTGAAAAGAGGATAGATTGAGATTATTGAGTGAAGAGTGTAAGACAATAAAAAATTCACTATACATATCTTAATTACTACTTTAACATGTTTTTTTTTTTTGTTGGCACTAACAATTTCATTAAAGTTTAATATATTTGTTGTAAGTCATTTCTAACTTCCAATTGAAATATTACTCCTTAAACATTAGTTGGATTTTACTCCTTAAACATTGGTTACTCCTTGACCAATTATAAAAATAAACATACAAATATTTTTAATTTAACAATAGTTTAATATTGCTTTTGACATTTTGCAACAAATTCTCTTCAAACTGCCAATTCGAGTCATTCATTATCCTCATCAGTCCAATTAACTCCTCATGGCAAGAACATAGTTAATGAACTGACATGACATTGAATATGTCCATCTCTATTTTGTTCCCTTAATTCAATGAGATTGTACCTGCAGCAATATGCATATGATTCTATGTTGTCAATGCAATACTCTCTTTTCCTATTCTTACAGATTTTATTATCCAAGTTCCATACCCTTTCAGATTTCTGCAACAGTTCAAGAAGAGAGATTGGAATCTGAAAAATCAGGTAAATCTATTTCATCTAGATAATTTGGTTGTTGAGCTATTTGGACATTTATGATGTTGAGCTATCAAGATTATTTGTTGTTATTTAATAAGTGTTGGGCTGTCTTTAATGTTAAAAGTGTGAATGAAATACTTTATGAAATGTCATGGGACATCATTAGCATTTGTGACTTGATTTACCTTTTCTTTTTTACATTTTTTCTGTTGTTGCAGCAATTGGGTCAGGTGTTTTTTCTTTGTTGTGTTTGTTTACAAATGAGCTGAGTTATTTTTGCACGAAATTGAATAACAAATTAGACAACAATTACAACGGTTAATGTAGTTCAAGTACATGGTTAATTATGTTTAGTAGATGTTTAATGATAGGATCCCACATGAGAACCTTGGCTCATAAAATCTCCGATAAGTACGTTGTCCCCTCCCGAGGCCCTACACAATTCAGATGTGAGTATATTTTTTGTTGAATGACTTTTGTGCATTAATGCAGCCTTTCCATTTAAAATCTTAGACCATTTTGAAGTGTTACATATTGATATGGACCATGAAGATCTACTCTATTTGATATGGACTAAAAGCAATGAGTGATGTGCATTTTCTACTTAAAATGAACTTCATATCTACATTTAAAATGTGAAAACCTTCATCTGCAAATGGTGTTAGAGACCAACGTATTTCTCTTTTTGATAGTAGATATGTCATCTATGCTTCATTGGAGAAGAAATTATTTACTGCTCAGCTTCGACAGTGGCACCCTATTCTCAATTATGGTCTATAGTTTATGATTTCTATGCCGTGTCTTTTTTAACATTATTGGAATATACATATATAATTTATTTTCATGTGAATTTGTGTCTCTCTTTTGAAATTGTGTCTCTCTTAATTATGGTTTTGATTTAGAGAAAATTTCTTGCACATGTGTGTATTCTCCTTTATTATTTCGTCTCAGTTAAACTAACTTTAAATTGAAGACAAAGTATATAACAAAAGCTTAATATAAGATAAGTGACAAGTAGTATAGCTTACCATATTTATGTATACTACGTTAAGATATAAGTATTTTTCTTTCTTTATTTTTGTTTTATTTTATAAGGGTTTTGTTTTAACCATATGATATGAAGCTAATAATCTCCACACTAAGTTCGAAAAGGACAACAATTTTGATGGATTTAAAAATCAGCATTAGAAAGGTTTGTCTTCACTTAAACTAAAATTACAACCAAGTAACATGAAATAGAGATGATATGCTTGATACTGATAGATGAGCTCATGTAAAAAATAGATAAAAAAGAGTTTTTCTAACTTATAAACCTGTGATGAAATATGGTTAATATTTTGATTTTTTAAAATAAAATTAAGTAAAAGATAGTAATGAATAAACTAAAAAATAAAAATTATTTTCATATTAATATTAATTAAAAACACAATAATAATGTAGAAACTTTTACATTTAAACAAAATACTCTACTATTAATTAAAACCACTATAATAATGTAAAAACTTTTAAATTAAAGATTACTTACATATTAACATTAATTAAAAGACGCTATGATAATGTCGAATTATTTTTATTATCTTTCGATTCTTCTATGGACATTATTTGAGTAGTGTAAATCTTGTCCAAAAAAAAGTGAATGGTGTAAACTGGTTTAAGGTTCACTCTAACTAGTACCAATTATTTATGTTTATGTATAGATAGAAACACAATTTTAATATTTATAAATCAATAATTTTCTTTTAGAAAAATTACAGTATAATATTTTTCCGATATTTAATATCAATATATATCATCTTTCCATCGTATTTTGCAATATACTCGTGTTCAACAAAAAAAAAAAAGGAGAATTCTGGACACTATGTATTATTTTTTTTAAAGGGTGCAAACTGAATTGGTACCGTGTATTTTGTAATTTTGTTTACGTTTATTGCAAATATTTCCGCAGATTTATCATTTCATGTGAATTTTCTTGCAGACTCTGCTTAGCGTTTTGCCTAAGATAATACAACATAATTTATAAAAAAAAAAAATTTATCATAAAACATCAAATCTACAAAAAAATTAAAATTAAAAAAAATACAAACGTGCCAATTCGATTGGTGTCTATTTAAATATAATAGAAGTGCTAGTTGTCTTAACCAGTACAAATATCACTCGAGTTGTTTTCTCATGCCTTTCTCTACACAAATACCATCTGAATTTCAACACAGTGAATACTCTAAAAAAAATTATTCGCAATGAGTAAGATAAAACTCTACAAAATGATGAGTACAGTACAAGTACATTAATATAGACTTGAGTACAGTACAAGTACATTAATATATTTATAGGTTTTAAATTTTATTATTATATTCACATGTTAATTTATTAATTTCATCTAAACCATAACATTCTTGAACTTTTCTTATGAAAAACTTAATAGGAAATGATAAATTATAATTAATAAATTACTTTTTATTAGAAATGCAAAGAAACAGTTTGTGTACTTAGATATCTATAGAATAAGGGTATGGTATGGGTTTTTGTAGGAGTATTTTTCAAACAAGAAATGAGGAATACTGGTACTATAATATCCTACCAAACACTAATTAAGATCCTTTATATTTCTTTGTTATTATAGTTTTGTGTGTATAAAGCACACATATCTAAGATATGTGACATCCTCCCTCAAATTCTATTTATAAGAAATAATTTAATTTTTAAATTTATTTAAGGATTGGAGGGAGTATAATTTATGAGGAATGTTAACATGTGTCTTAGTATAATTTTTAAATTCATATAAGGATTAAATAGAGTAATTTTATTTTGGAAATTATATATTACATTAATTATAAATATATGATTAATTATTTTTAATTATTTTTTCAAGACAAACTTTTTAATAATTTTTTTTTTAACATATGCACAAGTTAGCATTACTCTTAATATTTATTTGATTTTGTTCTGGACTGGGCCCGACAGGCCCAAAAGCATTACTAAGACCCAGTCCAAAGGGACTCACTAAGGACCACACTGGGCAAAAGGGGTCACGTCCATGCCCGACACCCTGATGTCCACCTCGACATCTCGGTGTCCAACCCCACGATGAAGTCATGCTCGACCGCCTGCCGTCCAGCTCTATGTCCTGGATCCCAGCTCGACACTCGCTGTCCAGCTCGAGGTCTTGGCGTCGAGCTCGGCACCGTGCTGCGCAGCTCGACATGGTCTCGAGCTAACTTGCTAGGGCAGACTTAGTCCACCATTGCCCCAACGATACTCCGGAAAGACCGCGTCTCCGTCCGCCCGCACTTCATGCAGCATATCCAGGAAGGGGACCACGTGCTGGTCCCCACTACCCACGTAGAACCTGGCAGTTCCTCCATTGGGCCAAATCCGCCCGGCCCAATGAAGGAACCTTGGCCCAGCGCTGGGGGCTATAAATACCCTCTGTTTCCAGAGGGTCAGGTATTGATCATTCTAACCTCAACTATATTATCTGCTAGTACTCCCACTGACTTAAGCATCGGAGTGCCTTGCAGGTACCCCCCCCTCCTCGTTCAAAAAGCCTTCAGCTCGGAGCAGCCGTGACAGTCCAAACCTTCTGATCAGGTCAGATCAGTGGCGCCGTCTGTGGGAAAAAGCTTCCCCGTCTAACGAACAGTTTCAAAGACCAAAGCTCAAATCCATTCACTGTCATGGCCTCTCCAACTCGTGAAGAACAACACACCCGTGTTGTCGACGCCAACAACGGTCCCGCGGACAAGAATGGGCAGCTGGACATTCCCAGTGGTGCCGGCCATAATGCCGTTCCCGTGACAACCGCCCCTGGACCTTCCACCCGCAGGGACGGGAACACTGCGTCCTCCTCGACAACTCCTCCAAGACTCGAAGACGACCCGGAAGCCCTCGCCTACCGCAGAGCTGCCCGGTTCCATGAAGTCCCAGTTCCTGCCGGGGCAGATGCCACGACTCAGGCACTGTTCGCGGCCATCAACCAAACGAATTCCCTCCTGTTCGCCCAAGGAGAAAGGCTAAGGGCACTTGAAAACGATCGACGCCCCCCGAGGATACATCAAAGGCCACCATCTCCACCTCCTCGGGTCGCAGAAGTTCGACACCCTACTCCCCCGCGAAGACATTACAGGGAGAACTCCAGGAGCCCCTCTCCCCCACCAAAGCAGAGGCGGCCCCAGTATGAAAGACAGCCCGTCATTCCTGCCGGAGAGCCCAGTCGCGACCCATCAAGGCACGACAGGAGGCACAACAGAGACGGGCATGTGACCTTCACCCACCGAGCATCACGCTCGAGGGAGTCTCAGCACGACCAGCGTGCCAGACATCACTACAGGACCCCTTCTCTTTCTCCAGAAAGGAGCGATGAGGACGACCCCCGCGGTCCCCTGTCGCAGGCAATCATGGACGCACCTATTCCACCGGGCATGGAGAAGCCCCCACACCTAAAGGAGTATGATGGAGTGGCGGACCCAGTCGACCACATTGACGGGTTCGAAGCCATGCTCCACTATCACAATGTCGGGGGGCCCATTAAGTGCCGTCTCTTCCCAACAACTCTCAGGAAGGCGGCCATGGATTGGTACAAAGGACTTGCCCCGGGCTCCATCACCTCGTGGAGGAACTTGAAGAATCAGTTCATCAGTTCCTTCACGGCTTCTCGTCGCCACCCAAAGACTGAGGCAGCCCTCGAGGCCATCATTCAAAGACATGATGAGACCTTGAGGGAATTCATCAACCGCTTCAACCGGGAAGCAATACAGGTCCCCTGCGCGGACCATATGAAGAGGTATTTGCTGGAGAGGGGCCTCCTCCCCGGCACAGAATTCAGGAAAGCTGTGGGCATTGAGCCACCTGCAACTTTTGATGCTCTCCTCGACAAAGCTCGAGCGTATATGGACTACGAGGAGAGAGAAGCTGCCAACAGGGCACGAGACTCCAGGGCCCGCAACCATGGAAGCAGCTCGAGACAAGACCCTCCTCCCCGACGCACCGGAGAAAAGAGGAAGGAAGACAGACCCCGGGAGGTCCGGGAACAAAGGGGCCCCTCGGGCCGGTTTACTGAGTACACTCCGCTCACGGCTTCCCGCGAGCGTATTCTGGCGGAGTGTGCAAGCACAGATTTTAAAGACGGTGGCGTCAAGCGTCCCCGACCAGCTCCTGCCAAACCAGGAGTAGACAAAAACAAATATTGTCAGTACCATAGGAGTCATGGTCACTTGACAGAGGACTGCATCCACCTGAAGGATGCTATTGAAACCCTCATCAAAGGGGGGAGACTGGCACAGTACAGGAGAAACGACGCTCCCCGTCGTGAAGCCCGCGAGGCAAAGGAGCCCGAAGAAGATGCCCGGCCATCTGACGAGTCGGTGCCAATCCAGACCGCCTTCTCGGTAACCAGGCCCGAGGATTTCGAACTGCCCGAGCTCCTGCATGAGCCCCTGACTACGCACAGCAGGTGGGAATACTTCCCCTCCGCCATGGTCATCAACGGGGGCGGGTTCAGCGACCTCACCATCAACTCAGCCAAGAGGAAGTTGGACGAACTGGTCGACAAAGCTCCTCCTCAAACTGTGACTTTTGAAATGGTAAGGGGCAGATCAGAGCCTATCACATTCTACTTGGAAGAGCTCCCCGGCGGAGCACCGAACGCAGTCATCCCCTTGCTGATAAGGGCGAAGATGGCCAATTTCGACGTGCATCGCATCCTGGTCGACGAAGGGAGTTCCGTCGACGTGATGTACACTCAGCTGTTCCGGACCTTACAACTGGACGACTCTCATCTGTCTCCATATATAGGTTCGGACCTTCAAGGCTTCAACGGCTCGACGTCCAAACCTTGGGGATATGTCGAGCTCCTCGTGACATTCGGGGAAGGAACTGCTACAAGACAGGTGAAGGTCCGCTTCCTCGTCATTGACTGCCCATCCCTGTACAATTGCATCCTGGGGAGGCCAACATTGGCGGAACTGACAGCGGTCCCCTCAACTGTCCACCTAAAGATGAAGTTCTATACCAAGAGGGGGAGGGTAGCTACCATCCAGGGCGACCTCGCTGCTGCCCGCCGGTGCTTCAACGCCGCTTCAAGGGGCCGGGATACTGTCGACGTAGGCCCCAGCACTAGGCCCATCAAGAAGACAAAGCAAGAGCCCGACAGAGCATCTCCTGAGGCAGAAGTTCAGAAGGCTCCACCAAAGGTCGACTCCATTGCGCTCGACGCCCGTTTTGACCAAGACGAGCCGGCCAGCAGCGAGCAAATCCCCCTCCGACCTATTCCGGACGGTGATTTCGAACTCGTTCCCCTCGGAGCAGACCCGACCAAGGGAGTGAAGATTGGCAAAGACCTCCCCGACCTGGCCAGGAAGCAAATCAAGGCCTGTCTGCGCGAGAATGCTGATCTCTTCGCCTGGAGCGCTGCAGAGATGCCCGGACTCGACCCTGAGGTCGCCTGTCATCACCTCGCCATTGATCCAGCCGCCAAGGCAGTAGTACAACGTAGGCGTAGGCAGTCTCCAGAAAAAACGGAGGCTGCTGAAAAAGCTGTAAAAGACCTCCTAGAGGCAAATTTTATTTCTGAAGCCCGGTATTCCACCTGGCTGTCAAATGTTGTACTTGTCAAAAAGAATAATGGAAAATGGCGAATGTGTGTTGATTATACCGATCTCAATCGGGCTTGCCCGAAGGATGCTTTTCCTCTACCAAACATTGATATGATGGTCGACAACTCGGCCGGCTACAAAACTTTGTCGTTCATGGACGCTTACTCGGGATACAATCAAATCCCAATGGCTCCGGGCGACAAACGCTGCACGGCGTTCATGACCAGCTCGGGCAACTATTACTACAACGTAATGCCCTTCGGACTAAAGAACGCCGGCGCGACGTACCAACGCATGATGAACAAAGTGTTCAACAAACAGATAGGCGACATGCTCGAGGTATACATGGACGACATGATCGTCAAATCTCGAGCAGACACCGATCACGCAGCTCATCTCAAGACTGTCTTCGCCCAAGCAAGACAATGCAAAATGAGGTTCAACCCGGAGAAGTGCACATTTGGGGTTAAGGCAGGAAAGTTCCTCGGATTCTACCTAACAGAACGAGGCATTGAAGCCAACCCCGACAAGTGCCGAGCATTCGCCGACCTCCCGACTCCAACGTCGAAGAAGTCGATACAGATAATGAACGGCATGTTGACATCACTTTCACGCTTCGTCGCGAAATCCGCTCAGCACGCCCTTCCCTTTTTCAAACTCCTACGAAAGGAAGCAGCCTTCGAATGGACCGAAGAATGCGAACACACACTTCGCCATCTGAAGCAGAGCCTGTCTCAACCACCCGTGCTATCTCGACCAGATGACAACGAGCCGCTTTACCTATACTTGGCAGTTTCAAACGAAGCCATCAGCGCAGCTCTTGTCCGCGAGACTCCCGACGGGCAGAAACCTGTTTATTTCACGAGCAAAGCCTTACAAGGCCCCGAGAGCAGGTATCAACAGATAGAAAAGGTTGCACTGGCCCTCGTCAACGCTGCGAGGAGGCTCAGACACTACTTTCTAGCACACATCATCGTCGTGCGAACCGATCAACCGGTGAGACAACTCCTGGGTCGGCCAGATATGGTGGGCAGAATGCTTAAGTGGTCCCTGGAACTCTCTGAATTCGACATTCAGTACGAGAGCAGGAAAGCCCTGAAAGCACAAGCCTTGGCCGACTTCGTCGCCGAGATGACCTCTAACGACATTCCCCCGGGAAAGGAACACAAGTGGACCATCTTCGTCGACGGAGCCTCCAGCTCGTCTGGAAGCGGCGCAGGGATCCTCCTGGAAAACGAAGAAGGGGTGGTAATCGAGCACTCCTTGGTTCTCTCCTTCCCGACATCAAATAACCAGGCAGAATACGAAGCCCTGCTCGCAGGACTGAGATTAGCCGAGGACCTAGGAGCCCGCGAAGTTCAAATTTACACCGACTCCCAGCTCGTCGCTTCCCAAGTACAGGGAAGCTACCAGGCCAAGAATGACAACCTCATTGAGTACTTGAACTTAGTCAAAAAACACATGGCAAAGTTCGTACGAGCAGAAATCTCTCATGTTCCCCGCGAGCAGAACACGAGGGCGGACATACTGTCCAAACTCGCGAGCACACGAAAGAAAGGCGGAAATAAATCCGTCATCCAGGAATCCCTGGCACGGCCGAGCATCGAACCACCCTCGACTACGATCGAGGTTCATGCTATCGGGGACGCCACGTCCTGGATGACCCCAGTCTATAATTTCCTTACAAAGGGAGAACTCCCGACGAACCAGGCCGACGCAGCCACAATAAAGCGGCGAGCATGTTCTTACGTTGTTCTCGAACAGAAACTGTACAGAAGGGGATTCTCCATTCCCCTCCTGAAATGCATTGACGAGTCCTCCATCCCCGATGTATTGCGGGAGATACACGAAGGTATCAACGCCCAGCACATGGGCGGTAAATCCTTGGCGAGGAAGGCCCTCCGAGCAGGATACTACTGGCCGACGATGCAACAGGACGCCAAGGAACACGTGAAAAAATGTGACAAGTGCCAGAAGCACGGGGATATGCACCTCGCTCCCCCACACGAGCTGAGCACATTGTCATCCCCATGGCCGTTCGCCTGGTGGGGCATGGACATCCTCGGACCCTTCGTGCAAGGGACCTATCAGAACAAGTTCCTAATCGTCGCCGTGGATTACTTCACAAAATGGATCGAGGCCGAGGCCCTCGCGAAAATCACCTCACACAACATCCTCCGTTTCTACAAAAGAAACGTGCTCGCCAGGTTCGGAATTCCGCAGGCACTGGTGACCGACAACGGCACCCAGTTCACCGACCACGGATTCCGAGACTTCGTCACCAAACTGGGGACCAAACATCACTTCACATCGGTCGAGCACCCTCAGACCAACGGGCAAGCCGAAGCCGCGAACAGAGTCATCCTTCGAGGGCTCAAACGTCGACTCGGCGAAGCCAAAAGGGGATGGGTGGAGGAGCTCCACAGCGTCCTGTGGGCATACCGCACCACACCCCACTCAACGACGGGTGAAACACCATTCCGACTAACGTACGGTACCGAAGCCGTCATCCCGGTCGAAATCATGGAACCATCACGTCGAACGGAAGACCCCCTCGACGAAGAGATGAATGACGAAGCACTAAGGGATGAACTCGACCTAGTCGAGGAAATCCGATCGGGGGCTGCCCTGCGCGAAGCAACCCTAAAACAACGAGTGGCCCTACGCCACAACGACAAGGTCATCAAGCGCGAGTTCGAAATAGGCAGCCTGGTACTACGCAGAAACCAGAAAGACTCCCGCGAAGGGAAGTTGGCCGCGAACTGGGAAGGACCTTACCGCGTCCACGACACCACGGGTACCGGGGCGTACTACCTCGAGCAGTTAGACGGAGAGCCATTACCAAGACCCTGGAATGCTGCTAAGTTGAAGCAGTACTACAGTTAAAAACTGTCAACACCTAGGACCCTCGACCAAAAGCGACCAGGCTCGGGCAACGAGGAAAAACGTCCAACTTCGTTTAAGGCTTAGGTACAGGCCGACACACGACCAAAATGGCACGGCATCGCGCGGTAGACGCTGACGATCTATAGTGCCCGACGTGGACAGCTGTACAAAGCACCACCGTCGTCGTACCCATAAGGCAGAACACCCAGCTCGCGATGGGCAGTTCACGCCAAGGGCGAATCGTCCCTACGGGCTACACGCCCGACTGAGCAACCTCACTCCAAAATGCCCGATATTCCATCAAGAATAACGGGACATCTACAAGGGTCAAGAAAATCTCTCCCCTCGAGCGCAGCACTTAAGCAACCCCGGCCAACCAAAATAGGGCCGAGATTGCACACAAATCGTGACGAGCATAGTCGCTCGCCAAATCAGAGCCACCTACGGGCACTCCTCGGGCCCGGGACTTGAGCTAAATTCATACAAGCATGTGAGTTCATACAAGGGCAGAAAATCCAAAATAAATAACAAGGTATAAACGCCCGAAGGCAACAAAGTAATATTAAACCGACCAAGAAGGCCGGCGATGTTCATACATGCAATAAACGGGCACGCAGGCCCAAAGAATACAAATTCAAATATCAAAGGCACGCAGGCCCGCTATCCAAAGAATACAAATCAAACTTCCACATTATCACCACTGTCGACGCCGGGAGAGTCGGGCGGGGGAATGATCGCGCCACCGACAACCCGATGGGTGTGCCCGATGCCCTCGGTGACCAGGCCGGGATTTAGCAATGAGAGCTGGTCGACTGCAGAATTGAACCCGTCTTCCAGGGCACCGACTGCGTCCTCCTCGAGGTTCCGGATATGGGCAATAAGCTCAGCCCGACTCTTCAAAGCCATTAGGTCCTCGGGCTCGTCTTCGGCGGGTTGTTGAACAACATTCAGTTCCTCAACCTGCTTGCCCAGGCGTTCGACTTCAGCAGCCAAACGATCCCTGTCGGTCCGGAGCAACTCCCCTTCCTCGGTCAACCGCCCCGACTTCTCCTTTTCCAAGGTCAGCATCTCCCGCTCGGCGTCAAGTATCGCGGTCTGCTCTTGGAACATCCCCTCGGAGCGTTCCAGAGCGACCTTCAACTTCCTTGAGCTCGCAGTCAAGGCCGCCTTCTCCCGCTCGAGCTCTTCAACACGAGCAGCATCCCCTGCGTCTTCAGACAATACCAGAGCCATTTCAGCCATTTTAACCAGCCCGTCCACGCTGGCGACCAGCCGCGACTTCCTCTCCTCCTTAGTCATCCTCTTTATAGCCTCGGCTTCATGAACGACCACGGTCGGAGGGAACCGCTCAAAAAAGCCCTCCTCCTCGAAGCAAGGGGGAAGGCAAAGGATTGAACAGGGCCGGTATCTTCCCCGACATTCGAACCGGCTTCCACGCGGGTCCTTTTCCTCTGGGTCAAAATGGCACTGGCATCAATCTCCTCGACATCCGGATCCGATGCTGCTCCTGAGCTCGATGTCGAATCCACCCTCACCGGCTGAGGAACGGTCGTGCTCGGCGGTGGTCCCATTCTCGTCAATTGCGGGGCAGGCACGACCTTCTTGTTTCGCCTCTGGCCGGTTGACAATTTCAGGAGCCTCTCATGTCGGCTGGCCATCGTACCTGCACGAAGTAAAAGAAAAGTCAGTATCGAGCAAAACGCGTAAATAAATGACGAGTGAAGAATTTCAAACAAACAACCTAACAGGCGGGCTGCCTGCCTGTATGTTGAACATTCCACCAACGCCTTGGTATCGATCGGGCGAGCCTCGAATGTCGGGTAACCATCCTTGTCGAGGATATCATTCCCTTCCCGCGTAACCCATTGGGCGGGATGAAAACTGTCGACAAAGTTACAGAGAGCATCATATGCCCGCTGATCCTCCGTGCACATGTCCCCGACTGCGGTATGGAAATAGCCGGTTCCATGCTGGAAGTGTCGGGACATCCAGTATACCGGGAACTTAGCCCGACGTCCTAACACGGGGCTCCCGTCATCGGTCAACATTGCTTCCCCGTCATCATCGCTGACCGGCCCTTCCTCCTCGAAGAGGGAATCTACAGCAGAGTCGGAGATAGGGTGTATCACATACCACTTATCCTTGAACCCCCTCACAGAGTCCATGTACATCCTAAACAGTCTCCTCGACTGCTTCAAGGACACCCAGCTGTGCTTCCCTCCTCGGGACTGACGCTGTAGGTGGAAGACCCTAAAGAAGAGAGGGATGGTCGCCCCTATCCTTAAGTAGCGGCACGTCAGCTCAAACGCCCGAATGAAGGCGAGAGAGTTAGGGTGTAGCTGGGACGGGGCCAGCTCCAAATGCGTAAAAACGCCGGTCTCAAAGTCTGTGAAAGGCATCCGCAAACCCAAGTCTTTAAACGCGATCTCGTACATCGCAAAGCTATAGTCCGGGTACATCGAACAAATCCTGGCGTTGGTCGACGGCAGCATGACCTCGAAATTCGGTTGAAAGTCGGGCTGGTCCTGCCCTTCTTCGACAGCGATGAACGGATGTCGGTCATCCCGACTGTATATCGACGCCGTCCCCCGAGGCTCGGCGCCCACCCATTCCAGCGATGGGTCGGTCACGGTGTCTATAAGGTTGGCCGACTCGTCGGCACTTTGTTCTTCGCTGTCACGACGACCGGAGGAGCTCGGCTCATCCGCCATGGTTACCTGCATAGCACGGGAAACCAATCAGATTGAGCATGAAGTCCTATGCTCGACATAATCATGTCGTCCATACACTACCACAAGTCCATTTTCGCAAGTGGATGCCTCCCCGACTCTCCTGAATCCAGTGTTCTTCCACAAACCAACTACGCGGCCACTCTTCAAGCATGTCGACCCGAGGTATGAACATGGCGAGCCGCATTATGAAGCCCACGGCCACGACCATAAACATACCGGGCACCGGCATGAGTCAGGCGCCCAGGATCATGAAGTCCCCGGGCAGCTCTGAAGTTTTTCACCTAAAACTACGAATGTGTCGACCACAAGTATGCATTTGCAGGTCCTAGACATGAATCTGTCGGGCAAAACACGAGTTTACCGGGCTAATCCCACATTAAAGGTCCTAAAACATCTACAATTTACAAGAATCATGCATTCTAAAACAGGAAAATAAAGAAAATGGATCACTTACTTGGATCAAAGTTGGGATTTGGCTAAGAAGGGAAGGATCTGAGACGGGAAGTCACGGTTGGAGAGAGTGTTGAGAGTTGCAACGAAGAGAGCACGAAGAACGGAAAACATATTATGGGGCCCAAGGACCCTATTTATAGGGATGACGTGGAATACCAAACGTCACCCCGTTCGACCACGAACTCCTTCTCCTCGACGCGCTGCTCCCAACGCAATGATGGCCCTACCCCCCTAGGGTGGCGGCACAACTCCCGAAAGATGCCTCGTGTGCTCGACTGACGCGCCCGGTAAGGATCCTCCACGCATCCACCACCGCGGACATCTCCGAGCACGGCACGAGGAGACCCCTCGAGGGTCCACGCCTCCATCCCGGGCACGAGACCTCAGAGACGGAACAACTTTGTTTCAAGTCATGGCTCCTCGCAAAGGAACCACGACTTGGGGGGCTCCTGTTCTGGACTGGGCCCGACAGGCCCAAAAGCATTACTAAGGCCCAGTCCAAAGGGACTCACTAAGGACCACACTGGGCAAAAGGGGTCACGTCCATGCCCGACACCCTGATGTCCACCTCGACATCTCGGTGTCCAACCCCACGATGAAGTCATGCTCGACCGCCTGCCGTCCAGCTCTATGTCCTGGATCCCAGCTCGACACTCGCTGTCCAGCTCGAGGTCTTGGCGTCGAGCTCGGCACCGTGCTGCGCAGCTCGACATGGTCTCGAGCTAACTTGCTAGGGCAGACTTAGTCCACCATTGCCCCAACGATACTCCGGAAAGACCGCGTCTCCGTCCGCCCGCACTTCATGCAGCATATCCAGGAAGGGGACCACGTGCTGGTCCCCACTACCCACGTAGAACCTGGCAGTTCCTCCATTGGGCCAAATCCGCCCGGCCCAATGAAGGAACCTTGGCCCAGCGCTGGGGGCTATAAATACCCTCTGTTTCCAGAGGGTCAGGTATTGATCATTCTAACCTCAACTCTATTATCTGCTAGTACTCCCACTGACTTAAGCATCGGAGTGCCTTGCAGGTACCCCCTCCTCGTTCAAAAAGCCTTCAGCTCGGAGCAGCCGTGACAGTCCAAACCTTCTGATTAGGTCAGATCAGATTTTATACACATAAAATTATGGTAATGAAATTCTCAATTTCTTCAATTTACAAAATGGAGAGAATCCTTATCCATCCTTTGTCATTAATTTTCCCTAAATAGTTTCTCATTTTTGCCCAAGAATTAATTTAGGCATTATTTTCAGTTTCCATCGTAAACATTTTCCTCTCAACAAAACAATTCCAGAAAAGGCATAATAGAAATTATTTCATCCATCACTGCTTGTAAACCACAAGTAAAGCCAAAAAAGACATCAAGATTACAAGATTGAACATTGGCTATTTAACAACTAATCTCAGAGGAATTTGGAGTAAAAATAAATGAATCACTCCAAGCATAAGTAAAGGTAACATTAACATTTGTTACAATAGGTTTACCACCAGTAACAAGACAAACATTACCCGAGACACTTAATAAAATTGAAGGATCTATAAATTCAACTGTTCCAAAATTAGGGCAATTTATTTTCACATTCTTCTGAATACAATCAGGACAATTGTTGATGATATCCACACGATATTCTGGAAATAGTCTCAATTGATTTCCGGTTAGATATTGGTATATAGAGAGATTATTCGATGAACATTCACTATAGCCTGAGAAATCATGACAGTATTGTAAATAAACGATAAATTAATTAATAATAGATTATAAAATTTACTAGAAATTTAAATTAGTTGTTTTGAAGAAACATTACCTTGAGAAACGAGGACAAGAAATGAGACTAAGATGAGAATTTTGATGGTGGAATCAACCATTTTTGACATAGGAATGCTTGTTTTTGTTTTTGAAACTATAATGTATTGCGTTATTTATACATGTAAATTATGTTACAAATGTTAGAAAAATCTATTTTGACTAAAATTGTTATAAAAGTTATTTTTTTACCGTTGTATATTACCAAAAAAAATTATTTTTGAATATTGTATATTAACAAAAAAAAAGAATATAATAATGATTTCTATTAAAGTAAATTAAATGCAAAAGGGAACTTTTTGAATATGTTTAATTTGTTTGTATTAGTAAACAACTTTTTAGGTATTTTAATCAATTTTTAAAATGCAACCGAAATTTTACATTTTTATATTTGGTTTTTCATGTTTTCCTTCCGCTAAATGTAAAGTTGTGCAATGAATGTATGATTTCCCAAAAAAAATTAAAAACAAAATATATAAATATAGGTATTTTTTGTTAGTATTTCTAAAAGTAAAGATTGTATAAGATTTTGTTTGAATTTTTTCTTGTCTAATATTTTAAATCTCACCTCTTAAAAGTGGATTGATAATGGAGTGTCATATATTGGAACAAATATATATATATATATATATATATATATATATATATATATATATATATATATATATATATATATATATATATATATATATATATATATATATATATTGTTGGTGCAAGATAATGAAATGAGAGAAGAAGAATGAATAAAGAATGATAACAAGACTACTGTTGTATATTAAAATAGAAGAGATAAAGTAGGGTGCAATATTGATAGTCTAGGATATTATATTTATACTAAATATTGAAAATGCCAAAATGCTCTATTAAAGATAAGCATTGGGAATCGTAGAAATTAACTAAATTATCTTTCCAATATCATTCTTTAATTTAGATTTTCTATCAGAAGCTAACAACACCAATTTCATCTCTCAAGTGAAGAAATTGATCTGTCTTAACTGCCTTCGTCAGAAGATCTGCTAGCTGTTTCTGGATGCTGCAGTGCAGAACTTCTAACACTCCTTTCTGCACTTGACTTCTGAGAAAATGATACTTCGGTTCAATGTGCTTGCTTCTTCCATGTAGCACTGGATTCTTGGCAAGATCAATTACAGGTTTATTATCAATCATCGACTTCAGAAGTTCCTCAACTTCAACCTTCAGATCATGCAAGAGATTCAGAAGCCAAATAGCTTGACAAACAACTACAGCACCTGCGATATACTCAGCTTCACATGTTGACAGAGCCACGACAGGCTGTTTCTTGGAACTCCAAGAAATGGGACCTCCCAGAAATTTAAATAAGTATCCAGAAGTATTTCTCATGTCCACTCTGTCTCCACACCAGTCAGAATCAAAATAACTTATTAATTATGGTTCTGTCTTTCTTTCAGAAGGAAACATCACTCCATATTTCAGAGTTCCCTTGATATATCTCAGAATTCTGACAGCAGCTTGGAAATGAGACCACTTTGGATTACTCGTGAATCTGCTAACCAATCCAATTGCATAACAAATGCCAGGTATAGTATTGCATAAATACCTTAGAGAATCAACCAACTGTTTGAAGGTTGTAGTATCAACATAATCACCATCAGAGTCAGAATCCAATTTTTAATTGGTTTCTGATGGTGTCACAACAAATTATAATTCTGCAGCTTAAATCTCTTAAGAAGTTCAAGTTCGTACTTCAACTGATGCAGAATGATACCCTTCTTTGAGTACAGAATCTCCATATATTTCCTAGATCTGTCATCTCGAACTCATTCATCAAAACTTCTTTGAACTTTTTTATATCTTCTGGGCAGCTTCCTGTTAGCAAAATGTCATCAACATAAAGACACACCAGAATCATATTGTTATCAGAGTGTTGCACATAAACGCCATATTCCATTTCACATTTCTGAAACTTCTGCTTCTTGAAAAACGAATCAATTTTAGATTCCAAGCTTTGGGCGTCTGCTTCAATCCATACAGAGCTTTATTCAACTTGTATACCATTCCTACCTGAATCTTTTTTACAAATCCAGGAGGTTGTGACACGTAAACTTCTTCCTGTAATGGACCGTTCAGAAATGCAGACTTCACATCCAGATGCATCAAAGGCCAATTTCTATTTGCAGCTAAAGCAATCACCAGTCTGATTGTTTCATGCCTAGCTACAGGCGCAAACACCTCAAAGTAATCTAGCCCAGGTTTCTGAAGAAAACCTCTAGCTACTAGTCTGGATTTGTGCTTGCCAATTGAACCATCTAGCTTAAGCTTCAACTTAAAAACCCATCTAATACTGATAGCTTTTTTCTTATCTGGAAGCTTAGTCAATTTCCACATTTTGTTCCTTTTTATTGCCTCAAGTTCTTCTTTCATGGAATTCAGCCATTCTTTCTTCTTGAGAGCTTCTTCAATACCCACTAGTTTAGAATATACTAACATGGAACACTGAACGACTTCTCTTTCAGAATCAACTTCATTATCCTGCAACATGTCGAAATCTGCAAACCTTCTTGTTTTTTGTCTGATTCTGTGGTCTTTGAGCTTGTTCTGAAACTGCACCAGAACTACTACTTTCAGAGTTACCACCTTCATAGTTTTCCCTTCCAGAACTATGATCACCACCAGATTATGGATCATCATCAACATCTGGATCAGAATCAGATCCACTGTCAGAATCTCCTTCTGACTCATCTTTAGAATCTTCAGAACTTTCTAAAACATCTTCAGAAGTTAACTCTGGTGTTGGCATTACACTAGAATCTGATTGAGACTTGTTCCAATCCCATGCTTCAGACTCTTTCACCACAATGTCTCTGCTGACTTTAACTTTATTAGTTTCTGGACAATAAAGCTTATACGCACCTGTACTGTGATACACCACCAGCAACATTACTTTGCTTCTATCGTCCAGTTTTTGTCTTCTAGCTTCTGGAACGTGTTTGTAACAGACAGAGCCAAACACCTTCATATGACTGACACTTTGCTTATCTCCAGTCCATTTTTCTAAAGGAACAACTTCCTTCAGCTTCTTCGTTGGACACCTGTTCAAAATATATGCTGATGTGGCAACAACTTCTCCCCATAACACGTGAGGTAGCTTTTTTTTTCTTTCAGCATGCTTCTGGTCATATCAAGCAAAGTTCTATTTCTTCTTTCAGCAAGACCATTGTGTTGAGGAGTATATGGAGCAGTAGCCTCGTGTTCTATTCCATCCTCCTCACAGAACTTCTGGAACTCTATAGAGTTATACTCACCTCCACCATCCGTTCTCAGAATCTTCAACTTCTGACCACTCTGCTTCTCAGCCTTCACTTTGAACTTCTGGAACTCAGTAAACAATTCATGCTTAAACTTAATGAGTGTTACCCATGTCATTCTTGTGAACTCATCCACAAAAGACACAAAATATTTGTTTCCTCCAAGTGAAGGTACTGGAAATGGTCCACACACATCAGAATGTACTACTCCCAGAGTATGCTTCGCTCTGGGGGCTGCTTCTGATGCAAATGGAAATCTGGGTTGCTTGCCTTTCATGCATATCTCACATGACTTATCAGGCTTCACAATCTTCGAAATACCATGTACTAGATTCTTAGAACATAGATTCCCTAAGCTTCTATAGTTCAAATGCCCCAACCTCTTATGCCACAACTTACTGTCACCTTCAGCGCCTTCTGCACTAAGACACGTTGCTTCAGCTGTTTCTACATTCACCTTGAATATTCGTTGCTTCCTTGTTCAGACTTCATAATCAACTTCTGATTGGAATCATACAACGTCAAGAGATTGTTTTTCATAACAACTGAGAAACCTTTTTCAATCAGCTGACCCATGCTCATCAGATTTCTTCTAATACTAGGAACATACCAAACGTCTTTGATCAGAATGTCTTTCCCATTATTCACTCTAACTCTGACATCTCTCATACCTTCTGCATTAAGATACTTATCGTCGGCACATCTGATCTTTGTTCTCCTTCTGGAGTCAAAGTCTTTCAACCATTGTTTGTTTCCAGTTAAGTGATTTGAACAACCAGTGTCCATATACCACCAATCTTCTGAGCATTTTTCATCAGAATCAGAAGCCATTAGTAGCACAGGTTCATCATAAGAGTTTCCCTTAGCTATATACGCTTCTTCTGATTTCCTTTCCTTGTTTGACCTACAATCTCTGAAAAAATGGCCAAATTGTTTACAAGAGTAACATTGGACCTTCTTTTTGTCATATACCTCTCCTTTCCTTTATGATATCTCTTATCATCAGAAGTCGAGGTTTCTAACTTCTGGAATCTATCACTATGTTTATTCTGCTTCTGGTCTTTCTTGACAAAAGAAGCCTTCAGAGCTTGCTCAACTTCCCTCTCAGAAGTTCTCTCAGACAGACGTAACTCATGTGCTTCTAAACTGCTTTGCAATTCTTCTATTCTCATGGTTTCCATATCTTTAGAATGTTCAATAGAAACAACAATGTAATAAAACTGAGGAGTAAGCGACCTCAGAATCTTCTCTATGATTACCTGTTCAGACAGAGTTTCTCCACACGCCTTCATTTCGTTAGTGATTAGGATCACTCTAGAGATATATTCAGAAACTTTCTCACTGTTCTTCATGTTCAAGTTCTCATATTGCTTTCGCGGGGATTGAAGCTTCACCTTCTTTACTGATGCATCACCACCGTAACATCTCACCAGTAAATCCCACGCCCCTTTTGACGTTGTCGAATCAGCAATCTTCTCAAACACACTTTCATCCACACACTGATGGATATAGAACAGAGCTTTCTGGTCCCTCTTCCTCATAACCTTCTCAGCAGTTTTTTGTTCTTCAGTTGCATCTGCTGCAGCTGGTATATAACCATTTGTAACCAGATCCAGAACATCTTGCGCACCAAACAGCACGCGCATTTGTATCATCCATCTATTCCAGTTTTTGCCATTAAAAACTGGGAGTTTGGTGTTCAAACTACTGCCTCCACTCATCTTTGACCTTGCACAGATTTTTCAGATCTTAAAACACACTGTTTCCCAACCCACAAAATCAGATTTTGTTCAGATTTTGTTCAAGATTTCAACAGAAAAACAATGAACCAAAATCAAACACACAACCCACAATCACTCGTGTTTCTCAAGAAAAAAAACAGAACCAAATACTCTAGATACCAATTTGTTGATGCAAGGTAATGAAGTGGGAGAAGATGAATGAACAAAGAATGATAACAAGACTACTGTTGTATATCAAAATAGAGGAGATAAAGTAGGGTGTAATATTGATAGCATAGGATAGCATATTTATACTAAATATTGAAAATGCCAAAAGACCCTATTAAAGATAAGTATTGCGGATTATAGAAATTAACTAAATTATCTTTCCAATATATACAATCAGATTTTATTAAAACAAGCCATTAGATTTTTATTTTTTTAAAATTTAATTTTACAAGTTCTTAACCATATATATAAGGTTTTGTAAGAAGATAGTATATTTAAATCTAATTTTAATAAGAAACTGTTTAAATTATTAATTTTATTTAAAGCTTTTTTTAATGTATTTGTTTTATGTTTTTACCAAAGATTATATTTTAAAAAAGCTATAAACAACAAATCTTTAATATATGCAAGTTTTGATAATGTCATTAATGTATTTGTTTTATGTTTTTACCAAAGATTAAATTTTAAAAAAGCTATAAACAACAAATCTTTAATATATGCAAGTTTTGATAATGTCATTTATTTATAATTTAAATTTTCTAAAAATAAATATAATTATATAAATAGTTATGAGACGTTACAAAATATTTCAATAATATATGTATTTGCACGATATATTTTTCTTTGTTATAGGTACTTTTAAATATTATTTTCATAGAATATATTTGGAGAGTTCCTTTGAAAAAAAATTAAATAAAAATAATTTAAATATATTCTTATTAAAACTCAATTTAAATATTTTCATCTTTGTGTCGCACCTCCTCTTAAAATTTTATAAAATTATTAAAACGTGAAGTTGTATTGAATAGATTTTTATAAAATATTATTGATTTTTTTTGTTGGAAAATTATTTATTTAAAATATATTAAAATAGACTTAAATGCAGTATTGACCCTCTAAATTTTTTAATTGTTTAATTTTGGTCCCCAAATTTTAATTGCTTGATTTTCATTCTCTAAATTTTCTAATTGTTTGATTTTGACTCTTAAGTTTCAATTATTTGATTTTGATCCCTCAAATTTATGCTCTTTTGCATTTGATAGTCTTCTAACGTCATGAAGACTAAATTTTTATTTTTTTGTAATTTTTTCTTTTTTTTATTATTAAAAATTATCTTCTCTACAATTTTATTTTTCTTCTCTTTTTAATAGTTAATCTTTGAATGTAATATATTAAAAATCTTAAATATTTCATTCAACATGGCAAATTATTTAGACAATAAAAATATAGACCAGTAGTTAATTAAAATAACAAATTCTTTAGCCAATAACTCTCTCATATTATGCATAAAGTTCCCAAGTCTAACTGTCATATTGGTCATATTGAATTTCAATATTTTTATAAGGGATATCGTAGGCTTGTCTATATATTCTAAAGTAACTTTGTTAAAAGGTTCTCATATGTTATTTGTTAAAGAGTTTGTTATTTTAATTAACTATTTTAATTAATTAATGGTCTATCTTTTTTGTTGTCAAAATAAATTATCATTAAATATATGTTGAATGAAATAACAATTTTGAAGATATTTATTCAAAGTTTAACTATTAAAAAGAGAAGAAAAATAGAATGGGAAGAAAATTAGAAGAAAAAAATATTTTAAAAAAACAAAAATAGAGAAGTTTAGTCTACATATCACTAAGAAATTATCAAATGTAAAAGAGAACAAACTTGAGGAGCGCAAATCAAGTAATTGACAAATTTCAGAGGCCAAAATCAAGCATTTAAAATTTGGAGGGTCAAAATCAAACAATTGAATAACTTGAGGGACCAAAACTAAATAATTAAAATTTGAGGGCCAAAATCAAACAGTTGAAAAATTTGGGGGACCAAAACTACATTTAAGCCATTAAAATATTACATAAAATAATATAATAAATATCGAAAATATTATTTAATTTTATTAAAGAGATATTCTTCAATTAATATTAAGATTTGAGAGTATAGAGTCGAGTATAATTGTTGATTGTATGTTTATTTTAAGTAATATAAAATATATACCACCAATTTTATTTAATAACTTATTATTCTCATTTCTCATACTAATCGAGTGTTCTCACTTGAGTTTCCCTAATATATATATATATATATATATATATATATATATATATATATATATATATATATATATATATATATATATATATATATATATATATATATATATATATATATATATATATATATATATATATATATATATATATATATATATATATATCATATTGAGATTTAAAATTGGTGTTGATTGCAAACATAGGACTCTAGAATCGGTGATGCTTATCTTTGATAGCTATATACGTTGGATAATCTTAGTTGGGTTTGGGAATGATTGGACGCTTGCATTGGGCATTTGGCCTGCGCAGAACAGTTGGCTCCCAAGGCTTGTGGGGTGTATACTATCTAGGAAGCCTTTCAAAGTCGTGGTCGACCCTTACGACAATGATAAGTAAAGGTCTTGGATCAATTACAAAAGTAATGTAGAAAAATTGCATTAATTGTTTTACAATCATTGAAACTTTTCACTGGCTTTTCCATACGCGTGGTTCTAGATTATTAGTTTAGAGTATGGCGATTTCCTCTAGAACATTTGAGGGCACTTGAGTCTGTTTTCATTTCTTAGATAAAATTTGGACGTTGAGTTGTAACTTCCCTTTCCCATTTATCTGGCATGTTGCTCACCTTCTTTTATATATACATATTTTCTGACTTCTGGGAGAACTTTCTCTATCCTTGAGAACAATATTTTATTCGCAACGGTACTTTTCTCCCCTTCTTCAAGAGAATGTCTTAGAGCATTTTCTATTCTTCAAATAAAGTCTTACATTCCATACTTAAACTTCAAATACCCTTCTTACATTGAGATTTTTCATATATTCAACTTTTTCTTTTACTGTGGCCAATATAAATGATCATCTTATTAGTTTATTGAGTTATTCTAGGAGTAGTGATTCTTCTCCTTTAGTTCACATGGAAGTATCTTGTAGTTCAGATACTTATCACTTAGTCGTTAATCAATCAATCCTAGTGGTTGTATCGATATTTGATAATTCTGAGTTAGAGAATATTTCTTGTGGTTTTCTGGGTAGGGAAGCTTTTATTTGTGAGTCTTCCTTCAGTGCTCTTTTTTTCTGATGAGGATGCGGGAGATAATTGCTCAGTCAACTCTACGCTTGCATCATCCAAAGTTGCTTGAGCTTCAACTTCTCCTAGTTTTCTTACTCGGGAGATGGAGATCGTCATTTTGTATAGGAAGGACGCTAAAAGTTTTATCAAGACTTACTAGGATGCTTAGGATCGGGATTCAAGTGATGTTGAAATTAAGAATCATTTACTCAGTCGGATGATATCGGTTGGCTCATTCTATTCGGGATCTTTAAGGCTGATGAAGTACCTCTGAAAGGAGCCACATTAGTGGAGCCGACCGATGCGAGCTAATACGTATGGGTATATTAAAAAATATTGGGTACCCTTTTGTTTTAAGTGACTCGCTGACCGTGAGAGCGGCTAAAATTATAGTTGGCCTCCCTTAATAGTCAATTCTTCCAGTTGAATTGGAAAAGAGAATATGTAGCAGTTTTGAAGGATGCTCTATTACCTTTTAAGAGTGTATGTTCACCCAAATAAACTTAGAGGTGTTGAAATTTTTGAAGGTGTCCCCCTCACAACTTCATCTTAGTGCATGGATTTTTATAAAGTTTTTTAATTCTAAGTCAAATATAAGTCTTGAAATTTTTATCGGATGTTCTTCCACCTATTCGTTGAAATATATACCTCTAAATATAATCTTTAGGTTCAGAGATTTATCGTGCTACTCTAATATTTTTCTTTATTTGGCCTCTTTTTTTTAAATTACCTTGAGAAACTTTAAACTAGCCTCTTTTTTTAGAAATTTAAATTAGTTGTTTTGAAGAAACATTACTTTGAGAAACGAGGACAAGAAATGAAACTAAGGTGAGAATTTTGATGGTGGAATCAACCATTTTTGACATAGGAATGTTAGTTTTTGTTTTTAGACTTGGTAAGACTAAAGATAACTATGATGTGTTGTGTTATTTATACATGTAAATTATGTTACAAATGCTATAAAAGTTTATTTTGGTAAGAAATTATACATGTCAATTGATTATGTGATTTTATTTAGCATTTTTTTGTTTTTCATTATTTTTAATTTCACGTAATATTTATTTTCTTTTTTATCTTAATCTTATTAATTTTTCATTTTAAATTGTTTTTATTTCCATGTGTACTTTTATTTTATT
Source organism: Vicia faba (assembly GCA_948472305.1). Lineage (NCBI taxonomy): Eukaryota > Viridiplantae > Streptophyta > Magnoliopsida > Fabales > Fabaceae > Vicia > Vicia faba. Next base: position 55,701 of record CATIWC010002773.1, on the reverse strand, counting down.
TTTCATTTATTTTAACCTTCAATATTATTAAATTATTAAAAATATAAGAATTTCAGAAAAAATCAAAATAATTTTGATATCAACTTGAATCGAACCTAAGTTCTATGGTATAGGAACGCTAATCTCGACCACTTGGCAACTCCATTTTCGTTTGGTAAAGTATCAAACTAAATATATATATATTAAAATATTGTTTTATTGTTTGATATATTAAGAAAAAATTCATATTAAAATGGTTTGACATACTAAAGTCACATGGTAAAATTTCTTTTTATTTCTTTTAATATGTTATTTTTATCAATAAGTTATATGTTAAGTTTTTTAATTTTTAATATGTTATATTAATATATTGTTTTATTTTTTGATATATTGATAACAAATAAATATTAAAATGTTAATGAATTAATATTATTTTATTGTTTACTATATTTTACTGTTTAAATATGGTCAAATTAATAGTAAAATCTAAATAAATTTTATTGAAAATAATTTACTGTTAGTTTAAGTCATATTTGTAACATCTTTCTAAATTCCACGAATATTATGACTAATAAATGAGAGTAAAGCACCGAAAAGAGTGTCACATTTTCATATAAAAACATCATACATGCATATCTTATTTTGTAATACCGGTTTTTAAAAATTAAAATATTTATCTCTTAATAATATTCTCATGAAACTTCAACACATCGCAGCGAAAATATTGTCTCAAAACATATTTAATAAATACTTCAAATAAAATACCATCACACTTATAATTCATAAGTTAAACTTCAAATCATCTTAAAATAAAATAAAGCATCTCAACACATCAAGTTAACAAGGAACATATAGTTCGGTTCAAACGATCCCAAAGACCCCGATGTTACATATTAGAACAAGACCTTCTAAAATCAACAGGAGTAAACAATGCACTCTGAAGCTATCTTCTAAGCTTCGACAAACTATTATTGATCACCTGCAAGTTACCCATGTATAGAGGCAACAATTCCAAGTAGAAAGGGTGAGTAATCATAAAATTATTATAAAAGATATACATAATAGATATAGCAGTACAATAACAAGTTATCATGGATTTCACATATCATCATATTTCATATATTGTACTCACGCCTATACATCATCAATACAAATCAATCATATCATGGTATCATTATATTAACAACAATCATCAAGCATCACAAAAATCACAACAACATCAATATCACGTAAACAATCATTATACAATGTCACATATAATGCAATGCAACGTCATTGACTCATGAATGTGATACCAAAACTTCACTGATGACTCACTCATTGTTTCTCCAAAGATCCCCACCAACAGAATTGATTCCCGCTTGGAACTAGAGTACATTATATTATTGCACTCAATCCACACTATGAGATTAAGTTCATCACTAGACAAACATCCTATCACCATCACTGGACCAATCGTCCCAACAATATCACTGGACCAAAGTCCTAACATATGTCATGAATGCATGATGCGCAACAACATAATAAATATGACCACTTCTAGTAAAAATGCATCATTCATTTATGTAATCATAATATCATCACATACATCATATATACATGGCATCATCACAACATTATCATATCATCATAGCAACAACATAGTATCATCAAAGTATCAACAACTCATCACACAATACACGTCATTGTAATCTATCACGTAGAAGTTTAATTTCATCATAACATAAGTATTAAAAATATACATCCTTTTACTCATTTTATCCACCTAAATATAGTGCATCGCGTTAGCTACCCAACGCTTTGAATGACGAGTCAAATGGAGTCCGAAAACTCAAGTTACGATACTTTAAAGATTTTGTCATCTGCCTCTCGCCTGAGGCTCACCCGATAGAGCTACTTGCTCGCCGGCGAGGCTAGGGCGAAAAGCCTTCCCCATACAAAATTCCTGGAGCATGTGTTTTCCTTTTTTCCTTCTTCGCTCGCCCGACGAGCTCATCTCGCCTCGGCTTCGCCCGACGAAGCTGGAGCGAGTCCACTGCTCCCATACAAATTTAAGGAGCTATGTTTTCTTCCCACCAATCCCCTTTGCTTCGCCCTCTCTCGGTGAATTAGGGGCGAGGATTCTTCGTCCGGTGAAGCATCTTGCTTGCTCGACGAGACACGCGTGACAACAATCTTCTGTTGCATTTTCTGCACAGTTCAATCCCAATTTTCCTTGCGATTTTACATTCAAACAGACCCAAAACTCATACAAATCACACATTCTCATTATACAATAACAACACTTCTTAGTACATATTACACACATCAAATCATGATATTATTAGCATCCATTATTCACAATTTCATCAAAGATTCATCATAATCATCATGTTATCAAATTCATCACAAAACTGAAACAACCTACATACATCTAAATTCTATATCAATCATAATAACAAAGATAACTCCCTTACCTTAGATTATAGTTAGCAATAATCTTCTCTTTGCGTTTCTACTTAATCCTTCTAAGTTCCTCATGCCCTAGTTCTGCTCACTGTCTTTTCTCCAAATGCAGTCGTACATAATGAGCGTTCTAAACTCCAAATTTCTTTATGTCAAACTTACCCCTTGGACCCTTTCTATGATCTTCCTATATTATCCTCGCTTATCAATTCACCAATTTTATCTTGTCCTTATTATTTCTACACCCCATATTATCTAATTTTACTAATTAAAATAATTTTAAATAATTACTTTAATTATCTAAAATTATTTAAACCACCAATATCACTTAACTTCCACTAGGGGTGTTCGCGGTGCGGTTTGGGCGGTTTTGAAGCAAAAAATCATCCGAACCGCAAGAGAAAAAAATATGCGGTTCGGTTTGGTTCGGTTGGTTTTTAAAAATAAATCTGAACCAAACCAAACCAAACTAATGCGGTTTGGATTAGTTCGGTTGTTTCGGTTTTTTACAAAAATAATTATTATGTCATACATACAAATATATAGGAAAATATAATTTTATATTTAATTGTTCATACATTACCATAAAAAATTTATAATTATCAAAATAAATTTATAATTTGATACATAAAATTACGTATTATAATTTTATCTAAATATAAATAATGATATCAACAAGATTGCATTCTTAAATAAATATTATACAAAGAATATGATAAAATATATTTTGTGAAAATAGTATTTATAAATGAATAATATTTTATTTTTTATGATTTGTAAATTAAAATGAATATAATACAAAGTATGATAAAATATACACATAATACATGTTGATTTCTCTAAAGAATTATAGAAATATATATTGGTTAGTAAGATTTTATAACATAATGCAGTTTTGTTTGGTTTGGTTTGGTTTGTAAAATACAAACCGCAAACCGAACCGAACCATGCGGTTCCACGAGAAAATGACTCAAACACATCCGAACCAAATGCGGTTTTTTGCGGTTTCGATTTGGTTTAGTTCGATTTTGCAGTTTTCTATTGGGCCGGTTTGGTTTTGAACACCCCTAACTTCCACTATGCCTCACATAACATCACATCACACATCATATTCATTAAACATCACATATACTCATAAATACTCATCATAATTAATTAAATAATTAAATAAATAATCTAATTATTTTGAGATGTTAAAATATTTACTTTAATAAAGTAATTTATATTAAGAACAAATTAATATTAAAATATTTTGAATGTTATATATATATATATATATATATATATATATATATATATATATATATATATATATATATATATATATATATATATATATATATATATATATATATATATATATATATATATATATATATATATATATATATATATATACTAGTCGATAACCCGTGCTGTCGCACGGGGCCGGTCGAGAATTCATAAAACGTGGAACTAATGTTGTCATGTAACAGTAAATTCGTTTTTATGTAATTCAATAAAAGTTCATCTAATTCGGCCAAATTTAGTGTATCAAACTTATTTGACAACATTAAAAAATGTAAACTGAAATCATGATTGTGTAACAAAATAAGAAACTGTGATGACTCTTCAAAATAAGAAACTATCACGAGTCTTCAGATACAACGCAACCAGCTTGGAAACGATGTTTTCAACTTTTTGACCTGCACAATAAATTATGCAAAAATTAGACAGCATTTACGGAAACAATTTATATTAAAGAAAATATTTGTTATTATGTACTTACCGATCAACAAAGAGATTGGAAAACTTCTTTGTATACAACATTTGTAGTGATAGATGTTGATACATTCATACTATCATGTATTAAGATCTTTAGACCACTTTTGCTTGTAACTCTTGAAATGGCTACATACAACTGGCCATGACTGAATACAGGAGTAGGCAAATACAATCCAACTGTATCAAGTGATTGGCCTTGAGACTTATTAATTGTCATTGCGTACGACACAATAATTGGGAACTGTCTCCTAATCAACTTAAATGGCCACGGTGACTCGGAAGGTGACATAGACATTCGAGGGATGTAAAAGATGTTACCAACATTCTTACCAGACATGATCTTTGCCTCAATAACGTGATTTCCCAACCTTGTAACAATTAGTCTAGTTCCGTTACACAAACCATCGTTTTGGTCCAAATTCCTCATAAGCATTATTGGTGTACCAACCTTTAATCTGAGTTTGTGATTTGGGACACCTGAAGTCCTAAGCTTGCTAAGAAATTCTGGAGTAAGACATTCATAGGCTTCGGTGTAACTTGAATCAGTTCTATCAATCGAATCAAAACTCAAATACTCTTTGTCCTCACCTAAGAAATGGGAAAACGCGAATCAATCCATAATGTTTTTTCAAGAATAATTTAATAACGAAACATCTACACGAAAATAAACATCAAAAGAAAAAATAGTTTACCCGGTATCATGTCTAACACGTAATGATTAATTTTATCAACAACTTCAATGGTTGAAGTAAGTATTGCTTTTCCTTGTAGAAATTCTACATTTTGAAAGTCGGCAAGCAAATTTGGGTATGTGCTTTCAACTATAGCTCTTATTGGATCCTCAAAATTGGAAATTAACAAATCTGGAGGAATTTCTATATCAGCTAATCCATCGTTAGGTTCACATATTTTACCGTCGCCAACATTTAATATCCATTTAGAGAATTCTGCAAGTTCATCAGAAGTTGTACCGTCCCTCCCATTCTTTAGTCTCATGTTTTTGGTTAGTGTTAAGACTTGGCAATAGTCCCACACATAAGAAGAACAAATGGAAGCATGAACAATATCAGAACGGCCTTCTCTTGGAACAACTAGAAGTATCTGTCGAAAATCTCCTCCAAATATAACTACCTTGCCACCAAAAATTGTATTTGCAAAACCCTTATTGCTCATGACATCCTTAAGGGTCTTATCCAAGGCCTCAAAACAATTCTTATGAGCCATGGGTGCTTCGTCCCATATTATGACATCAGTAGCTTCGAATAACTGTGAATGCTCAGAGTCTTTGTCAACATTGCAAGTAGAGTTGTCAAGCGTTGGAATGGGAATTTTGAACTTCGAATGGGCTGTTCTACCACCTGGCAATAATAAGGAAGCTATGCCACTTGAAGCAACAGCCAGAACAATTTTTTTATCTGAACAAAGTGCACTTGATAATGTCCTCCACATAAACGTTTTACCGGTTCCGCCGTATCCATGTAAAAAAAACACCCCTCCGTTTTGTTTCTTGACGGCGTCCATTATGGTTTCAAAGATTGCACGTTGCTCATCTTGACGTTCAAATGAAAAGAATCAATACAACAGTATTTTAATGAAAACATCGATGATTTGAATAATGAGGAAATACCTGTTAGAGATGTAAATAGATTCTGGAAGTTTTGTCGCTCTAAATCAGCATCGTAATCACGTTCATCAAAAATCAGTCTATTGCCGACATGTCGCGTTATATACAAATCTGGAAACGGCATATCTTTGAATTCATGCAAGCTTCTTCTATTTGATTGCATCATATTCTCAATCTCAATTAATGTGAGGTTTGTCAGTTCTGCAGTTGACAATTGCATGTCTTCCAACACAAATACAAACCAAAATAAAATATAACTATTATGTACAATAGAAATCACAGTGTTGATGAAGATAGACATGCAAAAGGATCGTTAACCTTAAAATGGCAGTATCATGGAAAAGTTCAGTATAATGCAAGAGCATCAGACATTCGGGTTCATTAAAAATGTTATGTTTTTGATCAGTAGCTGTGACAAAAGGTGGTTGAAGGTAAAAGATAAATCACATAATTATTCTGTTCTGTGTTGGTGGTGAGTAATATCAGATTGCATTAGATATTTTTATTACTGATGAAATAGCAGCATTGAAAGGACTTGCTTACTGTAACTTATGATTCTTTGAAAGGGCAGCATTGAAAGGTGCTGTTGAATGGAAATGATGTGAAGCATTATGGCATAAGAACAGGAAAGTCTGTGTATGGGCAGAACTGTCGAAAAATTTTATGGCAGAACCAGTTTGGTAACAATTGAAATTCTTAAGTTAAGACCCTATTGTTATACCCCAAAATTTGCCCTCCCATATTCTTCAAGAAATTGCCAAGCCAAGCTACAAAATTCCCCAAGGGTTGTGCAGGTCAACTGCCTCCTAAACAGTCAAAATTAGGGTTTTGAGTCTGATCAAGAAAATGAAGTTTTTAAAGGCTCAATCAAGTCTCATATGCTTACAAACATGGTCAAGCATCCTCATATCAAGTTTCAAGGCATTCAGCTCAAGATTGCACAGTCAAAATCCTAAATTGCACTACAGTCAACTCTAGGGGCAAAATGGTCATTTGGCAGTCAAAAGTTCAAATTTTTGGTCAACATATCATTTTGAAGCCACAAACATCATTTGATCAATGCTTGATCATGATTCTCAAAATTTGGCTCAGAAATCATCAAAGATGCAAAAGTTGCTATATTTGGACAGCTGAAAAAGTCAACTGAAATTGACCAGGGCATAACTTTCACATGGATTATCAGAAAAATTCCATCCAAAGCTCATTTTGAATAGAAAGACATTTCCTACAACTCATCTTCATACTTCAAGTCCAAGAAATGCTCTCACAAAAAGTTATCAATTTCAACATTACAGGTCATTTTCAAAAGTCAACAAAAAGGGACTTTAGGTCAAAGACCATAACTTGAGATTGGTAAATCAAAATGACATGGGACCAACGGCATTGGTTAAAGGACTCAAAGACCTTTCCAAAATGTCCAAGAATATGTGAAAAGCTTAAAAATTGAGCAAGTTATGCCTTGTAGAAGTTGGGAAATTTTTGTGAAATGGCAAAAGTCAACTATCCTTGAAAATCCAATTTTTGACAAAAGGGCCCCATTTTTTCCACTTGGTTCATCCTTGTCATGCCACACACGTGTCCCATGATTAGTTTCAAGACCAAATATTGATTTTTTTATTTTATTTAATTTTTGATAATTTAATTCACTTTAAATCTTTAAAAATTCAAATAAAATTTAAAAACCAATGGACTAGTGTCATGTGAACTTGGACAATTTCTATGTATCATGGGCCAACTCAAAAACTCAGGCTAGGGTTAAGTTTCACACTAGGTCTAGGTCTTGGCTAAAAAGAAGGAAAAATGGTCAATGGTAAAAACCCTAAGACTTGTTCATTCATGAGCTTGAATCTAGGTCAGTTAGCAAGCCAATTCCATTCCATTATAATCACTAAGTCAAACCCTAAGCCCTAAGAGATCATAAGCTGCGCCCAAACAAGCTTTTGCAAATTGAAATTTTTCCTTAAAACTCAAACACTGAAAACTAGTTTAGGGGTCGATTCAAGCATCAATTTTCATTCCAACAGCATCCTGGACAAATTCTGAACGCATCCCCATTCCTAACATCAATCAAAACTCCCTGAGCTGGTATCCATGAGCCAAACTGTGAAGCAAAGTTCTTGAAATCGCATAGCATAATTCAAGCATTTTTTTTCATTTTTATTTATGTATTCATGATCACAATGATGTTTCTAAGCTATTCATTGTGTTTAATTTCATTTTTGTTAATCATACGCGAATCTACCATGGCCACGTTTTAGGGTTTTCAGGTTTTGCTTTTAGGGCTTTTACCATGCTGTAAAATCAGCCTTCCAGACCATGATAGTCATGCTCAGCAAATCTAGACGAAGATGAAGCATTGGTCGCGACAAATTTATGAGCTACAGGGACCTAATCGCTATTTTCTCAAAAGTTGTCTAATGCTACGCTTCAAAACCGTTGCCTTCGTTCTTTGTGTTTCAGGAAAATGGAAGAGATGATGGCGTGGCACAAGCGGATTGGGGGAATTTGAAAATGCGCGCGTGGAATCATTAACGTTTTGTTTATTCTTTTTATTATTTATTAACCATATTATATTAATTGAAATTGAGTGGTTCAGCTGGCAGGTGATCTCCTTTGCATTGTCTAAGACCTGGGTTCGAGTCCCAGGTCTGTGTAATTTCTCACATTATTTTTCAATACATCATTCCATGCAGCGCTCATAGTGATGTACACCATATTCCACCCTCATCCAAGCGTACACATGCCTAATGGATGTAGATCAAGGGCTGAGATTGAAGATCCACTATACGCCTAGGTCAACGCGTTGGTACACCAATTGGAGAAGTCAACGAATCAAGTCTTGTTGGGCCAGAATTTCCAGGCCTGAACCTCCAATTCTGGGGCTACACCCCACCCTGGTTTGCCCATTTAATTTATTTTTCTTATATCATTTAATTATTATTTTATTTTGTTTTGCTGTTTTAATTCAATAGTTATTTTTTACAAAAATACAAAAACATCACAAAAATCAGAAAAGTCAAAAATTTAATAATTATTTTATTTTAAATATTGTTTTTTTGTATAAATAATCATATGTAAATTATTTAGTTTAATTAGGGTATAATTTTAATCCTTTTAATAAAAATCCAAAAAATAGAGTTTAGGTTTAATAACTGTTTATTTTATTTTTATTTTTTCCCTTTTTTCCACAGCAATAATTATTTATTTATTTATTTTCCATAAATTAAAAATTGTACATCAATTAATTTAGAGTTAAATTAGGTTAAAAGTCAATATTTTCATACTAAACTTAAAAAAACATTAGAACTAGGGTTTAGCATTTTAATTTTAATTAATTTTTCTTTTTTCTCATTAAATCTAAAAAACACAAAAATACCATTTTTCATTTAATTTTAATTTTAGATAACTTAATTATTTTAATTCCTTTAAAGGGTTCAACGCCCTCGCATTTAATTATTTTCTTTTTCGCGTGTTTCATTTATTTCTTTTGTGAATATAATGTACTTGTACCAAAGCCATGTAATAGCTATTAGACATTTCTTTTCTGCAATTTATTTTAAATCGGGTCTGGATTAATTTGGCGTTGTAGACCCGCGCCCTTTGTAATAGCGTAGGACTTTTATCTTTTCCGCACTTTAAATTCCCGCACTTTTAACTGTTAAACAATAACAGGAAAGAATGAATGCCCAAAAATAAAATCGAATCGTTAGATCACCAATGCATGACAAGACAAACAATAAACTGAAAATGACACACAATTCACACACCACCCCTAGGGTACGCCTCACTGTTGCCTTTCGAAAAGGTGATCGTCGAGCAGAAGATGTCTTAGTAAGTCCTCATGATCCGGGAACCCGGCATGAGGGTAGCTTCTAAGGTGTCTTCCCATTGCTCCGGTGATCACCATGTCCCTAAAAAACTCGAATTGACCCGAACACCTCCAACAGTGGTGCTACCTACCTCTCAATGGTGGGATGACATTACTTTAAAGGACATTTACACAGACGAATTCCTTAGGGTAGGTAGGTTCTCGTAGATACTTGCTCTCTTCAAAAACAAAACAAATAATACTTTTCACACCAACACACTTTCAAAAACTTTCGAAACAAACTTTTCAAACACTCTGACGTACGAGTTGAACTGAAACTTTTCAAAGAATATTTTTGAAACCCACATTGAAAAGCAAGCAAACATTTTTGAAAACACATTGAGCAAGTATCTAAGAGCCCATGGATAACCATGGATAGAAAGGGTGCTAACACCTTCCCTTTCTATAACCTACCTCCCGAACCGAGAGCAATCTCTTTAAAGGAATTTTTCTGTGCTTTTGTCCTTTCCATTTGGAGAAAATAAAAGACGGTGGCGACTCTTGCTTACCGCGACATTTCGCGAACCAGCTTTAAAACAGTCAGTTCCAGATCCACCGATCACAGAACTGGCGACTCTGCTGGGGATAACTTTATAAAGTGAGGTGTACCTTAGGGCTAGTTCATAACTGTGTTTTCAATTGCTTTCCTTGTTTGCTTTACTATTGTGGGTTGCATGGGAGTTACATAGATCCTAACCCGGATCTGGGGATACCCTGTTTAGGTAGCATAAGCTGTGAGGGACCTGTCCGGTGTAGACCGACACGGGTGAAACAGTGGCTACGTTGGTGTGGCACCTTGGTCTGTACCGATATCCCTTGTGTTGCAACGAGGAGAATATGGGTCTTCTGAGGAGTCATTAAGCACCAACAACCTTAGAACCTTAAATGACACAACTTGGCCATTAGAACAGTAGCAGTATGCTACGCCCATTGAGGCTAAACTCTCGTGATGGTTCTGGCCGCAAGAAAAGATTGCGATGCTGGAGTTATGACCGATTGAGGGTAGTCAATGATATTGGGATCCTCTAAGAACCCGGTTACTTTTGATTAGGACAGGTATGAACCAACAAACTGAAAGAGGGTAGTACCTAGACCTCATGCTGGCCTAAACTTTAGGGGCTTGCCTTGTGTGACTTGTGTGCCTTACTATGTTTGCCTTTGTATCTATATGTGGTGTGCTTTATCATAACATCATAGCATCATGAGCATTGCATGCATCCTGCATAAGGACTGACCATTTCAAAGACAAGAGGGTTTCATCTTTGCTCTGTTTTGTAGGACATTATGATGCCTGTGCGAAGGAATACTATCCGGTTCAACTTTGTCCGTTCACCTGAGTTGCTTGATGAGTTGGTTAGCAGAATTCCAAATACCACTTCCTTCATTCAGAGGCATGGTTCTCTTCTCAGTTTAGTCACTGCAAAGCGGGATCAACAGTTAATGAGTGTTCTGACCCAGTTCTATGACCCTCAGTACCAGTGCTTTACCTTCCAAGACTTCCAGCTGGTCCCTACCCTGGAAGAGTTCTCTAACCTGCTTGGTATCCCTATCTTGGATCAGACTCCCTTTACTGGTTGGGAAAAGACCCTCAGGCTTGAGGACATTGCTGCAGCTCTTCCTTTGACCCATCAAGAGGTAACAGACAACTGGGTAACTAGAAGCGGAGTTAAGGGTTTCTTGGCCAAGTTTCTGATTGGTAAAGCTAACAGCTTCTGGAATGACTTGGACTTTAGGGCATATGAAGACATCTTGGTTCTCCTAATCTATGGGTTAGTCCTGTTTCCTAATCCTGACAACTTCATCAATGTCACTTCCATTAGGATCTTCATGTCTCAGAACCCTGTGCCCACTCTCTTGGGTGACATCTTGCAACAACTTCATGCCCGTACTACCCGAAGACGAGGAACCTTATGGTGTTGTATCCCTTTGTTGGTGAGGTGGTTTATTTCGCACCTCCCTAGGTTCGTACTGAAGAACCAAGAAGGAAGAGGTTGGGCTCACAGGTTAATGTCTCTCACCGATAAAGACATCATTTGGACTTGCAGAGGTTTGGATGAGATAGCTATTATTGATCGATGCGGGGAGTATCCTAATGTTCCTTTGATTGGTACTCAAGGAGGGATATCTTACAATCCATGTCTAGCACTCCGTCAGTTTGGAAGAGCAAGAAGAGCAGGCCCCCATGAGATGTTGGTGCCTCACATCAGTTTCGAGTTTCAGGTGGATAGTGACGAGCTGCGTCGTAGGTTCATCAAGGCTTGGGACAAGGTTCATAAAGCTGACCCACAAGAGCTAGGGTCAAAGACTTCTCTACCTATGGAAGCCTACTACAAATGGGTCCGCATCCGTGCTCAGAAGTTAGGTATGCCGTATGAAGCTGTCAGACCCATCATTCTTGAGTGTCCTGATAAAGATGGTGTTCCTCCAACCATCCTTCCTCCTCAGGTACCTACTGATTATGAGACATTGAAGAGATCTTGGTCACAACTGCAAGAAGAACGGGATTCTTACCGGGAAAAATTCAATGAGCAGGAATCAAAGATCCAGAAGCTGACAAAACAGTTGGAGAATGAAAGAGCTCTGAATGCCTACCTCCGTACTGAGAAGAGGAGACCATGGGATCAATGAGGAATTCTGAATGTGCCTTTACAGTTTTTATTTCCTTTCCAGTTATTTCATTTCATGTAAACGCCTAAGGGCAACTTGTTGAATAATTTCCGTTACAAAGTTGAATCTAATGAAGTGTGTTCCTTTTTGTTTACAAAGTTGATTCCCGATTGTCTTTGAGAACATAATCCATACGCATTTCATACATCATGTGCATCATAGGTACTCTTCTTTTCAGGTTGTTTACTGTTCTTCGCTGTTTATTTCAGCATCATGAATCCTGAATCATCAACCGAGGCATCTATCAAGGCTCTTCAGGCGCAGAACGTCCAATTTCAGGCGCAGAACGCCCAATTTCAGGAGCTGATCAAGGGCTTGGCTCAGGGTCAACAAGAGTTGAAGACCATGCTTCTGAAGAAGACTAAGAAGAAGAGGAGGACTGTACTATTTAACACTGGGCGCAGACTCGGGAACACTTTGGTTGAAGCTGAAAGGACTCCTCCATCTGTGACGGAAGGTAGTCACCAAGAAAGGGAGGTCACTACTCCTGTGGGCTCTGATACTGAAACAGACTTCAACGACGAACAGTACCCTCCTGCTGAAGACCGATACAAACAGCTGGAAGACAGATTAAAGGCTATGGAAGTTCAGCGGGTGCCTGGATTGGATTTCGGAGACTTGGGGTTATCTACTGGAGTGGTGATCCCACACAAGTTCAAAACACCTGCCTTCGTGAAGTATGATGGGGCTTCCTGTCCCAAGATGCACCTCCGTTCTTATGTAAGGAAGATCCAGCCTTACACAGCAGACAAGAACCTTTGGATCCACTTCTTCCAGGAGAGTCTTTCAGGGACTCACCTCGACTGGTTCTATCAGCTGGATGGAATCAGCATTCGTAACTGGGAGGATCTGGCCACTGCTTTTTACAAGCAGTATCAGTATAATGCCGACCTCGCTCCTACGCGTACCCAGCTCCAGGGTATGTCGCTAGGGTCGGGTGAAGGTTTTAAGGAGTACGCTCAGAAATGGAGAGACCTGGCTGGCAGGGTGCAGCCACCATTGACGGATCGGGAGCTGGTAGATATGTTCTTGGGGACCCTATCTGGTCCATTTTTCAATCATCTCATTGGTAATTCCTCTGCTGGGTTTACCGATCTAATCCTGACTGGTGAAAGGATCGAGGCCGGTATAAAATCGGGGAAGATACAAAAAGTTGCCTCCTCCAGTACTGAGAAGAAACCCTTCAAAAAGGAGGCTAGCGCTGTATATAGCTCCCGGAGAACAGAACGACCTGAACACCGCCAATCTGTCAGTGCGGTAATGATTGCCAAACCTGCTGCCGCTCCTCGGCCAACTAATCCTCAAAAGTTTGAAAGACCCCAGAGAGAGTTTACCCGGTTAAGCATGACCTTATCACAGATCCTGCCACAGCTGCTATCCACCAATTTAGTGACTGTCAAGGAGGCTCCAAAGTTTCCCAATACTGCATCCCCCAAGTTCAATCCAAATGCTCGCTGTGCTTATCACTCTGATAGCCCGGGGCATAACACAGATGACTGTTGGGCCCTAAGAAATAAGGTTCAAGATCTCATTGATGCAAAGGAAATACAGTTTGAGGCGCCCGAGAGGCCGAATGTTGTAACTGCTCCCATGCCCCAGCATGGAGTGAATGCTGTTGAGGAAGATTTGTATGTAGCTTCGGTGGATGATGTTGCTACTCCGTTGCTGATGGTCAAGAGGAATCTGCTGCTAGCCGGTTTATTTCCGGGATGTGGTGAAGGTTGCCCTCTATGTGTTGCTTCCCCTGCTGGTTGTTCTCTTCTGAAGTCAGGCGTCCAAAACCTGATAGATAGTTGTTGTACCCCAAAATTTGCCCTCCCATATTCATCAAGAAATTGCCAAGTCAAGGTCACAAAATTCCCCCAGGGTTGTGCAGCTCAACTGTCTCCTAGACAGTCAAAACTAGGGTTTGAGTTCTGGTCAAGTAAATGAACTTTTTCAAAGGCCCAATCAAGTCTCATATGCTTAAAAAGATGGTCAAGTATCCTCATATCAAGTTTCAAGGCATTCAGCTTAAAATTGCACAGTCAAAACCCTAGATTGCACTACAGTCAACTGTAGGGGCAAAATGGTCATTTGGCAGTCAAAAGTTCAAATTTTTGGTCAATATATCATTTTGAAGCCACAAACATCATTTGATCAATGCTTGATCATGATTCTCAAAATTTGGCTCAGAAATCATCAAAGATGCAAAAGTTGCTATATTTGGACAGCTGAAAAAGTCAACTGAAATTGACCAGGGCATAACTTTCACATGGATTATCAGAAAAATTCCATCCAAAGCTCATTTTGAAGAGAAAGACATTTCCTACAATTCATCTTCATGTTCCAAGTCCAAGAAATGCTCTCACAAAAAGTTATCAATTTCAACATTATAGGTCATTTTCAAAAGTCAACAAAAAGTGACTTTAAGTCAAAGGCCATAACTTGATATTGGTAAATCAAAATGACATGGGACCAAGGGCATTGGTTAAAGGACTCAAAGACCTTTCCAAAATGTCCAAGAACATGTGAAAAGCTTAAAAATTGACCAAGTTATGCCTTGTGGAAGTTGGGAAATTTTTAGGAATTTTGAAAAGTCAACATTGATGCAAAAGGCCTAAAAATGCAAATGGGCCCATTTTTCTTCCAAGATTCTTCATGCCAAGCCTATGCACGACCACTAGGCCCAAAGGGAAGCATTCTCATATTTTTTAATTATTTATTTGAATTAATATTAATTTATATTCATTTAAATGATTTTAATATATGAAAAATACCAAACTTAACCTAAAAAAATCTTTTCATGCATGTTTATTCTTAATATTTCGTGCATATCCCAATTAGGCAAATTTGGATGAGATTGGATCATGATTGAACAAAAACAACATAAAAAAGGATATGAAAAAGATTTTCCAAAATCAAATATGTGAAATCATCAATGCTTGAGATTTTGTGTAGTTTTGTTAACCTAAACCATTCCATACAAGTACTAGATGAGAACCCTAATGCTACAAGACTGCAAGCTGCGCTCAGAAAGCAAAAACACAAACTTGAAAATTGTCCAAAAATTGAAAACTGATTTCAAGGTTATAGGTAGATTCAAGCTTCAACTTCCATTCCAATAGCTTCCTTGGGTGATTCTGAACACGTACCACTCATTAGCATCAATTCAAACACGAAGAATCGGTACATTGAGTGTGAACTGCATACAAAAAAATTCTTAATCGTATTTTGGTTTTAAAGCATAATCATGGCATTTTAATTATATATTCATGTTCCTGATGAAGTTTGTGAACTAACCATTGTATTTGATTGAGTTTTCATGCCATCCACGCGATTTCGCCATTAACAAGCATTAGGGTTTCTCAGCTTCAGAATTAGGGGTTTCTAAGTGCAGCAAAATTGGACGTCCTCATTGCCATGGTTGTACTCAGAGCATAGGGACGAAGAGATTCCAACCCTCGCGCTCAATTTATGAGCGTCGAGGGTCTATTCGCTATTTCTTGGTATATGGCCTTAGGCGACATTGCTAAACCGTTGCCTTATGTTTTTCCACTTTCAGGCATATGGAGGAGACGAAGACGTGTTGGAACGTGATACGTCCATTCAAAACAGCGCGCGCTTTTGTGCTGCTTAGTGGCCATTAATCAATTTCATCTTTTATTATTTATTTGATATATTATATTAACATGAACATGATAGCTCAGTTGGCAGGTGGACACATTGATAGCCCTCATGACCTGGGTTCAAACCCCAGGTCTTACAAATCTTCATATTATTTTTCCAATGAAACTCCTATGCGCTTCAGTAATGTAGGCGTATGATATACCATCACCATCCAATCACACACGTGTCCAGGAGAGGCAGACCAAGGGCTCAGATCCCAGGCCTATGGTGAACGTGGTCAATGCACTAGCACCCAATCCAAAAAGTCAACAAATGGCATGCTTATTGGGCCAATGTTCTAAGGCCTGACCTCCAATTTTGGGACAACACCCCACCCTGGTTTGAAATTTCATTTATTTCCCTTACATCTTTTCAATTCTTATTTTATTTATTTATTGTTTTATTCAGTAATTATTTTCTACAAAAATATAAAAAATCAGAAAAAGACCAAAAAAAATAATATTTATTTTATTATAATTATTTTATTAGCATGTAAATAAACTAATTTCAAATTAGGTTTAATTTATATTTTTTCCATAACAAAAAAATCAAAAAAAATAGAATTAGGTTAATGGATATTTTTTTATTCCTTTTAATATTTTTTTCCTTTTTCTACAATAATAATCATTATTTATTTATCTTATAATTAAAACTGTATATAAATTAATTTAGAGTTTAATTTAGGTTTAATTTTAATTCTTTCATAATAAACTTAAAAAATATTAGAATTAGGGTTTGCCGTTTAATTTAATTTCAATTAATTCCTTTTTCTCATTAAATCTAAAAAACACAAAAATATCATCCTCATTTAATTTTAATTTTTAAGTCCTTATTAATTTTAATTGTTTACAAAAGGGTCCAACGCCCTAGTTTCGTCTTAATTATTTAATTTGCGTATTTATCTTATGTCGTTTAATTATAATTTTGTAAATCTCCCAAGGCCATGTAATTTAAACTTTTCGCACTTTATTTCTTCGCATTATTTATTTTTCCGCTAAATCGGGTCCGGTTTAATTTTGGCGATGTGGACCCGCGCCATTTGTAATAGTTTAGATTTATTTCCTCGCAAAATATTTAACTGTTAACCAAGCATGAAAGAATGAATGTCTTAATTAAAATCAAGCGTAGAACACAAATAAATATGACAAGACAAATAACTGAAACATGACACACGATTCGCACACGCCACCCCTAGGGTACGCCTCACTGTTGCCTCGAAAGGTGATCGTCGAGTAGAGGATGTTTTAGTAAGTCCTCATGATCCGGGAACCTGGCATGAGGGTAGCTTCTAAGGTGTCTTCCCATTGCTCTGGTGATCACCATGTCCCGAACCTCGAATTGACCCGAACACCTCCAAACGGTGGTGCTACCTACCTCTCAATGGTGGGATGGCACTACTTTAAAGGACATCTACACAGACGAATTCCTTAGGGTAGGTAGGTTCTCAAGGATACTTGCTCTAATTTCAAAACAAACAAAAATACTTTTCACACCACACATTTTCAAAAGCTTTCAAAACAAACTTTTCAAACACTCTGACGTATGAGTCGATCTGAAATTTTTCAAAGAAACTTTTTAAAACCCACATTGAAAAGCAAGAAAACAATTTTGAAAACACAAATGAGCAAGTATCTAAGAGCCCATGGATAACCATGGATAGAAAGGGTGCTAACACCTTCCCTTTCTATAATCTACCTCCCGAACCGAGAGCAATCTCTATAAGGAATTTTTCTGTGCTTTTGTCCTTTCCATTTGGAGAAAATAAAAGACGGTGGCGACTCTTGCTTCCGCGACATTTCGCGAACCAGCGTTAAACAGTCAGTTCCAGATCCACCGATCACAGAACTGGCGACTCTGCTGGGGACCCTTTATAAAGTGAGGTGTACCTTAGGGCTAAGTCATAACTGTGTTTTCACTTGTATTGTTTTGCTTGCTTTACTATTGTGGGTTGCATCGGAGATACATAGATCCTAACCCGGATCTGGGGATACCCTGTTTAGGTAGCATAAGCTGTGAGGGACCTGTCCGGCGTAGACCGACACAGGTGAAGCAGTGGCTACGTTGGTGTGGCACCTTAGTCTGTACCGATATCCCTTGTGTCGCAACGAGGAGAATATGGGTCTTCTAAGGAGTCATTAAGCACCAACAACCTTAGAACCTTAATGGACACAACTTGGCCTTTAGAACAGTAGCAGTACGCTACGCCCATTGAGGCTAAACTCTCGTGATGGTTCTGGCCGCAAGAAAAGATTGCGATGCTGGAGTTATGACCGATTGAGGGTAGTCAATGATATTGGGATCCTCTAAGAACCCGGTTACTTTTGATAGGACAGGTATGAACCAACAAACTGAAAGAGGGTACTACCCAGACCTCATGCTGGCCTAAACCTTAAGGGCACTTTTGCGTGACTTGTGTGCCTTCGTACTTGACTACTTGCATGCTTGTTATCTGACCCTTGATGTCTTACAGGTTTTGTTCATAGTCCTTAATTGGGACTCATAACAGGGTACTAAGTTTCTTGCAGGTTCTGTTTATAGTCCTTAACTAGGACTCATGACAGGGTTTACCAAATTTCTTGCAGGTGTTGTTTATAGTCCTTAACCGGGACTCATAACAGGGTTTACTAGATCTCTTGCAGGTTTTGTTTATAGTCCTCAATTGGGACTCATAACAAAGTATACTGAATTTCTTGCAGGGTTCGTTTATAGTCCTTAATTGGGACTCATAACAGGGTTTACCTACTTCACCCCATGCATAGCATGACATCATACCATTGCATACCATTGCATACATCCTAACCCGTTTCAAGGATCTCAAGGGCTTGTGATGCAGGTCATGATAAACCAATTACCCAGCAAGGGGCAGAGGGGATTTATTTTCCTCTAACTAAGGTTGTCAGGGGCTATGACCCACTGGATATGGTGAGCCTTTGACCCTTGAAGAAGGGCTCTCTACAATAGGCAGTTCCTTCAATCAAGTTGCCGGTTCCAAATGCTAACGAAGTTTCTCTGTTTACCCTGCGAGGTCCTTGAAAACATTGCATGCATATCATACATCTCATTGCATTGCAGGTATCCTTGTTGCAGGTCACTTACCCTTCTCGCTGTTTATTTCAGCAATGGCTTCCCAACAAGGTAACCAGGACCTTCACGCTCAAGAGTCTCAGTTCAGAGAAATCTTCTTAGGTCTATCCAAGGGGCAGGAAGAGTTGAGGGCACTCCTCATGGGGAATCTGATCAGAAAAAGTCCTGAAGATGACAAGGACGAACAGCTGAAACGTCTACAAGCTGAGGTAGACACGTTGAAAACTCAGATGCTGGGGCAAAGGGCCCTCATTCAAGGTTTAGCTCAGGAACAAGGAGAGCTGAGGGCCATGATCAGTCAGCTTCATCAAGACATGAAGCAACCAGCCCAAGTCAGGGACCAAGTCTTTGATCAGCCATCAAGAGGACCAAAGTCTGGTATGGTGAAGAATGAACCTCTCCAAATTGCTACTACTTCACAAGCCCAGTATCAACGGGGTAATCGGCGCAAGCGATACACGCCTGGAAGACATTTCACTGAGACTGGCATACCACCATCTCTAATGCTGGAACACTTGTTGGAGGTCAATCTGATTACTTTGAAGGGTCCTCCCCAGAATCCTGACATCTCTGCTCCTACTTATAACCCTGATAAAAGATGTGCCTACCATTCTGACAGTCCTGGACATGACACCAATGACTGTTGGAGCTTGAAGAACAAGATCCAGGACTTGATCGACGGAAGGGTGCTGGAGTTCATGCCGGGTGGCCAAATGAAATGCTTCTGCTGAGAATCTCCCATCTGAAGTGACTAATTCAAACTAGAAAACTTTTGTTCATTCGAATGTTCAAGTTGCATTTTTCTTTGATTGTCTAAACATTTATTCATGTCAAACGTTGTTATTTCATTAATGCATCGCTTATGTCTATTTTGAATCAATATATTCGCATTCACTATATGCAAACTGTTTTCATATTTTTTCTGATGTCGACTCTTGATCTTTAATCCTAAGCCTCTTGAGGGAGGATGACGAAAACGATACCGCGATCATTACAGTATGCTTTTGAACAGACCCCGCTGATGAGGTACAGGCATTGTTTCAACCCCTAAACACTGGAGTTATAAGGATGATAATCCCTCGTCAACCCATCAGAGCCAAAGAAGTAGGAGTTTTTATTGTCGAAAATCAAAACCCTTAATCATAACCCGGGGCAGGGTAGTCTCTCAGTTGATCCAAGTGCATAACGAATGGCACCTCATAACCCGGGGCAGGGTAGTCTCTCAGTTGATCCAAGTGCATAACGAATGGCACCGAAGAGGTCTTTATAAAACGAACAAAGACAGTGATGGTTCAGAACAATCATAAGGACAGGCAGTCATTATCAAAAACAAAATTATCATAAACGAAAAGCCCAAAAAGTCTAAACCTACAAAGGGGACTTATGAAACTGGGGCATCCCGCTGACTGTAATTCTAAAAAGGGGAAACAGTTCAGGCAAAAAAAAAGAAAGGGATAACAAAAATCAAGAAAGAGGTCCTACAAACCCTCAGCAAAAAAAGGAAATGATTGCCTATTCAAAATAAGTTATCAACGTCCGAATCATCACCGGAAAATCAGAGCACAGACTCAAACAAGGTCTAACGTATGATCAACTGAGTTTAGGTTTGGAGAACATCACGAAGAGCGGGTGGGTACAAACAAATTTGAGCCTTTACCCTTTGTTTCTTAAACCGTGAACCAGGCCACGTTATAACCCTTAAAAGTCCTAGCTGAAGCATGGGTTAGTTCGAAAGCATACTGTCACGAAAGGTATCCTGACTCCTGAAGGCCTACGGTAAATACGGAGTTTGACATCACGTTTTACAAACATTAACTTGTTTTATGAAAAGAATGCATTTTCAAAATCTTCAAGACAGACATAAGCTTTGCATTTTTAACATAACTTTGTTTGCATATGACTTTTTGTTTGAACGGCATAGAAATTCGCACGATGAACGCCTAATGAACAGAAGTACTTCCAATCAAGGGGCATGGTATGACTATTGTCCGTCATCTGGGGCAGTCCAATCAAGATTCAGAGAATCTCTCAACAAGGCCAAATAGCCTGGGGCAAATCTCCGCCTGAGTCACTTGGGACATTCCAACAATGAATCTTGCCTGATCAAACACTTTCTGATGGCATGACAAAACACTTCTAAACAGGGGCAACTCCCTACATTCGGAGAGCATGGACATAGTCAAAAAAAATACTACGCAAAATCAAAGACCCGCTAGGTTGACATGCCTAGGCAAAAATGAGGGCTTCCCGGCGAACCAAAAGGGTTCGGGCAAAATGAAGGGATGAAATAAAAAAAAAAAAAATCTGTACACCCGGCAAGTCGAAAACCTGAAAAGGCGGATTGGGCAAAAATGGGTATCCCGGTGGACTGAAAACCCGAAAGGGCAGTCCAGGCAAAAGTTAGGGATTAAAGCGTACGACTATGTCCCGTCTTCTTGTCACCTGTCTACCAGAAGAAAGTTTATCCATCAACAACTATCAAACATTTTCACAGGGGCCTCCTCCCACAGAAACAAGGGCAATAAAGAGTTGTCTAAGCAACCTAATGGTTCTGCCCTCCAAGGTACCAAGGTAGGTTCAGCTAAAAAAACATGACCGAGGATCTTAAATTCCCCAGAGAGTAGTTCAGCAAAACAATACATTCTTCTCCAAGCAAATCATCAAATATCAAGGAAATTGAGTATCCTCCTGTAGATCTCAATACTTCCCCAGCAGTATACATAAGGCATCCCCGGCAATCTTGGTCTAAAGATTGTTCCCCGGCGGTATATCAACATTCTAAGGGATCATCCTCCAGCATATCAAAACTCCCCATAAGAGTCCAATCCAGTTCCCCAAGAAATTTGGAGTTCATCTCCCCAAGCAGTAAGCTTATCCCCAGTAGATTCTGGAAGCTTACCCCTCGCAGAGCACGAACGCGTCGTCCCGGCTTGATTTAAAGAGTTATTTCCGTAACAGGATATAACTGGGTTATCCTCAGCCAAAAACCACGGAAAGAGCGTCCTCGGCAAAATATCTTCCTACCCCCAGCGAAGTCTATCAACACTTCCAGCATAACAAGGATATCCCCAGCGGAGTTCATCAAATCTCTCAGCATAACTCATCAACGGTATCCCCGGCGGAGTTATCTTCATCAACTCAGCAAAGCATCGCTATCCCCACAGAGTAGCAATCCCCAGCATGATCGCTAGAGTATCTTTTCTCCCGCAGAATTATTTCATTTGCCAAGTTTATTCCGCAACGGAGTTATCTTCTCCTACTGGTATTCTTGCAACGAATCATCCACAGCGGAAGCAAAATCTCTTCCTCAACATCAGCCCAGGATATGACTTCCCGGCACCCGTCAAGGATTCATTTTCCTAGACAAAAACATACATGAATCATCACATACATCATTATAGCATGCATGTACACATCATATCATATAAATCGTATCCAGGTTTGCTTGATCCATATCATGCATTGCATATGACTGACCTCTACCTTTCAGGAAAGACGCAATTGAAATTCTCAAACATATTTCAAGGATTTCTCTAGTCCAGTTAAATCGACTCCAAACAGATTTTTCTGATAAAGACTCAGTAGAAGTTCTCTTATGGTCCCCTCTCCAACGGCGTGTGAGGTGGTAATTCCTTCTTCAGATGTTTCCCTCTCCGGCATGAGCGTGAGGTGATATTCTCTTATGGTCCCCTCTCCAACGGCGTGTGAGGTGGTAATTCCTTCTTCAGATGTTTCCCTCTCCGGCATGAGCGTGAGGTGATATTCTCTTATGGTCCCCTCTCCAACGGCGTGTGAGGTGGTAATTCCTTCTTCAGATGTTCCCCTCTCCGGCATGAGCGTGAGGTGATATTCTCTTATGGTCCCCTCTCCAACGGCGTGTGAGGTGGTAATTCCTTTTTCAGATGTTCCCCTCTCCGGCATGAGCGTGAGGTGATATTCTCTTATGGTCCCCTCTC
Organism: Vicia faba; assembly: GCA_948472305.1. NCBI lineage: Eukaryota > Viridiplantae > Streptophyta > Magnoliopsida > Fabales > Fabaceae > Vicia > Vicia faba. Next base: position 32,666 of record CATIWC010002773.1, on the reverse strand, counting down.
CAACGGCGTGTGAGGTGGTAATTCCTTCTTCAGATGTTTCCCTCTCCGGCATGAGCGTGAGGTGATATTCTCCTATGGTCCCCTCTCCAACGGCGTGTGAGGTGGTAATTCCTTCTTCAAATGTTTCCCTCTCCGGCATGAGCGTGAGGTGATATTTCCTTTCAGATTATAATTTCCTATAGTTCCCCCTCCAACGGTGAGTAAGGTGACTCCCTCTGAGATTATAATGTCCTTTGGTTCTCTTCCTGACACTACAAAGATGGTAATCCTCACCAAGATTTTCTCAACGAGCGTTGTTGAGGTTGAAATCATTCAAGGTTCTCTTATCATTCATGTTAAGGCAGTAACCATCCCTGGTTCATTCATCAGCGTTTGAAGCTCCAGACCCAGCTCCTGTAACCAGTCAGGACATATCTATACCAAGCATCTAAAATCAACTCCTGCAACGTGTCAGGTACTCATTTTCTCTTTTGCAGGTATGCAGGTTCTCGCTAAGGACTCTCCTACGCGATCAACATCCAGATGGCATCTATAAGCCCATCATCCTATCCAGCAATCTCTAAATGGCATCTATAAGCCCATTCCCTCATCACCATTGCTACTATGTGAGCGCAAATTTCTGGGCACTTTAGTGTTCAATCATCTTCTACCCTCGGATTACGAAAGGCACGTCAGCCAATCTGCACCCTCAGGTCTAAGAAGATTGAACAGGGGCAACTGTTGTACCCCAAAATTTGCCCTCCCATATTCATCAAGAAATTGCCAAGTCAAGGTCACAAAATTCCCCCAGGGTTGTGCAGCTCAACTGTCTCCTAGACAGTCAAAACTAGGGTTTGAGTTCTGGTCAAGTAAATGAACTTTTTCAAAGGCCCAATCAAGTCTCATATGCTTAAAAAGATGGTCAAGTATCCTCATATCAAGTTTCAAGGCATTCAGCTTAAAATTGCACAGTCAAAACCCTAGATTGCACTACAGTCAACTGTAGGGGCAAAATGGTCATTTGGCAGTCAAAAGTTCAAATTTTTGGTCAATATATCATTTTGAAGCCACAAACATCATTTGATCAATGCTTGATCATGATTCTCAAAATTTGGCTCAGAAATCATCAAAGATGCAAAAGTTGCTATATTTGGACAGCTGAAAAAGTCAACTGAAATTGACCAGGGCATAACTTTCACATGGATTATCAGAAAAATTCCATCCAAAGCTCATTTTTAAGAGAAAGACATTTCCTACAATTCATCTTCATGTTCCAAGTCCAAGAAATGCTCTCACAAAAAGTTATCAATTTCAACATTATAGGTCATTTTCAAAAGTCAACAAAAAGTGACTTTAAGTCAAAGGCCATAACTTGAGATTGGTAAATCAAAATGACATGGGACCAAGGGCATTGGTTAAAGGAATCAAAGACCTTTCCAAAATGTCCAAGAACATGTGAAAAGCTTAAAAATTGACCAAGTTATGCCTTGTGGAAGTTGGGAAATTTTTAGGAATTTTGAAAAGTCAACATTGATGCAAAAGGCCTAAAAATGCAAATGGGCCCATTTTTCTTCCAAGATTCTTCATGCCAAGCCTATGCACGACCACTAGGCCCAAAGGGAAGCATTCTCATATTTTTTAATTATTTATTTGAATTAATATTAATTTATATTCATTTAAATGATTTTAATATATGAAAAATACCAAACTTAACCTAAAAAAATCTTTTCATGCATGTTTATTCTTAATATTTCGTGCATATCCCAATTAGGCAAATTTGGATGAGATTGGATCATGATTGAACAAAAACAACATAAAAAAGGATATGAAAAAGATTTTCCAAAATCAAATATGTGAAATCATCAATGCTTGAGATTTTGTGTAGTTTTGTTAACCTAAACCATTCCATACAAGTACTAGATGAGAACCCTAATGCTACAAGACTGCAAGCTGCGCTCAGAAAGCAAAAACACAAACTTGAAAATTGTCCAAAAATTGAAAACTGATTTCAAGGTTATAGGTAGATTCAAGCTTCAACTTCCATTCCAATAGCTTCCTTGGGTGATTCTGAACACGTACCACTCATTAGCATCAATTCAAACACGAAGAATCGGTACATTGAGTGTGAACTGCATACAAAAAAATTCTTAATCGTATTTTGGTTTTAAAGCATAATCATGGCATTTTAATTATATATTCATGTTCCTGATGAAGTTTGTGAACTAACCATTGTATTTGATTGAGTTTTCATGCCATCCACGCGATTTCGCCATTAACAAGCATTAGGGTTTCTCAGCTTCAGAATTAGGGGTTTCTAAGTGCAGCAAAATTGGACGTCCTCATTGCCATGGTTGTACTCAGAGCATAGGGACGAAGAGATTCCAACCCTCGCGCTCAATTTATGAGCGTCGAGGGTCTATTCGCTATTTCTTGGTATATGGCCTTAGGCGACATTGCTAAACCGTTGCCTTATGTTTTTCCACTTTCAGGCATATGGAGGAGACGGAGACGTGTTGGAACGTGATACGTCCATTCAAAACAGCGCGCGCTTTTGTGCTGCTTAGTGGCCATTAATCAATTTCATCTTTTATTATTTATTTGATATATTATATTAACATGAACATGATAGCTCAGTTGGCAGGTGGACACATTGATAGCCCTCATGACCTGGGTTCAAACCCCAGGTCTTACAAATCTTCATATTATTTTTCCAATGAAACTCCTATGCGCTTCAGTAATGTAGGCGTATGATATACCATCACCATCCAATCACACACGTGTCCAGGAGAGGCAGACCAAGGGCTCAGATCCCAGGCCTATGGTGAACGTGGTCAATGCACTAGCACCCAATCCAAAAAGTCAACAAATGGCATGCTTATTGGGCCAATGTTCTAAGGCCTGACCTCCAATTTTGGGACAACACCCCACCCTGGTTTGAAATTTCATTTATTTCCCTTACATCTTTTCAATTCTTATTTTATTTATTTATTGTTTTATTCAGTAATTATTTTCTACAAAAATATAAAAAATCAGAAAAAGACCAAAAAAAATAATATTTATTTTATTATAATTATTTTATTAGCATGTAAATAAACTAATTTCAAATTAGGTTTAATTTATATTTTTTCCATAACAAAAAAATCAAAAAAAATAGAATTAGGTTAATGGATATTTTTTATTCCTTTTAATATTTTTTTCCTTTTTCTACAATAATAATCATTATTTATTTATCTTATAATTAAAACTGTATATAAATTAATTTAGAGTTTAATTTAGGTTTAATTTTAATTCTTTCATAATAAACTTAAAAAATATTAGAATTAGGGTTTGCCGTTTAATTTAATTTCAATTAATTCCTTTTTCTCATTAAATCTAAAAAACACAAAAATATCATCCTCATTTAATTTTAATTTTTAAGTCCTTATTAATTTTAATTGTTTACAAAAGGGTCCAACGCCCTAGTTTCGTCTTAATTATTTAATTTGCGTATTTATCTTATGTCGTTTAATTATAATTTTGTAAATCTCCCAAGGCCATGTAATTTAAACTTTTCGCACTTTATTTCTTCGCATTATTTATTTTTCCGCTAAATCGGGTCCGGTTTAATTTTGGCGATGTGGACCCGCGCCATTTGTAATAGTTTAGATTTATTTCCTCGCAAAATATTTAACTGTTAACCAAGCATGAAAGAATGAATGTCTTAATTAAAATCAAGCGTAGAACACAAATAAATATGACAAGACAAATAACTGAAACATGACACACGATTCGCACACGCCACCCCTAGGGTACGCCTCACTGTTGCCTCGAAAGGTGATCGTCGAGTAGAGGATGTTTTAGTAAGTCCTCATGATCCGGGAACCTGGCATGAGGGTAGCTTCTAAGGTGTCTTCCCATTGCTCTGGTGATCACCATGTCCCGAACCTCGAATTGACCCGAACACCTCCAAACGGTGGTGCTACCTACCTCTCAATGGTGGGATGGCACTACTTTAAAGGACATCTACACAGACGAATTCCTTAGGGTAGGTAGGTTCTCAAGGATACTTGCTCTAATTTCAAAACAAACAAAAATACTTTTCACACCACACATTTTCAAAAGCTTTCAAAACAAACTTTTCAAACACTCTGACGTATGAGTCGATCTGAAATTTTTCAAAGAAACTTTTTAAAACCCACATTGAAAAGCAAGAAAACAATTTTGAAAACACAAATGAGCAAGTATCTAAGAGCCCATGGATAACCATGGATAGAAAGGGTGCTAACACCTTCCCTTTCTATAATCTACCTCCCGAACCGAGAGCAATCTCTATAAGGAATTTTTCTGTGCTTTTGTCCTTTCCATTTGGAGAAAATAAAAGACGGTGGCGACTCTTGCTTCCGCGACATTTCGCGAACCAGCGTTAAACAGTCAGTTCCAGATCCACCGATCACAATAGTAGAGAGATTTTGTTCAGAAAGACTGTTGTTCCTGCTGCTCCTGTTGAAGAAGTGTCGATCGTTACCATCTTCAACAACCATTCCAAGGCTCCTTCAAAGAAGCCTATACAAATTTTGTCAGTTCACAAGAGTGCTCCCATCACCATTACTGTTCCGGGGCCTATACCCTACAACTCTGATAAGGCTGTCCCATGGCACTATGGGGCGGATGTTTATGTTCTGGGTGTGAAACAAGAGTGCAACATTGATACTGGTGTCTCCAACATCACCGGGCCTGCTAAGGTCACTCGTAGTGGAAGACTGTTCTCGCCAGACATTGCTCCTCCGGCAATTCATAGGCCTTTGATCTTCACACCTGCCAGAGAGCCTGTTTCTCCCCCTGACCAAGTATCCACCCCTGCTGCTGAGTCATCTGATACTCGGGGCAAGGGAATTGCTGCTGATGTGCCTGCCAGGACGGAGGCGCCAAAGACCATTGTTGAGGCTTCCAAGCAGGAAATGGAAGAAATCCTCAAGATAATAAAGAAAAGTGATTTCAACGTTGTAGAACAGCTGGGGCACACCCCCTCTAAAATCTCCATGTTGTCACTGCTGCTGTGTTCAGAGGCCCATGCGAAGGCTCTGATTGCTTTCTTGAAGACTGCCCACGTACCCCAAGAGACGTCTGCTGACCAGTTCACCGACTGTGTGGCCAACCTAACTGCTGATAATGGCCTGGGTTTCTCTGATGCCGATCTGACAGCAAAGGGGAAGAACCATAATGATGCCCTGCATGTCTCCATTGAATGCAGGGGCACTACTCTTGCGCATGTGCTGGTTGACACAGGTTCTTCATTAAACGTGCTGCCCAAGAAGGCTCTGGATAGGCTGGATTGTGAGGGTCTAGAGCTCAAACCAAGTAGCATTGTTGTCCGGGCCTTTGACGGGTCCAAAAGAACGGTGCATGGTGAAGTGGACATCCCAATCCGGGTTGGGTCACAAGTATTTGATTCAAAATTCTATGTGATGGACATCCATCCGTCCTATTCATGTTTGCTGGGTCGCCCGTGGATCCACAAGGCTGGAGCTGTGACCTCCACATTACATCAGAAGCTCAAGTACCCGGTCAGGGGGAAGATTGTAACAGTGCAAGGGGAAGAGGAGTACATGGTCAGCCACCTCAACTCCTTCAGATATGTAGAAATGGATGGGGAGTTCATTGAAACCCCCTTTCAACATTTTGAGGAAGTACCACAAACCTTGGCAGCAGCAGAAGATGAAGAGGTTTCTCCTATGAAGATGGCCTCCTTAAAGGACGCCCGGGCTGTGATCGAAAGAGGTGAATGTGCAAACTGGGGCAAGCTTCCCGATCTTACTCCTAAGACTAACAAGTTTGGGCTGGGTTTCACCACAGAAGCTCAGAAAGCGGTGCGCAAGGCAAGAATTGGAAGACCTCCGGTGCTCATCACTCACTCTGAAGTGAATGCTATTGGAGAGGAAGTCAAAGTGGAAGAGTCAGAGTTCGATAGCTGGATCTACCCGACGACCGACGGTGGATTGACCAATTGGACTGCTAAAGATTTTACACCCATAACTTTTGTTCCCCAGTAATGAATTTCTTTGTTTTTGATTTGTAATAAATAATTTGAGACTATATGGCCCGGTGTCTTACCCGGGGCACCGTGGTTTTATTTATGAGGGCTTTTGATTGTCACTATCATATATCATGAATAAAAGCATTGGACGTTTTTCACAATTCAAATTTTGCGCTCCTTTTCTTTCCTTTCTTTACATATTGCAAAACAGCTGTATTTACACACACACTCACTCATACAGGTTTCAATCCACTCTGGATCTCACTGGTAACGACTCTGCTACTGCCAGTTATGACTTCGAAAATCCGATCAACTTAGCCGAAGACGAAGGTGAAGATGATTGCGAAGTGCCTGGTGAACTTGCAAGACTGTTACAACAGGAAGAGAGGGCAATTCAACCCCATGAAGAGCCAGTAGAAATAATAAACTTGGGTACTGAGGAAGACAAGAAAGAGGTGAAGATTGGTGCCAACCTAGAACTCGGCGTGAAGCAACGGCTGACTCAGATGCTGCATGACTATAAAGAAATCTTTGCCTGGTCCTACGAAGATATGCCCAGATTAGATACCGACATTGTGGTCCATCACTTACCAACTAAAGAAGATTTCCCTCCGGTTAAGCAAAAGGTCCGCCGTATGCGTCCAGAGATGTCTGAGAAGATTAAAGCCGAGGTTATGAAGCAGTTTGATGCCGGTTTTCTTGCAGTGACTTCTTACCCTCAGTGGGTTGCTAATGTGGTGCCAGTACCTAAGAAGGACGGCAAAGTCAGGATGTGTGTCGATTACAGGGATCTGAACAGGGCCAGCCCCAAGGATGACTTCCCTCTACCTCACATTGATGTCCTTGTTGATAATACAGCTCAGCATAAAGTGTTCTCTTTCATGGATGGTTTTTCAGGCTACAATCAGATCAAGATGGCTCCTGAAGACATGGAAAAGACTACCTTTGTTACTCAGTGGGGCACCTTCTGCTACAAAGTCATGCCTTTCGGGCTAAAAAATGCTGGGGCAACCTACCAACGTGCCATGGTTACTTTATTTCATGACATGATCCATCATGAGATAGAAGTGTATGTTGACGACATGATCGCTAGGTCCCAGACTGAGGAAGAACACCTTGATCATCTGCAGAAATTGTTTGACCGGTTGAAACTGTACAAACTAAGATTGAACCCTAACAAGTGCACCTTCGGGGTAAGATCTGGGAAGTTGTTAGGCTTCGTGGTCAGTGATAAAGGCATTCAAGTGGACCCAGCTAAGGTCAAAGCCATTCAAGAGATGCCAGTTCCTAAGACAGAGAAGGAAGTCAGAGGCTTTCTAGGACGTCTGAATTACATTGCTCGGTTCATCTCACACTTAACTGCTACCTGTGAACCAATCTTCAAGCTGTTGAAGAAAGATCAGGTAGTACGTTGGAATGATGAATGTCAGGCTGCTTTTGACAGAATCAAAGAATATCTCCAAGAACCACCCATCCTTATGCCACCAGTTGAAGGGAGACCTTTGATACTTTACCTGACAGTACTTGATAATGCAATGGGGTGTGTGCTGGGGCAGCATGACGAGTCTGGCCGAAAAGAGCATGCCATTTATTACCTTAGCAAAAAGTTTACCGACTGTGAGACCCGATACTCACTGCTTGAGAAAACTTGCTGCGCTTTGGTATGGGCTGCTCGCCGGCTGAGACAGTATATGCTGACTCACACTACCTTGTTGATCTCAAAAATGGATCCTATAAAATACATATTCGAAAAGCCTGCTCTGTCCGGGAGAATTGCAAGATGGCAGATGATCTTGACAGAATACGACATTCAGTACACGACCCAAAAAGCCATCAAGGGAAGTGTATTGGCAGACCACCTAGCACATCAAGCTGTGGATGACTACCAATCAATGAACTTCGAGTTTCCAGATGAAAGCATTATGATAGTAACTGACTGTGAAATACCTGGGCCGGATGAAGGACCTCAACCAGGATCCCGATGGTCTATGCACTTTGACGGAGCCTCCAATGCTTTGGGAAATGGTATCGGCGCCATAATCGTATCTCCACAAGGTACTCATACTCCACTCACCGCCCGGCTGTGTTTCAACTGTACCAACAACATGGCGGAGTATGAAGCGTGTATTATGGGTCTTCAAGCTGCGATCGACCTGAGGATCAAATTTCTGAGTGTCTTCGGAGATTCCGCTCTTGTGATCAATCAGATCAAAGGAGAGTGGGATACGAAACACCCAAACTTGATTCCTTACAGAGAATGCGTGTTGGCCCTGATCCCCCACTTCACAGAGATAACATTTGAGCACTTTCCAAGAGAAGAGAATCAGTTGGGGGACGCGTTAGCTACAATGTCTTCAATGTTCAAGGTTAAATGGGATAATGAAGCTCCCCGGATCATCATCTGGAAACTGGACGAACCGGCATACTGTTGTGATCTCGAGACTGAATTGGTAACTGAGAAACCTTGGTACCACGAAGTGAAGAGATATCTGGAAGCTCAGGAATACCCTGAAGGTGCTTCTGTCAATGATAAGAAATTCATGAGGAGGTTTGCAGCCAAGTTCTTTCTTAGCAACGACATCTTGTACAAGCGAAACCAGGATTCAACCCTACTGCGTTGTGTGGATAAGACTGAAGCAGAAAGAATCATGGAAGAGCTACATGAAGGGACCTTTGGTACACACTCCAGTGGACATACCATGGCAAAGAAGATCCTACGGGCAGGGTATTACTGGTCCACCATGGAAGCTGATTGCTACCAACATTCCAGGACATGCCACAAATGCCAGGTTTATGCAGACAAGGTGCATGTTCCTCCGGTTCCCCTGAACGTTCTGACTGCGCCTTGGCCATTTGCAATGTGGGGCATAGACATGATCGGCGAGATTAAACCTACGGCATCCAATGGACATCGCTTCATCCTAGTGGCGATTGATTATTTTACGAAGTGGGTTGAGGCAGCATCCTATGCTACGGTGACCAAGACTGTTGTGGCACGGTTCATTCGGCACAACCTGATCTGTCGGTACAGTGTCCCTGAGCGGATTATTACAGATAATGGTACCAATCTGAACAATAAGATGATCACTGAGCTCTGCGAACAGTTCAAGATACAGCACCACAATTCTTCTCCTTACAGACCAAAGATGAATGGGGCTGTAGAAGCAGCTAATAAAAACATCAAGAAGATCGTGCAGAAGATGACAGTAACGTATAAAGATTGGCACGAGATGTTACCGTTCGCTCTGCATGGGTATCGTACCTCAGCTAGGACGTCAACCGGGGCAACTCCTTTCTCTCTGGTTTATGGCATGGAGGCAGTCTTGCCGATCGAAGTACAAATTCCTTCTCTCCGGATAATGAAGGATGCAAATCTGAACGAAGATGATTGGATCCAGACACGACTTGATCAGCTCAACCTTATTGACGAAAAGAGACTTGCTGCTATCTGTCATGGTCAGACGTATCAGAAACGAATGATCAGGGCATTTAACAAAAAGGTCAGACCACAGGAATATCAAGTCGGGGATCTGGTAATCAAGCGAATCATCCTTCCTCAGAGTGATCCAAGGGGCAAATGGACCCCTACGTACGAAGGGCCATTTGTGGTTAAGCATGTGTTCTCAGGAGGAGCAATGATATTAACCAACATGGATGGTGACGACCTTCCTCACCCCGCCAATGCAGACATAGTAAAAAAATACTACGCATGAAAAAAGACCCGCTAGGCTGACATGTCTAGGCAAAAGATAGGGCTTCCCGTCGAACCAAAAAGGGTTCGGGCAAAATGAAGGGATGAAAATGAAAAATCTGTACACCCGGCAAGTCGAAAACCTGAAAAGGCGGCTTGGGCAAAAATGGGTATCCCGGTGGACTGAAAACCCGAAAGGGCAGTCCAGGCAAAAATTAGGGATAAAAGCGTAATACTATGTCTCATTGGATCACCGTGCATCCAGAATCCGGTATCTACATCAAGTTCAGACGGCATCGATCAGTCAGCTTCACCTTCGACCAAGGTCATCAAATGATGAGACGCACGGAGTATAAAGGCAATAGCAGAGTTGAAACCCAGTGGATCATTCATCTTTCACACAGCTGTTTATTTTCTTTTGTACTAAACTTGTATAAACTCTTTTGCTCGGCGACGTTTCTCTTACTAGGATGTCAGCCTCTTGTACACAAAACGCCTATTCACAGGCTATTCAAAATCAATACAAATATACTTTTCAGTTAAACGTGCCCACTGTTTTCCTTTTTCTGTTTTGTTTTGCGAAGAACGTCCAAGGTTCAATTTGTGATATATGCATTGACAATAATTTGCTAACTCATAAATATTTGCATACGAAACAAAGAATTAATTGCAGGTGACACTAGAAACAGGGGCAATAAGGAGTTGTCTGAGCAGTCTAATCGTTCTATCCTCCAAGGTACCAAGGCAGGTTCAGCCAAAGAACCTAACCAGGCATCTTAAATTCCCCAGAGAGTGAGACAGCAAGTCAGTGCATTATTCCTCAAACAAAGTTAACAAGTCTCAAAGAAATTGGGTATCCTCCAGTAGATCCCAATGTTCCCCCAGCAACATATATTCTTAACAAGCATCCCTGGCAGTCTTGGTCTAAAGATTGTTCCCCGACGGCATACATCAACATTCAAAGGAATCACTTCCCCAGCATGTCAAAACTATCAAAACTTCCCCAAGAGAGTCCCATCCAAGTTCCCCAGGAAAGATGGAATTCATCTCCCCAAGCAGTAAGCTTATCCCCAGTAAATTCTGGAAGCTTATCCTTCACAGAACACGAACGCGTCGTCTGGCTTGATTTAAAGAGTTATTTCCTCAAACAGGATATAACTGGGGTTATCCTCAGCCAAAAGTCAAGGGAAGGTCGTCGTCAACGTAGTTCTTTCCTATCCCCGGCAAAGTCTATTCACACTTCCAATACAACAACGGTATCCCCAACAGAGTTACTATCAACGTTCAGCAAGGCATCACTCTTCCCACAGAGTATTGCTTTCCAGCATGATCGCTAGAGTATCTTTTCTCCCCGCAGAATCTTCCATTCGCCAAGTTTATTCCGCAACGGAGTCATCTTCTCCTACCGGTATCCTTGCAGTTATCATCCCCAACGGAAGCAAAATCTATTCTTCGACATCAGCCCAGGATACGACTTCCCGGCACCCATCAAGGATTTACTTTCCTAGACGAAAACATACATAAAACATCACATAGCATGCATAACGCACTGCATCATACAAATCTCATTTATGTTGAGAACATCATTGCTTGATCCATATCATGCATTGCATATGACTGACTTTTACCTTTCAGGAAAGATCCAGTTAAGTTCTCAAGCTACATTTCAAGACCTAGACCGGTTCAGTTAAATCGTCCCAAGATTTTCCTGATGCTTATCCAGTCAAAGGCCTTCTCTGGTTCAGTCAGATCGACCCAAGATCTCCTTGATGCTTATCCAGTTGAAGACATTTCAAGACCTAGACCGGTTCAGTTAAATCGTCCCAAGATTTTCCTGATGCTTATCCAGTCAAAGGCCTTCTCTGGTTCAGTCAGATCGACCCAAGATCTCCTTGATGCTTATCCAGTTGAAGACATTTCAAGACCTAGACCGGTTCAGTTAAATCGTCCTAAGATTTTCCTGATGCTTATCCAGTCAAAGGCCTTCTCTGGTTCAGTCGGATCGACCTAAGATCTCCCTGATGCTTAATCCAGTTGAAGACATTTCAAGACCTAGACCGGTTCAGTTAAATCGTCCTAAGATTTTCCTGATTCCTACCCAGTCAAAGGCCTCTCTGGTTCAGTCAGATCGACCCTAAGATCTCCCTGATTCTTATCCCAGCAGAAGACACCCCAGATTTTTCTCAACGAGCGTTGTTGAGGTTAAAGTCGCCCTAGGCTCTCTTACCATTCATGCTAAGGAAGTAATCATCCCTGGTTCTTTCATCGCCGTTTGAAGCTCCAGACTCAGCTCCTGTAACTAGTCAGGACACATCAATACCAAGCATCTAAAAATCAGCTCCTGCAACGCGTCAGGTACTCATTTTTTGTTTTGCAGGCATGCAGGATCTCGCTAAGGAATCTCCTACGCGATCAACATCCAGATGGAATCTATAAGCCCGTCATCCAATCCAGCAATCTCCAAATGGCATCTATAAGCCCATTCCACCCTCATTACTAACATGTGAGCGCAAATTTCCGGGCACTCTAGTGTCCAATCATCTTCTACCCTCGGATTACGAAAGGCACGTCAGCCAATCTGCATCCTCAGGTCTAAGAAGATTGAACAGGGGCAACTGTTATACCCCAAAATTTGCCCTCCCATATTCTTCAAGAAATTGCCAAGCCAAGCTACAAAATTCCCCAAGGGTTGTGCAGGTCAACTGCCTCCTAAACAGTCAAAATTAGGGTTTTGAGTCTGATCAAGAAAATGAAGTTTTTAAAGGCTCAATCAAGTCTCATATGCTTACAAACATGGTCAAGCATCCTCATATCAAGTTTCAAGGCATTCAGCTCAAGATTGCACAGTCAAAATCCTAAATTGCACTACAGTCAACTGTAGGGGCAAAATGGTCATTTGGCAGTCAAAAGTTCAAATTTTTGGTCAACATAACATTTTGAAGCCACAAACATCATTTGATCAATGCTTGATCATGATTCTCAAAATTTGGCTCAGAAATCATCAAAGATGCAAAAGTTGCTATATTTGGACAGTTGAAAAAGTCAACTGAAATTGACCAGGGCATAACTTTCACATGGATTATCAGAAAAATTCCATCCAAAGCTCATTTTGAAGAGAAAGACATTTCCTACAACTCATCTTCATACTTCAAGTCCAAGAAATGCTCTCACAAAAAGTTATCAATTTCAACATTACAGGTCATTTTCAAAAGTCAACAAAAAGGGACTTTAGGTCAAAGACCATAACTTGAGATTGGTAAATCAAAATGACATGGGACCAAAGGCATTGGTTAAAGGACTCAAATACCTTTCCAAAATGTCCAAGAATATGTGAAAAGCTTAAAAATTGAGCAAGTTATGCCTTGTAGAAGTTGGGAAATTTTTGTGAAATGGCAAAAGTCAACTATCCTTGAAAATCCAATTTTTGACAAAAGGGCCCCATTTTTTCCACTTGGTTCATCCTTGTCATGCCACACACGTGTCCCATGATTAGTTTCAAGACCAAATATTGATTTTTTTTATTTTATTTAATTTTTGATAATTTAATTCACTTTAAATCTTTAAAAATTCAAATAAAATTTAAAAACCAATGGACTAGTGTCATGTGAACTTGGACAATTTCTATGTATCATGGGCCAACTCAAAAACTCAGGCTAGGGTTAAGTTTCACACTAGGTCTAGGTCTTGGCTAAAAAGAAGGAAAAATGGTCAATGGTAAAAACCCTAAGACTTGTTCATTCATGAGCTTGAATCTAGGCCAGTTAGCAAGCCAATTCCATTCCATTATAATCACTAAGTCAAACCCTAAGCCCTAAGAGATCATAAGCTGCGCCCAAACAAGCTTTTGCAAATTGAAATTTTTCCTTAAAACTCAAACACTGAAAACTAGTTTAGGGGTCGATTCAAGCATCAATTTTCATTCCAACAGCATCCTGGACAAATTCTGAACGCATCCCCATTCCTAACATCAATCAAAACTCCCTGAGCTGGTATCCATGAGCCAAACTGTGAAGCAAAGTTCTTGAAATCGCATAGCATAATTCAAGCATTTTTTTTCATTTTTATTTATGTATTCATGATCACAATGATGTTTCTAAGCTATTCATTGTGTTTAATTTCATTTTTGTTAATCATACGCGAATCTACCATGGCCACGTTTTAGGGTTTTCAGGTTTTGCTTTTAGGGCTTTTACCATGCTGTAAAATCAGCCTTCCAGACCATGATAGTCATGCTCAGCAAATCTAGACGAAGATGAAGCATTGGTCGCGACAAATTTATGAGCTACAGGGACCTAATCGCTATTTTCTCAAAAGTTGTCTAATGCTACGCTTCAAAACCGTTGCCTTCGTTCTTTGTGTTTCAGGAAAATGGAAGAGATGATGGCGTGGCACAAGCGGATTGGGGGAATTTGAAAATGCGCGCGTGGAATCATTAACGTTTTGTTTATTCTTTTTATTATTTATTAACCATATTATATTAATTGAAATTGAGTGGTTCAGCTGGCAGGTGATCTCCTTTGCATTGTCTAAGACCTGGGTTCGAGTCCCAGGTCTGTGTAATTTCTCACATTATTTTTCAATACATCATTCCATGCAGCGCTCATAGTGATGTACACCATATTCCACCCTCATCCAAGCGTACACATGCCTAATGGATGTAGATCAAGGGCTGAGATTGAAGATCCACTATACGCCTAGGTCAACGCGTTGGTACACCAATTGGAGAAGTCAACGAATCAAGTCTTGTTGGGCCAGAATTTCCAGGCCTGAACCTCCAATTCTGGGGCTACACCCCACCCTGGTTTGCCCATTTAATTTATTTTTCTTATATCATTTAATTATTATTTTATTTTGTTTTGCTGTTTTAATTCAATAGTTATTTTTTACAAAAATACAAAAACATCACAAAAATCAGAAAAGTCAAAAATTTAATAATTATTTTATTTTAAATATTGTTTTTTTGTATAAATAATCATATGTAAATTATTTAGTTTAATTAGGGTATAATTTTAATCCTTTTAATAAAAATCCAAAAAATAGAGTTTAGGTTTAATAACTGTTTATTTTCTTTTTATTTTTTCCCTTTTTTCCACAGCAATAATTATTTATTTATTTATTTTCCATAAATTAAAAATTGTACATCAATTAATTTAGAGTTAAATTAGGTTAAAAGTCAATATTTTCATACTAAACTTAAAAAAACATTAGAACTAGGGTTTAGCATTTTAATTTTAATTAATTTTTCTTTTTTCTCATTAAATCTAAAAAACACAAAAATACCATTTTTCATTTAATTTTAATTTTAGATAACTTAATTATTTTAATTCCTTTAAAGGGTTCAACGCCCTCGCATTTAATTATTTTCTTTTTCGCGTGTTTCATTTATTTCTTTTGTGAATATAATGTACTTGTACCAAAGCCATGTAATAGCTATTAGACATTTCTTTTCTGCAATTTATTTTAAATCGGGTCTGGATTAATTTGGCGTTGTAGACCCGCGCCCTTTGTAATAGCGTAGGACTTTTATCTTTTCCGCACTTTAAATTCCCGCACTTTTAACTGTTAAACAATAACATGAAAGAATGAATGCCCAAAAATAAAATCGAATCGTTAGATCACCAATGCATGACAAGACAAACAATAAACTGAAAATGACACACAATTCACACACCACCCCTAGGGTACGCCTCACTGTTGCCTTTCGAAAAGGTGATCGTCGAGTAGAAGATGTCTTAGTAAGTCCTCATGATCCGGGAACCCGGCATGAGGGTAGCTTCTAAGGTGTCTTCCCATTGCTCCGGTGATCACCATGTCCCTAAAAAACTCGAATTGACCCGAACACCTCCAACAGTGGTGCTACCTACCTCTCAATGGTGGGATGGCATTACTTTAAAGGACATTTACACAGACGAATTCCTTAGGGTAGGTAGGTTCTCGTAGATACTTGCTCTCTTCAAAAACAAAACAAATAATACTTTTCACACCAACACACTTTCAAAAACTTTCGAAACAAACTTTTCAAACACTCTGACGTACGAGTTGAACTGAAACTTTTCAAAGAATATTTTTGAAACCCACATTGAAAAGCAAGCAAACATTTTTGAAAACACATTGAGCAAGTATCTAAGAGCCCATGGATAACCATGGATAGAAAGGGTGCTAACACCTTCCCTTTCTATAACCTACCTCCCGAACCGAGAGCAATCTCTTTAAAGGAATTTTTCTGTGCTTTTGTCCTTTCCATTTGGAGAAAATAAAAGACGGTGGCGACTCTTGCTTACCGCGACATTTCGCGAACCAGCTTTAAAACAGTCAGTTCCAGATCCACCGATCACACCTATCTACATGAGTTGAAATTACATTACGATAATGAGAACCTGTCAAAAGACTAAAGTATGGTTTGAACTGTATGATATGTAACAGATATATGGAAGTATAAAAGGATTGAAATTATTGCATCCAAAGTAGTTTAAAAGGTATTATAAGAAGAAAAACTCATTATAATAGTTTCGTACGGTTTGTAATTGTATGAAATTTAACAGAAGTATTTAGGTATTTGTTAAGTGTACCTCTTATTCCAGTGACAATTCTCTGTTGATGAAGAATACCGTCAGATAGCAACTTCCAAGTCTGTTGCCAAACATGTCGCGGTCGATTAACAGTACCAGACAACAGCATCGTGACAAATAGCTTCCTCAAAAAATTACCGGAACCCCAATCTTTGGCCTCATTTATGGCTGCAACATATTCTTTGTCGTCGTTAAGAAATCCCATCTCAAAGCATGCATCTCTAAAACTGTCGCGGACTACTCCACTAACCTTTTTTATATCGTCATAGCAAGTCTGTCCCTTGACAACCGTCAACATCATTCTAAGGTAATAGAGCTCACCAGTGCTTGGAGGAACCCAAATTAACCGGCCAATCGTACGACCTCTTTTTCGAGGTCTCCATAAATGGTACCTTTTATCGTAAACGAACTTGGAAAGAAACGCAGTGTATGTTAAAGTCTTTGCATCTTCGTATTTTTTGTTTGACTCCATCCAAGCTGTAAACATTGATTCCTTTACATTTGGTTTTTCAAGAACATTGTCTATGAAATCATAGTCAGTGTAGTAAACCGGATTTTCGCCTTCCAGATGAAAATACAACCTTTCGACAGAAGGAGATCTACCATGGATAGGATATGAAAAAATCCTCCAACACACCTCACTCGGGGAAACGTACCTGCAATCAAGGTACTGTTTGATTTCATCAACATCTGTACCAAATGAACTTCCGTCTGATTCGGTCCGAACAACCGCTGCAGTTATTCTATCGTAACCTTTGTTAATATACTTGAATAAGTACTTGATAGAAGTACCTTGGTTACACCATTCCATATTAATGTGCGCCTGATATTTCTTTAGAAGATATGCATTATAAGGAACTACATACCTATTATCAAGAACAATACTTTTTTTTCCAGAACAGTAATGCCAGTATCCCTTCTCCTATAGACGGGATAGCCATCTTGATCGACAATGGTTTGAGGCTGCCAATTTTTGGGAAAGAATTTAGAGCATTTACCATTTTTCATGCAAGGGGAAGATCTGTTAGCCAACCCACATGGACCATGAATCATATGTGTCTTTACCAAATGATTTAATTGTTTATCATCCGTTTCTGTCGGTATTTCTGCTGAAATAATGTTGTTGATGTCATCCGGAGTGGGAAACTTGTTCTGGTGATGCATGAAAAGTAAAATGTGTGCATGGGGAAAACCTCTCTTTTGGAACTCAATGGTGTATATATCTGGAAGAAATTAAAATACAGTAAAACATTAATTTAAAATCATTGGTATAGAATAGGGAAGAATTAAGTATTACATATTTAATTTCATGTGGCTCACATGCAACAACTCTGCCCAAGACATGCTTCTTTGTTATATCATACAGTAATTCGTCAAACTTCATTTTAAAAACCCTTGAGATTATATCAGGACGATTTTGAGGTTGTAAATTCATGTTGTTAAGTAACCTCTGAATCTCTGGCCAACATGGATTGCAAGTAAAGGTAATGAATAGATCGGGAAATCCAATTTGACTACAAATTGCCATTCCATCAAAGTATAATTGTTCCATGTATCTGCGACTTCCAACGTATGTTGACGGCAACACCACTCTTTTGCCTTTGTGGGCTCCTTCATTTGAAGATTGTTGGTGTACTCCTGACAAATTGGAGTATTTGGATACTCGTAATTTTTTTTGATGCTTACGTATGTAATTGAGTCGCTGTGACTCCATCATAGTGAATCCATCAACCAAAAATTGCTGAAACAATCTCCTTGACCTGAGCAGTGTGTGAGCTTCACGTTGTCTGGTCTGAATGCGAAAGGCCAGCCATTCTCTAATAGTAAGTTTGTTCATCTTTCCTTTTTTTTTGGGAACTGTCTCTCTGTGTAGAACACCAAGTCTAAATCCATCTTCCCCGTACAGAAACAGAAGTGGATATTGTAATGCAAGATAGCTCGGATGAAACTCACTTATTCGTTTTAGTCTATCGCTTTGTCTTTCAAGGATAATATCCCTTTTTGAGCCTGTATCAACATCACCAACAATGAGGGCTGCAACCTCAGACACGGTGGGTTGGTTGTAAATTCGTCCGTCCTTTAATCTATCAGATATTAACTTCAACTTGAGGTCAGGTACAGGACAATCCTTTAGTCTAGCTGATGCCATTCTAAAAGATTTAGCATGTGTGTTGAATTCGTCAAGCATGTTCTGTATTCGGCTAACAGTTTCTTCAATAATATTCTGGTTGTTGCTGCATTAAAAAATTAGACACATGTCATGCACGATAATAACAAAGGTAATATAAAGTAGGCATCTCAGTTGGCTTAAGAAACATAACCCTATTCCTTGCATCCTATGATGAATCTCATTGTCAGTGTCGTATATATAAAGCTGAGCGAATTTCGGTTTTTCGCCATGCACAAGCATCATGCTACCAATTCTATGGCAAGCCTGCCCTTGAATTCTCATGTTAGGTGGTCCATTTCCATTATTGAATCTATTGTCAATTTTCATTCCAGGAGACGTAAATGCAAACATTATGTTGTACAGTCTGCAATTCTGCTGATAATTTCTACATAGTACATCGTTTTCATTCGACAGAAGATGTTTAAGAAACGGTGGTGGTGTTCTCAGAAGTGGCAACACAACTTTACCCTTTCCACAACATAATTGGAACTTAGGCACTGCACTATGTTTTCTCTTGACAACCTTCTCCTGATACCACATTTGTGCTCCACACTGAGTGCATTCAATGGAAGGATCACCAATATCTGAATATCCTGTATTTATCAGATAGAACGAAACATCATATATCTTATACACATCAGTATATTCATAGACACCAAATTGCATGACAATGAATTTAAGTTATGGTTTGCTATTAATAATAATTCCAGCAATACATACCAGCATTTGTGCAATCAATTGTTGGGACATTTGCAGAATGATCTTCGTCGTTGTCCAGACTTGAACTTGTATCATAATCCGCATCTTCATTTATGAATTCACACGAACTATCGGTTAAAGATTCATCGGATGAATAGCTGCAACTGATTGTTGAACTGAGTTCACTGAGTCAACACTTCTGAACAGATTGGTATTAAGGGAAGTTGACGTCGTTTCTGTAACACTTGAAAAGGTTTTTAATAGATTCGCAGTCGTTAAACGAATTAGATTTGGATCAAGATGTTTGCTGGATGAAGATGCATAGGAAGTCGGTAGTCCATATGAATTATTTTTGCATTTAATACTTGATGAGGAGGTAACGCCACTCAGAGGTGTGTTAGCATCAAACGGTAAAGGGGAACAAAAGGGCATTCTATCAGCGAGTTTGATCTGCAGATGACCACGATGGCTGTTGTTTTGGGGACTCTTACGCTTCATTATTGACCTCCTTCTTTGACGTGCTGAAGCAGAAATTTGTTTGGGAGAAATTGTATCAGTAGAAATGCATGAGAAGCTGGGGGAAGATGCAGGTGTTGGGGTTGTGCACTGGTTAAAACCAACACTCCTTCTCCTTTGTTGGGAATTAAGCATTACGCACTCTGTTCGTGCAGAAACATCTCCATGGCCATTGACAAAAACAGAACTGATATCAGACAGTGGCTGTCTTGTATGATGTCTGCTTACATAACTTGAATTATTTAGGTCATGGTTGTGCTCAGTTGAATTTTCATTAACTCTATTCTTCTTAAATCTTCTTTCATCAAGAACATGCTTCCTCTTTTGTCTTGCAAGTGATGCAGAGTATTTCCTATCTACAAAATGGTTGTTCATAGTTGAAAGAGAATATGGTTGATAACTTACAACTCTTCATAAGTATAACATAATGAATGTAAGAGTAACAAACCTATATGGAATTGTTTGGTTTTGCAGTTCATAACATTTGTATTCTAATTTTTAAGTGTACTCAGATACTCTATTTGTACATTAGATATGAGATAGGGTACAATGCATTGCATCAGTGAAGTTGCTATATAATATTAATTGTGTTTCATCATTACAGTATATGCTACCAAAGCTTAACAATTATGGGTAGAGGTTAAAAAAGTTAATGTCACATCAATACCATATGTTGGCCAAACTTTAAACAATTATTAGAACACCAAATATTATAATATGACATTAAATACTGTTATGTTGGAAACACAAAATTGCCATTGGAAACCAAAGGTTATTCCTATTGTATTTTATACTATCATCATTTTATTTTTGTTTGTAACATGTAACCATGGTTTGATGTAAATGTGTAAAATTAAAAGTACTTCCAAAAATATACATTTTCCAAGGGATATAAAATGGAATGATCAGAAACTGTTTGTATTCTACATGTCATGTATAGTGTATTATGTAACTAATGCTTGCTTGTTGGGCCAACAAAAGTTATTGTCTAACGTCAGTTTTACTCCATCTCCCTGTCTCTTCGGTTTTCCATCAGAAACAACATTCCAAGAAGACGGTACACCTTTGAAACAGCGTTTTGCTCCAGACAGCGCCGGCCAACCAATACGATGAAGAAAGAGTATCTACGTTGGTGTTCCCGCGGGTAAGTTCTTCCGTTTTGACACACATGTTTCTAAACTTGCAATGAGATCATTTAGGGTTTATACAAAGATGTCTGTGTGCATGATGGGCATGAATGAATTTATATGCAGGGGATTCGTTGGTAGAAGTCACACAACCACGACTCCTAATCCTAAATGGAAAAATCTGGCTATCCAAAAGGTTTGGAAGCAATCAGAGGATAAGCGGGACAGAGCAGAAGAATGGAGAAAGTTGCATGTAGAGGCTAAGAGGAGGAAAGAGGAAGCTGAAAGTTCTTCAAGGTAAAACAGTATTCTGGAATGAGTGTATTTTCATATTGATAGTGAAAAAAACAAAAAACTGAATGCATGATGTTTGTTGTTTTTTTGATTAAGCAGCAGGAGTTGCATAAATTTTACACGTGCTGAACTTATGGACAAATACTATGAGTATGTCGAAAGAGAGGAATCGTACGAACTGAGAACAGGAAAGGTGAGAAGTTGTCTATCAGTGGAAAAGTACTTTGAAATAGCCAGAGAGGAGGGATGGCTTGTTGACATATCAGACGATGAGCCTGAACAGAATTCCACTGATGAAGAAATGGAATCAGCGGGCGATGTGTTGGACAGGCAAGGGCTTTTAGGTTACATATATACATTTGAATATTTGACTTTGCAAATTAGTAGTTTAAATAATCGTGTTTGTTAATGCAGCGAGGAGAACAACACTACTGATGCTGCTGATGTTGTACAACCTCCTGCCATGCAAGAGAAACTTGTTATATTAAACAGAATAAGTTTATTATATTAAACAAAATAAGGAATTACCAACATCATATTGCTTTTTGCAGTGTAAATTATACATAGTTTTTTGCAGCTTAAATGACTAAAATCATATCATTCTTTCATATACAATGTCAAAAGGATCAAACAAAAAGCAAGAATGACAAATCAAATCCTCATAAACCAGAATAAACAAAATGTAACCAGAAATATTTCATTACATCAATCAAAATAAGGTGTGCAATGTTGTCCAAAACAACTTAAAGTAAAAATAAATCATCGACGATAATTGACTGCATCATTTCTCCAGCTTGATGTCCCTTATTATCTTGGTGGACGATAGTTGGGCACTGTCGAGTTCTTCAACTGTCTCAGGAATAGATCTTTTTGACGGTGTAAGTGCAGAGTTGGCAACTGAAGGGTCATAATCTGCAGTGATTGATAACGGATCCTGCCATTAAAGAGTCATTACAAAATCAGTAGCATAAAAAAGGAAGTAAGACATTGTTTAATAGGCTAATTTGTTAATGTTGAAAGCTAAAAAAAGACGCACTGAAACTGTTTGTGGATCATCATGAGACTGTTTTTCCGAGGTGCTGATGGTCGGAGTACACTGCAAGTTAAAAACCGCAAGAAATAAACGTTAGACAATTGTTCAAAATGTGATGGCAAGAGTAATAGGTCGTTCCTATTTAAAACATACCGATGCTGTATGCATACCATCCCGAGTGTCATCTGTTGAGACGACAATCTTTGAAGTGTGCTGCAAGTTTTAAACAATTGTTAAAAAAATCCAATGCACATGATACTGATTTTAACAACAGTAAAACATGAGTACAGCAGTACCTCTTCACATTTAAACCTCTCCTTTATTTTGGTACGTAGCACTTCATCTGCCTTAAATCCGATTACAGAAAGACTGGCCTTGTTTGGTTGAAACACTGCTCTTATAGCCAACTCCTTCTTCAGCATCACATCAAGTTCATAAGGGAATTCAAGGGGATCAAAATCTCCAGTCTAAATGATTAAAACAATATATGTTATTTATGTGGTAATTATCTAACTTACATATTAGCCAAATGGAAAATACCTCCATCAAATCCAACTTCATCTGAAGGGCGGACTTCCCAATCAACTTTACACAATCTACATCCCAAAATACGAACTTGTATTTTAACTTTCCATCGGAGGCAAGCACTTCAAGCTTAAATCTGTACCATGCGTGATCAAAATATGAAATTGTCAGTAATGAAGCGTTTGGTTATATGATGATAATCATTGATATGCAATACTTAGAAGTTACCTTGGGACTGGCTCAGAACTGATGTGTTTGGAATAACACATGAATTTTCCATCCTTCAAAGTCACACTTTTGGTACATTCACTACATCCATCATAATACCATCCTGACTGCCCACATTCAAACTTCTCCAGAGTCGCAACAGTCACACATGTAGTTTCCTGAAACAGAAAGATGGGATGATGTCTCAAAAAATGGATTAGAACCCAGTCTGTGTAATTCCTCAATCTAAGACAGTCATGTATTAAAGAGAAACTTACAGTCTGCAGATATGCAATATCAGACAGACTCAACACTTCAGCTTTCCATACAAATTTGTCCAAATCAGAAAAAACAAAGGTATTTGTGGTTTCCATTTGCATGCTCGAGGATGAGAGCGTCGGCAGATCATCTTTAAGTCTGATGTACATAGATCAGAATGAAAACAGGCTGTTAGTAATCATAGGTTGCTAATTCATAACTTCATAATAAAATCACTTACTTCTCTTTAAGGTTTTTAACCTCCTCAATAGACAAATCATTGATGAGCAGTTTTGTGCCGTTCAAAGCATTTGATACATTTAAAGGATAATTTCCTGAAAATTGAGATATTTATAAATGACAACACTTAAAGTTGGATATAATAATTGGATATAATAAGAAATAGTCACATAGCATACCTTGAGGTTCCTTGATCCTTGCATTCATAAGTAGGAGAACAATACTACCATCAGCCTTATGAGTCGTATAATACTCATTCAGTTGCACAGCTAATTTACCCCAAAGAGTACATTGCACATGATGTTTGCTGATTGACAGGAATTACAAAACAAACAACATGAACATGTTAGACTTTTATATTTATCAGCATCAATGTTAACAAACAAAATGAAACACCTACCTCAGATCAGTTAATGAAAACACAACCTTGCTTTTGTTGTTATCAGGAATTATCTGGGCTTGGGATATTTCAGTAACCCCACCAATTATATCTGCACAAAAGTTCACCATAGACAGTTATGTATAACGGAGAAGTCAAAATACAATGCGTTCTATTATAACAGTAAAAATGTAACTCACCATATAACAAATTCGTTCTGTATTTACCCTCAATAATAGCATTTATTCCAATTAACTTGAGGTGGTTCAGAGGTATGTCAGCAAGTTGGACCTTTTTGACGAAAGTTGAACCACAGAAAATCAATTTGAACTTATGATCAGTGGATTTGAAGGAGAAATCATTGCTGGAAACTTTGAAATTCTGCATTATGTAGGAACAACCAAGTTCAAGCTGTGTTTTGAATTTTGATACCAAATAAGATGGCACAATGGCTTGAATCAAATCCAACTGTGAAAATACAAACATCTTGAAATCAGTATCATATACCAGTACTGTTACAACAAAATCAGAATGTCAAAGCAGAAACGTTTAGATTGTATTATACCTTTGAATCAAACAGAATAAGCTCTAAGTGCTCTCTATTCTGAGAACTGGTAACAGACCACAGATGCTTACATCTAACAGCAACCTTCCACAAATCCTTCGAATCGTCAATGCTACTGATATACTCGATTGGGCGCGTCATCGTCACGCAGCGATTCGTAACAGCGCAGAGAGCCTTGCGTGAATGAAAACGAAAGGGACGTCTGTAGCAATGGCTTGTGTGAATGAAAACGACTGGAAGGTGTTAAGCAATGGAGGTTATACATAAGTACACATTGGGGAAGGATTGAAGGAAGAGTGAAAAACTTTTGGTGTTCCATTTGAATTTGAATTCTGATTAAGAGAGGCATAATGGTTTGGCATGGGGAAGAGGAAGAGAGGCACAATGAATGGCAAGGAATAATGAATTGGTATTCCCCATGGTTGGGTTTCTCACGCTGCCTGCACAATAAATTGAATTGGTTCTTTATTTTAAAAAACAGTATAATATGTGGGATTTATTTGGAAAAAAAAATTGAAAATGTGGTGAAAAATTGTGGGAGTGCCACATCAGATTCAAATCAATGTGGTGCAAGATATTTTGGAGTTTCCAATTTTACCCCAATACAATAGACCAACAATGAATTTTTTCAGCTGTGGTGTTGTGGTAATTTCTAGGGACTATCATTTTTTTATATATATATATATATATATATATATATATATATATATATATATATATATATATATATATATATATATATATTAGAATACTAGTTTCAATTCATAATTTAAAATAATAAATAATAATTAATTTTAAATATATTTTATGAGAGTAAAATTATAAATAGTAATTAGTTTTACATATCATTTCAGTTTATTATTTAAATATGTTTTGTGAGACTAAAAATACAAATATATTTAAGAGGTGATAAAGTAGTTATACAATATATAAAACATGTGTGAAAGCTTAATAACTAAATGGCCTTAGTCTAGTAGTAAGGATGTTTATTGTTAGATTATAGGTGATGGGTTCAAGTCTCACTTGAAATAGCTTTTTTAGGTATTTGGAGTTTAGCATTTAATAATAAAAAATTAATAAGATTAAAATAAATAAAAAAGAAAATAAATATTAGGTAGAATTATGAATAATTCAAAATAAAAAATATTATTTCACACTATATTTAAAATTTAAAAAAAATGAAAAGTAAAGAAACGTCAAATAGGATGGATACATAAGCAATTAGCATGCGTCATTTCCTGACAAAGGCTAAAACGACAGATTCTTCATTTGGCAAGGTTACTTTTACAATTTTTTTTTTTTACAGAAGGTAAACTAAAAATGACATATATGATAGGAAAAAAATGGTAATAACCCTATTTTAAATCTCACCTTTTAAAAGTGGATTGATAATGGAGTTACACATATTGGAACAAATGTATATACAACCAGATTTTAATCTTTTATTAAAATAACCAGTTATATTTTCATTTTATAAAAAAGAAAATAAATATTACTATATTAACAATAATCATCAAGCATCACTTAACCAATCATTATGAAATGTCATATATATAATACAATACAACATTATTGACTCATGCATGTGGTACCACAACTTCACTGACGACTCAATCATCGTTTCTCCAAAGATCCCCACCAACAAGATTGAATCCCGCTTGGAACCAGAGTATATCATAATATTGCACTCAATCCACACTATGAGATTGAGGCCATCACAAGACCAATGTCCTATCACCATCACTGGACCAATCATCCTAACAATATCACTGGACCAAACACCTAACATATATCATGAATGCATGATGCCCAACAACATAATAAAACATGACCACTGCTAGTCAAAACACATCATTCATTTATGTAATCATAATATCATCACATAAATCATATATACATGACATCATCACAACATCATCATATCAACATAGCAATAACATAGTGTCATCAAAGTATTAACAACTCATCATACAACACACATCATTGTAATCTATCACATAGAAGTCTAAATTCATTATAGCATAAGTACTAGAAAAATACATCATTTTACCCATTTTATTCCACCTAAATAAAGTGTAATGTGTTAGCTACCCAACACTTTGAATGACGCGTCAAATGGAGTCTAGAAACTCAAGTTACACTACTTTGACGATTCTTCCATCTGCCTCTCGCTCAAAGCTCGCCCGACGAAGATACTTGCTCGCCTGAGGCCCGCCGACGAGGCTGGGGCGAAAAGCCTTCCCCATACAAAATTCAGGAGCATGCGTTTTCCTTTTTGCCTTCTTCGCCCGACGAAGGTTTTCGCTCGCCCAACGAGCTCATCTCACCTCTGCTTCGCCCGACGAAGCTAGAGCGAGTCCACTGCTCCCATAAAAATTCCAGGAGCTATGTTTTCTTCCCACCATTCCCCTTTTCTTTTCCCTCTCCCGACGCATCAGGGGTGAGGAGTCTTCGCTCAGAGAAGCATCCTGCTCTCTCAACGAGACACTCGTGACAGCAAGATGTTGTTGCGTTATCTGCACAGTTCAGTCCCAATTTTCTTTGTGATTTCACATTCAAATAGACTCAAAACTAATACAAATCATATATTCTCATCATACAACAGCTACACTTCTTAGTACATATTACACACATCAAATAATGACATTATTAGCATCTATCATTCACAATTTCATCAAAGATTCATCATTGGATATAAGTCTTTAAAATCTTCCTATTGGATGTTTTTCCACCTAATCATTGTAATACACACCTCTAGGTATAATATTCGAGATCATGAACTTATCATGCTACCCCAACATTTTCCTTTCTTTAGCCTCTTTTTTCTAATACTATGGTGACTTTCGGGGGTTCTTAGTGCAGGTGAGGCACCTTACTTTGGAATCTCACTTTATAATCTGTTTTGTCCATAGAGTCTTGTTGCTCTTATACAAATAGGTTTCATAAATACTGGGCTTGGGTCCATTTCTATTGTGAACCTCATTCGAATTATGTTCAGTTGGATTCTCTCACCCTTTAAGAGATTATGATGAAGATAGATTTAGATACTACTTACTGGGGTTTTGGATATGAGGAGGGATTTGGTCCTACTAAAGTGAAGTCTTCCCTACAAAGGAAGTGGTCCACTAACACCCGCGATATTGTGGGTGGGATCAATAGTCTGGAAAAGAAATAGATTTTTGTTGAGGGCGGTGTCCTACAATATTTTATAACTTAATTTATAATATCAACAGGGTATTGTGCCCTTGCATGGATACTAATATTTATATGTTTACCTTTTCATTTGATGTTTTCTTCATGTATGGTGTGATTTATATAATTTATTTCGTGGTTTTTCTTCTTTTTATCTGGGTTGTCAATAACTTAGCTTCTAGGCCTCGAACTAGCTTGTGGTTTCTGCCTTTGTCAATCACAAACCTAATTAATTCTGCAAGTGGGGGTTTGTCCCATTGATGCTACTCTATCTCGGTCTTTAAAGCCATTTTCACATGTCTTGCTGATGGGTATTCATCTTGTTCGCAAAATTATATAGTCTCGACCGATGCAAATTGGATTAAAAATTAATTTGGTTTTAACTAGTTCCGACCGAGAAGAGTTGATACTATTCTTCAGTGTCACTAGGAACTGTAACACCCTAAAACACCAATTCTTTATTTATAAAAGATAAACATTTATTTTCTCAAAAAGGTGTTGCACATACTCAACATGCATACTCTTTCAAGCTAAAGACATAAAACATGGAAGCGGAATTCGACATAAATCATACTATAAATTATCTCTTCAAAACAAATTACTTGATTAAACTCAAAACAATCCAAAAATTTAAATTAAAAACATTACGAAATATGACCCGTTCCCAGATGTTACAGATTAGAGCAACTAAAAACTAAAATAACAGAAAGTGATGAATAAAATGAAGAAAAACCTCAATACTATCTTCCAACTCACAACAGCTAATTCTCCTCCTGAGTGTATGTACCACGTCATACAAAACACCACAAAAAAGGGGATAACACACTCAAATATATTAGCGATGCAAAACATAGCAATGGTAGAATATTCAACATAATCATCAATCACACACTTCATTCACAAGAATAAAACAACCATAATGTGTTTATGTATGAAACGCGAACAACATCTCGAATCAATACATGTGGTACCAATTTGGACATAAGAGGTATGTTACTTACTGATCTCGTCCACTCAACAATGGTTCCTCTTCGAACTAGGTCCCAACTAAAACCCCACTCGTTATTAATTCCCACTTTTGAATTAACAACTCATCACTGATCCCCATCTCTTAATCATCAACTTATCTAAAAACTGAATTCCACACATCAATCACCGAAACATATGATGCATGATAATGCAACAAAAACACACAGGTGTAATATCCACCACTGGTTCCTCTACACTTCTCAACATAATTATGATGCACACCATATAATTATAAAAACACTCGAAATATAATTAACTTATTCACAATATTCAAACATATCACTCAACTCGATAAGTTCACCAAAACAATAGCAAAACATCAGCCACACACGAAAACGACCAGCGAAAGTGAACCGTACACAACATTTCTCAATAACCAATCATTTCATATCCACAACCATTGGTTCCACCAAACCAAATCAATCTCCAAATAACTCGACACAATAATTACAATCATATAGTTTCTCATAATACTTGTCATTATGATATTTTATCACAACAATTGTCATGCTTTTCATCAATGCATAACAACCCCCGATATATGATTATTCACTAGTCATCTTCTAAAACATATCACAAGTAAACATACTCTTCATTTTTTCATGTACATATTTAAACTTTAATTAATTATTATAAGGTAGCATTACGCATCAGTTGCCCAACGCTTTGAATTGTGCCTCAAACGGAGTCACAAAACTTAAGTTATGACAAAATCTGTGTTTTGAATCAAATTTTCCTTCCTGATTCGAATCAAGTGTAAACTGGGATTTGAATCAAATCAGACAGGGGCTAACTAGAATGATGTCATTTTAATCTAATTTTAATCAAACTAATATGCATAATTTTTGGACTTGTGATTCGAATCAAACCAGTCTGCAGCGTTTTTCTTCTAAATGTTTCACGAGATATTCACTCATAAACCAAATTTCTTGACCCTATACCTATATTAACTTCAATTTTGAACATTAAAAATCACACCTAATCACATAACGTCTAACACTTCAATTACCACACATATTTGGTATATTAACATCGAGTTATCACAAAATCATCATGAATCTAAGATTATGTTCATAATACCAAAACCCTAAACATGAACAACAACAACCCAATCAATTTATACATATAGAGGCATATGAAGATCAACATCAACATCAGTACACGAAATCATGTTTATCACAACATATGAATTAAATTTCACTCAAATCTTCTCCAAACACATCAAGCCTTAACTTGTGAAAAATAGAATAAAACCTAGAGGAGGGTGAGGATCCCTCTTTACCCTTCATGTAATTGATACCAATACTAGAGTAATTCTCCCCTACCTTAATTTCTAGAAGCAACTCCAAGTTTTGGTTATGGCTTCTCCTTCCTAGATCTCTCTAAGGGTTCCTAGCCACTTGCCTCTTTTTTCATTTTTCTCAAATTTTGCGTATCAGGTAAAAGTTCTAATCCCTCACTTTTTATATAAATGACCTAATTATATTTTTCATAATTCTCAACTTTCCATCCATTTTTGGTCTCTCACTCCTTACCAATATAAATTCACTAAAATTCTAATTCCACTCCGTAATTCACTATTTCACTTATTCAATTATTTTAATTAAATAAAAATCTTTTAAATCCCAATAAACCCCAAAAGTACAAAATAAATCACATAAATTACACATAATTTTATCACTCAATTTAATAAATAAAAGGAATTACAAAAACTCAATTAAATATTTAATTGAAAACTCGGGGTGTTACATCTCTCCCCACTTAAATAACTTTCGCCCTAAAAACTTATCCTGAGGAAACATCTCCGGACGAGACTCTCTCATCTGAATCTCAAGCTCCCATGTTACATTCCCTATGGTATGTCCTCTCCACACAACCTTCACCATAACAATCTCATTACCTCTCAAGTGTTTAACCTCTCGATCCTAAATTCTCAATTTTAATGCCTCAACAGTAAATCATCTTCCACTTGCATATTAACCATTTGAATCACATAAGACAGGTCAGGAACGTAATTCCGAAATTGAGACACATGAAATAAATCATGAAGGTTCGAAAGAGATGGCGGTAAAATAACTATGCAGGCCGCTTCTCCTACTCTCTTCAAAATCTTATAAGGACTAATGAAACGAGGCGTAAGCTTTCAAGACTTCAACGCACGACCAACACAGGTTACTAAAGTGACTCTTAAGAACATATTATCTCTATTTTGGAATTCAAGTGCCTTCACCCTCTTATCATGATAACTCTTATGTATTATATGCGATGCTTTCATCTTTTCCTAAATCATCTTAATCTTCTTAGTGGTCTATTGAACGATAGTTGGTCCAAGCACTGCACTTTCACTAGAATCGTACCAACACAAAGGTGTCATACACCTTCTACCATACAAAACTTAAAAGGTGCCATTGAAATACTAGAATGGGAACTATTGTAATAGGTAAACTCAATCAATGATAAGTAATTGTCCCATTTACCTCCCTGCTCAAAAACACAAGCTCTCAACAAATCTTTTGAAGACTGCATAATTCTCTCAGTCTGATCGTTCGTCTGCTAATGATAAGCAGAACTCAATCTCATCCTAGTTCCCAAGGATTCCTGTAAACTCTCTCAGATCTTCGATGTGAACCTCGGATCCTTATTTGAAACAATGCTCGAAGGAATATCATGCAAACTAACAATCTTCTCAATATAAATCTTAGCCAACTTCTGCAACGGATAACTAATCTTTAATGGTATAAAATAAGTTGACTTAATAAATCTATCTAGGACAACCTAAACTGAATCACTTCCTTTAGAAGTCTTAGGCAAACTCATCACAAAATTCATCAAAATATTGTCCCAGTTCCATTTAGGAATACTCAACGGTTGCATTAATCCAGATGACTTTTAATGCTCAATCTTTGACTTCTAACAAGTCAAACAAGAATACATAAACTCTGCAATCTCCTTCTTTATATTTGGCCACCAAAACATCTTCTTAAGATCTTGATACATTTAGTATCTAATTAAATGGAGAAACGATATTACATTATCCTACCAAATCTTATCTATTGTCATCCTTAATTAATTTTCCCTAAATAGTTTCTCATTTTTTTCCCAAAATTAGTTTAGACATTATTTTCAGTTTCAATTATAAACATTTTCCCATCAATAAAACAATGTGTACAATTCCAAAAAAGGTATAATAGAAATTTCATTCATTACTGCTTGTAAACCACAAGTACAGCCAAAGAAGACATCAAGTTTACAAGATCAACAATGGCTATTTAACAATTAATAATCGATGAGTTTGGAGTTAATATAAATGAATTACTCCAAGCATAATTAAAGGTGACATTAACATTTGTTACAATAGGTTTACCACCATTAACAAGACAAACATCGCCGGAAACATTGAAAATTGAAGGGTCTACAAATTCAACTGTTTCAAAATTAGGGCAATTTATCTTCACATTCCTCTGAACACAATTAGGGCAACTGTTGATGATATCAACACGATATTCTGGAAATTGCTTCAATTGATGTCCGGTTGGACGTTGGTATATGGAGAGATTACTTAATGAACATTTGCTATAGCCTGAGAAATCATGAAAGTGTTGTAAATAAACAATAAATTAATTAATAACAGATTATGAAATTTAGTAAAAGTTTGAATTAACTAATTTGAAGAAATATTACCTTGAGAAATGAGGACAAGAAAGGAGACTAAGGTGAGAATTTTGATGGTTGAATCAACCATTTTTGAGACAAATACAAGTTCTTATTTTGGGATTTGATAAGGCAAAAAATAAAGATGATGTGATGTGTTATTTATACATGTAAACTATATTACAAATGTTATAAAAGTTTATTTTGATTAAAATTATTATAAAAGTTATTTTTTGACAATTGTATATTACCAGAAAAAGTGTATTATAATAATTTCTATTAAGTAAATTAAATGTAAAAGGGAACTTTTATGTATTTGTTTGTATTGGCAAATAATTTTTAGGTACTTTCATCCATTTTAAAAATGTAATTAAAATTTTAATTCTGAAAAAATATATTATATTTTTAAATTTCTGAAAAAATATTTACTTTTTATTTAAAAATAAATTTTTTAATAAAAATATTAAAATCACACTTTTTTAAAAGTTATATATATATATATATATATATATATATATATATATATATA